>OZ020536.1:16165929-16765929 GCA_963971435.1 Lasius platythorax | reverse complement strand
TATTATTCATCTTCATGTAATGAATTATTTATTAACCATTTTTGTGTACAACGAGTAGATTATGTATAACAATTAAAATCATAAAATTCAGATATTTAGCATCTATTTACCACAAATATTAAAAATTTTCGAGTCAACTTATCTAATATACAATATTAAAATATTATATTAAAATACAATATAATACAAATTTGTTATTTATTATATTTAATTCTGTAATAGATAATTTGTGACAATCTGACTAAATATGAATTGAAAATAAGCATTAATGTTAATTAATCCGGCACAAATTATTGTATCTTGATAGTTTTTGAATGTCAAATAATTGAAAATATCGAAAATTCAAGTCTCAGAAAAAGAAAAAGTTTTAGAAGATAATAAGTCTATTAATAATATTAGTTTTAATTTAGTGTTAGTAATTATACATTGTACACATGATTCAAGCAAGATCTTATAATATTGTTTAATGCAGAAATTTTTACTCTTTATGTTATGCAGATCTTTTACTTCTAAGAATTGGGTGTGGGAGTATTTTTTAAAAAGCGAGGAACAAAAAGCAAAATGCAGTGTTTGTAATCAACATTACATTCTCACGAGAAGCTTCACAAATATAATGAGGCATATAGAAAGAAAACATGGTAATAATTTTGATGTCTCAGAAAACTCACAAGGAAATAAAAACTGGCCCTATTCTATAACAGAAAACAATAAAATCAAATGCGATATTTGTGATGAGATTTATGATATAGTACTTTGTACTACTTCGTATATGAAAACACACTTAATTGATGCACATAATCTTAATGAAGATATAGCACGAAAACTCTGCAACTGGGTATTAGAATATTTTCATATATCAATCTTCCAGACAGCAAAATGCAGTATTTGCGATAACATGTTTCCAACAAGTAATTGTTTTCACTTAATGATACATATGAAAAAAGCTCATCAGGTCCGGGTATCTCCGGAATTCATACCAGCGCGGTAAGAGATACGGTGATAAATTGAATATTAATATTATTTTATTTCTTATACGTACTTATGGGTACATTGAACATAATTGTGCATAATAATTACATATTAAAATACAAGTATTTAATATGTGTTTCTCACACATATTATAAATATTCGAGTCAACTTAACTTACAACAAATGTTGTAAATATTCAAGTCAACTTAACTTACAACAAATGTTGTAAATATTCGAGTCAACTTAACATACAATTAGCTAATATTATATTAAAATACGAAAAAAAATTCGCGATTTGTTGTATTTAATACTTCTGTAATCGATAATTTTCGATAATTTGAATAGGTATGAATTGTTAATAAGTATGATAATTAAATAATCGGGAAAGAATTGTATTTAAATTGTATTTGTATGTCAAATTTATAAGAATATCAAATAAGGTCAGTGCAGGTAATTACGCCACCTTATGCTTTTGGATTTTATGGACACTTTGCTGAGGATCGAGTAAAAAATTGAGTGTACCATAATTAAAAGTAATTTTTTGGCTGCCTCAAAAAAAAATATTTCAACGCTTTATCTCTTCTCTTTCATTTTTAACTAAACGTTTCAAAAAAGTGCGTCAATGTGGCGTATTTACCGACACGTGCAGGTAATTACGCCACCTAATAAAAAATTTATATAAAGTGATTTTGAAGCGTGGAATCACGTGAGAAACCAACTCAGAGCATCGCAACAAACATTTTGTGAATTTTACTCGCAATTCCAATGCACAAAGAAGGAACGAGGAGACAACATGTTTTGATTATAAATTTTATTCTTTAAAAATAAGCAAAAATAATTTTTATTTTTTATCATTAAGTATAAGTCTTATTTTTTACATTAAAGAAACTGCCACAATCAAAACGGATCTAAATACAAACATAGAGACCAAATTCGTTAATAATTCTAATGATTTCTTAAAGTGGCGTAATTACCAGCAGCCTGAAACTTCGTAAATAAATTGCTTTTTTTGTACTTAAATGAAATGGAATGACAAAAACAACTATATTTTCGGAAAAGGCGTTAAATTTACTACAAAAATAATGCTAGTAAATATTTGAAATGTAATAATTACTGCCGGCAAATTAGCGGCGATTGTAGTGCCAAGTTTAAAGTGGCAAATTTTTCGCTAACAACTTTTGTTTTAATTGTTACTACAAATCACTAAAAGTTGAAAACGGCAAAATGTTTGTTGATATCAACTTAGTATCTATGCCTTTACAAGCATTCGTCATTTAAAGCCATCCGTACGTATTAAAGAAGAATTAGTTAGGTGGCGTAATTAGCTGCTATGGCGTATTTACCTGCATTGACCTTAGAAGTTTTCTTCGAGAAATGTTTGGATAATAAAAATATTTCATTAATAATAAATATATGTACTTAATAATTATATATTGCGCACACACATGATTCAAGGAATATTTTATAATTTTGATTAATTGAGCATTTTTTACTTTTCGTTCTGTGTAGATTATCAAGTGAATTAAGCAGTCTTTTTAATTCTGATAGACATGCACAAGATATTGTTACATCAAGAAAATCTCAGCAGCTAACCCGCAGTTTTGACCAGAGTACTGAATGTGATAATTTTTTCGATCAGATCGATGAATCTTCGGAAATCAGAACAACGAGGTAAAAGAATGACGTCAAACTTCTCACAAACATTAAAAATATTCGAGTCAACTTAACTTACAATTAGCTAATATTATATCAAAATAAGATAAAAAAATTTGTCATGTGTTGTATTTAATATTCCAGTAATCAATTACTTGTGATAATTTGAATAAATATGAATGGTAAATAAGTATGAAAATTAAATAGTTGGGCAAGTATTAATGTTTTTGAATAGTATTAGTATGACGAATTTATGAAAATATCAAATTCAAGTTTTTAGCGAGAAATGTTTGGAGAATTATAGTGTTTTATTAATAATAACAGTGTGTACTTAATATTTATATATTGTGTACATGATTAAGGGAAAAATTTATAATATTGATTAAATCAACAATTTTTAATTTTTATTCTGTGCAGATTATCAATTAGTTTAAGCAATCTATTTAATTCTGATGATTCTCAAGATGTTGTTACATCAAGCGAATCTCAGCAGCCAATTCGCAGTTTTAATCAGAGTTTTGACTATGACTATTTTTACGATCAGAACGATGAATCTTCGGAAATCAGAACAACGAGGTAAAAGAAACGATGACAACTCAATATTATTAGTTTATCTTCTTCCAGTAATTTACAAATACTTATTTGTATGTACAAATAGATAATACATTAAATTGCAATTATGGATAATAAATAAGATTATAAAATTTTAATATTTAGAATGTATTAACTACATATATTATAAATATTCGAGTCTGTTTAACTTTGCTAATATTATCTCAAAATACGATAATACAAATTTGTCATTTGTTGTATTCATTAATAATAACAGTGTGTACTTAATAATTATATATTGTGCACATGATTCAAGGAAGAATTTATAATATTGATTAAATCAGCAATTTATATTTTTTATTCTGTGCAGATTATCAAGTAGTTTAGACAATCTATTTAATTCTGATGATTCTCAAGATGTTGTTACATCAAGCAAATCTCAGCAGCCAATTCACAGTTTTAATCAGAGTTTTGACTATGACTATTTTTACGATCAGAACGATGAATCTTCGGAAATCAGAACAACGAGGTAAAAGAAACGATGACAAACTCAATATTATTAGTGTATCTACTTCCAGTAATTTACAATACTTATTTGTATGTACATATAGATAATACATTAAATTGCAATTATGGATAATAAATAAGATTATAAAATTTTAATATTTAGAATGTATTAACTACATATATTATAAATATTCGAGTCTGTTTAACTTTGCTAATATTATCTCAAAATACGATAATACAAATTTGTCATCTGTTGTATTCATTAATAATAACAGTGTGTACTTAATAATTATATATTGTGCACATGATTCAAGGAAGAATTTATAATATTGATTAAATCAGCAATTTATATTTTTTATTCTGTGCAGATTATCAAGTAGTTTAGACAATCTATTTAATTCTGATGATTCTCAAGATGTTGTTACATCAAGCAAATCTCAGCAGCCAATTCACAGTTTTAATCAGAGTTTTGACTATGACTATTTTTACGATCAGAACGATGAATCTTCGGAAATCAGAACAACGAGGTAAAAGAAACGATGACAAACTCAATATTATTAGTTTATCTTCTTCCAGTAATTTACAAATACTTATTTGTATGTACAAATAGATAATACATTAAATTGCAATTATGGATAATGGATAAGATTATAAAATTTTAATATTTATAATGTATTAACTACATATATTATAAATATTCGAGTCTGTTTAACTTTGCTAATATTATCTCAAAATACGATAATACAAATTTGTCATTTGTTGTATTCAATACCCCTGTAATCGGTAATTTTTGTGACACCGAATAGGTATGAAAATTAAATAATGAGGCAAAAATTATTGTATATGTGAATAGTATTTGGGTGTCGAATTCTAGAAAATATCGAAGTTTTCCGGACAGAGATAATAACAGTTTGTACTTAATAAATATACAATATGCACAAGATTCAAGCAAAACTTTAACATAGTATTGATTAAACTAATAATTTTTATTTTTTATTTTGTGCAGATTATTGAGTAGTTCTAGCAGACTTTTAAATTCTGATAATAATACTGAAGATATTACAGCATTAAGCAGTTATCAGCAGCCAACCTGTAGTAGATACAGACATACTTAATATATAAGACCTCGATGTGGATAATGATCTGGATATCTTGCTGAAGAACATTATATATAGAGATGATAGTGAATTATTACTCTCTTGACATTCATTACATTGCTTTTTTGATGTAACGTAAAGCGAAATGATTCAAAATTATAATTATATCAACGAAATTATAATTATATCGACCGTTTGGCGATCATATAACTCTGTAATTATCTTACTTATCATCGACAAGGCATATATATATGTGTATGTATAATTTTCTTTATATATTTTATTATATTATTTATATCCATTTTTTACATTTGTTATATGATGTAATACGTTATATGACACGAATCTACTGTTGAATGTAAGAATAATTTTGTAAACGTGTAATATTAACATAGATATTTAGGCATGTATTAGATTTTGACATTCATGTTTAATTTGCTGACAGGAATTTTCTATAATAAATATAATATAAAAATTATGTATCCTCAAAGAAAAAAAACTGGTATTATTAAATAAGTATTATTAAATAAGTATTATTAAACAAGTGTGATATTATTAAATTAGTGTGATATTATTAAATAAGTGTGATGAATATATATATTTAATTTATAATTATTGAATACACATACAAGATTATTATAATATCTGATTAATATCTCTCTCACCGGCTTTTTTTTATCATCCTGTTAGTTTATTACAATCATTTTTATAACAGTAATTCTTGCTAAATGCAGAAATTGGAAAATTTTTAATATTCGCATCTTTGTAACATATGCGATTACATAATTTTTTTATATCGTTTTCTCAATGGTATTATCGGTAGTGGATTAACAACTAAACGTTTAAGCACGTTAGACAGTTTTAAACTGTGAATAAATATTTACATTTCTACAACAAATCATACATCTTTACGCGACCTTTCCATATTTTTTTATCAACTTCTATATTCTTCGTATATTATTCGTTAAAATAATTCTTCTTCTGTGCCTAGTAGTGCACGATCTACGATAGAAAGCAGATATCATGGCAACGTTGTGTGAAAGTAATAACTGGTTTTTGGTATATTTCACATCAGTAAACAATATTGCAAGATGCGATATTTGTAATTCATTTTTTCCAATTACTAAAGTACAGAAGGACGATATAAAGAAACATGTGAAAACTGAACATAATGTTGATTATCAGCGTATTGTCTTATCAAGAGGCTCACAGAAAAATTTTGTATCACAATTTTATACAATACAAAACAATGACATCACATGCAAGTTTTGTAATTCAATGTTTAATCCAACGTACAATTGGTACAGTTTAATAAATCACTTAAAAAAACAACATGAAATTAAAGAAGATAAGGCAGCAAAAATCTGCAAAAAGCTACGTAACTACTATTTTGACGCATTCGACACGGATATGAAACGAAAGTGCACAAGTTGCAATGAAACTATTTTAAATAAACCTTTACCCTTAATAAGACATTTAAGCGAATTTCATAACGTCGATGTACTTTTGGAAATCAGATCAGTGGGGTAAGAGAAACGGCGATGGATTTAATATTATTAATTTCTTCATTTGAATTATTTATTAATCATTTTTGTGTACAACAAGTAGAATAATGTATAACATTTAAAATCACCAAATTTAGATATTTAGCATGTATTTACCACTAATATTATAAATATTCGAGTCAACTCATAACTTAGCTAATAGTATATCGAAATACAATAATATAAATTTGCCATCTATTATATTTAATCTTGTAATGGATAATTTGTGACAATCTGAATATGTATGAATTGAGAATAAGCATGAAAATAGAATAATCGGGCAAGAATTATTGTATTTGGATAGTTTTTAATGTCCAATTTTTGAAAAAATCGAAAATTCATGTCTTAAAAAAAAGAGAAGTTTTAGAAGATAATAAAGTCAATTTATAATATTAGTTTTAATTTAATGTTAGTAATTATACATTGTACACATGATTCAAGCAAGATCTTACAATATTGTTTAATGCAGAAATTTTTACTCTTCACCTTATGCAGATTTTTTACTTGTAAGAATTGGGTGACGGAATATTTTTTAAGAAGCGAGGGACAAGAAGCAAAATGCAGTGTCTGTAATGAACCTTTCTCCTTCGCGAAGAACATCACAAATATAATAAATCATATAAAAAGGAAACATGGTAATAATTTTGATGTCTCGGAAAATTCGCAAGGATATAAAAACTCTCCCTATTCTATAACAGAAAACAATCAAATCAAATGCGATATATGTGATAAGATTTATGATATAACATTTTGTGCTACTACGTATATGAAAATACACTTAATCGAGGCACATAATCTCAATGAAGATATAGCACGAAAACTCTGCAACTGGGTATTAGAATATATTCATATATTAAATTTCCAGACATCAAAATGCAATATTTGCGAGAACATGTTTCAAACAAATAACTGTTTTAACTTAATGATACATTTGAAAGAAGCTCATCAGGTCCGGGTATCTCCGGAAATCATACCAGCGCGGTAAGAGAAACGGCGATAAATTGAATATTAATATTCTTTTTATTTTTTGTATGTGTACAATGAACTTAATTTTGCATAATAATTACATATTTAAATTCAAATATTTAGTATGTGTTTCTTACAAATATTATAAATATTCGAGTCAACGTTACTTACAACAAATGTTTTAAATATTCGCGTCAACTTAACTTAAAATTAGCTAATATTATATCAAAATGCGAAAAAAAAATTTGGCATTTGTTGTATTTAATACTTCTGTAATAGATAATTTTCGATAATTTGAATAAATATAAATTGTTAATATGTAAGTATGATAATTAAATAATCGAAAAAGAATTGTATTTAAATTGTATTTGTATGTCGCATTTATGCGAATATCAAATTTTTCAAAGAAGAATGTTTGGATATTAAATGTTTTATTAATAATAACAGTGTGTACTTAATAATCATATATGCAAATGATTCAAGTAAAAATTTTTAGTTTTAATTAATTCAACAATTTTTGTATTTATTCTGTACAGATTATCGAAGAGTTTACAAGATCTTTTAAATTCTAATAATGATAAAGATACATCAAGCTGCTCTCAGCAGCCAACCTGCAGTTTTGACCAAAGTTCTAGCTTTGATAATGATAATCCAATGGATTTATCTTTAAAAACTAAAAAGGTAAAACAAACGGCGATAAATTTAATATTACTATATTCACTATTTTATCTCTTTCAATCATTTACATATAGTTTTGCGTACATATAATATATTACAATAAGTATTATAGTTTATGAGAATATCGAATTCTATAGTTTTTAGCAAGAGATGTTTGAATAATAATAGTATTTTATTATTAATAACAGTTTGTGTTTAACAATTATACATTGTGCACATGTGAGTCAAGCAAGATTCTATAATATTTATTAATTCAGCAATTTTTACTTTTTATTCTAATATAGATTAACGAGTAGTTAACGCAGTTTTTCAAATTCTGAAAATGATGAAGATTCTACTACATCAAGCAGCTATCAGCAGCCAATCTTTTTGTTTTGACGAGAGTTTTTCAACTATCAGCAGCCGACTTTTTTGTTTTTACGAGAGTATTTTAACTAATATAATGTTAACGATCAGATCGATGTATCTTCGGAAATAAGATCAAAGACCTTAAAATAACGCGACAATGCAATATATATACTTATTATGCAATAATTGAGAAAAATTAACACCGTTTTTTTCGTAGAGTTAGTTTTCTTATGAAGAATCCAATGTGTATTACTCGATCATACATATGATTTTATGTTAAATAAGCTTAAGTTAGTAATATTGGAAAGAGAGTAAAAAGACTTTATTAAATTTATTGTTTCTCTAAATCTATTAGTGCACGTATTATTAACTCTGATTTATTGGATCGCATAAAAATGTAAATTCCAGCCAGGCCTCTTAGAAACAATTTAATTTTTTATGAGGAATTGCATCGTACTTCCTACAAAAAATTCAAATAAAATATGCTTATTGACAAGCGGCAATTTTCCGATCGTGTGGATTTTTTTTATATATCTTTTAGCTATTTTAAACGTTTCTTATCTTATTGTGTGCGTTAAATTTTTTGCACCTAATGTTCTTTATTGAATAATAATTTGAAAGGTTGTCATTCTTAAATTTATCTTCTAGCATCTTATTCTGCGTCTTATGCTGATGTTAGTAATTGCAATCATATTATTTATGTGTACTAAAAGGATCTTTTTCCCCGTTTATATACACATAAATAAATAAATAAATATAATATATGTAAGTCATGAAACATTATATAGTTAAGTCGTTGAAAATAATATTGTAAATACTTTATTGCATCTATAGACAATTATATTCGTTGTATAAATGCAGATCGCTGCGATATTAAAAACCGTTTTCTGTTTAATTTAGATAAATATATATATATACATATCTTAATAAAAAAAATTCTCATGTTACACAGTTACAGCTCCAGCAACTCTTTAATTTCTTTAGCAGAGAGTTCCACATCTTCCATCGCTTCTTTCGAAATCTAAAGACGACAGAAACAAAATGGCAATAAAATAGGGTGATGTATCGTCATCATTCACTCTTATAAAGATAAACAAAAAAAAATTGTATATGTACTAAATTTAAAAATCCGTGCGGCAAATCCGGCAATATATCCAGCGTAACTTTATTGCCAAGCGAGCGAAGCTTCCTCGCAAACATGAAGCAATCATCGAGACAAGGATCAAGCTGTACCGTCTAAGAGCAAAATATTATGTATAAAATGTTCAAAATAAAATTCAATCTTAATAGCAAATAAAACACACCACATTTTATCATTGTCAAAAATTATAACAAAGAATTACCAGTGTCTTTATGGGCGGAAAATGGACTAACATATTGTTTGGTGCAAGATAAGGACTCCTGAACAGATCCTTCGGTATCGTGAATTCAGCAAATTCCTCCGAAGGAGTTTTCCCATTCTTTATATCAAGCTGCCTGACATTTTCATTGTTTCTTCGATTAAATAACCATCCGAACAAAAACGGTAATTTGTCACTTTGTCCTGAAACATTATCATTTCTGTTGACACTGTATTTCTTTTTCGCAATATGCGAAATAGATGACAATAAAGCTGAACCGGATATTCTGTACATATTAAAAAAATCTGCTAATATATTTTCGGGACTGCACGAACTTGCACTTTCGGATCCTTAGTAGTTATTGCATTTACAGGTCTTTTTAACCCTTTTGTCAATGCATAATTTTTCACCTTTTTATCAATGTATGAATACCAACTGCGTGTTTTCGACACATTGCACTACGACAATTTCTTTATAGCAACTGCTGGGAATAAAAAACATTCTTTCCCGTTATATTTTAGGAGGTTTCCGAATATAAAGGCCCTTTATATTTTGTTTCGGAGAAATTTTCGACACATTTGTAGCATATAAAATTGCTTTGAATACCAGGATATTCATTCATTGACAGAAGGGTTAAAATGCACACTCAAAAAGGGAAGTAGATATAAAAGAATAAGATATAATATGTATGACATATAATGGTTGATTTGTATATACCATCAACTTCTGTTAAGCTGACAAAATTTAACAAATCTGCTGGAAGGGATATTAATTTCTGCGCGCCGTTAGAGCTGTTTTCGTTTGAATGAAGGGCTAATGCTATAAGATCATTTTTGTTCACTTTCGCAGGAGACTCTGTATTTAATTTAGCACATTCTTCATTTTCATGTTTCCTGCGGGATAAATTGTATTTATGTGAATTGTACAATCGTTTCATCACAATGGAATATATGTGCGATAAGTCGGATGATGTAGAAACGATTGATTTTCGATTTTTTTCAAACTTTTATAAAACATACTTTGACTTTTATCATATAAAAGTAAACTTTGATTAGAAAAAGATTATAATAATTTTAATTGAAGATTTACTTTGTAAGTTGTTCATTATCAGGTCCGGCGTAAGCTTTTAAGCATCATACTATAAAACCGAGCAGCATAAACGTATCGTTGAGAAAGTGTATATGAGATGGCGATGGAATGAAATCGACGACTATCGGTGCGTAAGCCATAAAAATACCATCTGGTTTTATTATGTTTAATTGCAGGCATTTTAAAATGGCTCCCAGATTTAAAATACCACCCGCGGAATCACCTGTCAAACACATGGATTATAAAATTCTCAAGATTTTACCGTATTGAATAATCAAATTATCCGCTGTTATACACATTTATAGGCATATCGAAGATAAAATTTACTTTTATCTTACCGACAAGTATCACTTTCTTCGCTGTACTTCCGAGTAATGTACTCACATTCTTCAACGCCCACGCGTAAGCATACAGTACTTCCTCAAGCGCACGTGGATACGGAGCTTGCGGGGCTAAACTGTAATCTATGCTCAATATTGGTACGTCGATCATCGTAGCCCACTTATTTAGGTACATTTCGTGCGATTGCGATGTCTGTGCGATGAATGCGCCCCCGTGAGTATGAATAATCAAACCGTCGCATAGATCATATAATTCTCCACCTGTTCTTTCTGATCCGATCTTGATGGAGTGTCGTGTCAACGAATAATAATATTAATCGCTTTAGCTAAATATTTTAAAAGTCTTTCTACTCTATATATATCATAATTTATATAATAGATATTTTTATTTAATTAAATACATATATTAATAATATAATATATTAATTGTATATATATATATATATTTAAATTAATATATTTATTCCATAATTTATATAATTTTTTATAATTTTTCTATTAAAATACATATTATAAGATATGGTGCCTGCAAAAATTTACACAGCGCGACTTATTTTAGTTTTGACATATGTTATTAAAGTAATAAATCTGAATAATCTTGAACAAATTTTCATCATTGCTTATTGTTTATTAATAAACTATTATTTATTAACAAGCATTTATTTATCAATAAAAAAGTTATAATGTTAACGAATGTTAAATGTGATAATTTACGCTCTACAGAATATGAATTTTACATTACTTACACTTGTGCATATTTAAGTAAATGTATGGGCGGGGGAAGAAATTCTGCCCACTTCCTTGCACTTTTACCTTGAGAAAATTTTAATTTAATCCAAACTTAATTTTAACAAACACTTGACTTAATTTTAATTTTAACAATAATAAAACCGTTTACAACATATGTCAAGATCAAAATGATCTGTGCTATATAATTTTTTTAAAACTATTATTTAAGATATAATTAGATTAATAATATAATAAGTTTAATGAATCATATAATATCTCATATGTACTACAATCATATGTACTACAATCAATTAATATTTTACCATTCCTAGGCGTCGTCTGAAACTCAGCAATCTAAGATGGATCTGTTTCTTTTCAATGTGGCTATTTGGTATTGGAATTGAAACAGTTCTACCATCGAGAGTAGGCAGGATTAATTCCTCAGGTGGAACAGATATTAGTTGATTAATAGCCAACGAGGGAGTTATTATGGACAATATTTCTAAAATACAGATATAACACACATATTTCATTATTTAAATATATAAATGCAATTAAAAGACAATAGTTTGAATGTCTGAACGACATCTGTTACAAACAGTTATTAGCCTTTTTTCAGATGTAGGACATTTATATATAAGGTCAGTGCAGGTAATTACGCCATAGCAGCTAATTACGCCACCTATCTAATTCTTCATTAATACATACGTATGGCTTTAAATAACGAATGCTAATTGTGAAGGCATAGATACTAAGTTGTTATCAACAAACATTTTGCCGTTTTGTGCTTTCAGTGATTTGTAGTAACAATTAAAGCAAAAGTTGTTAACAAAAAATTTACCACTATAAACTTGGCACTATACTCGCCGCTAATTTGCCGGCAGTAATTATTACATTTTAAATATTTACTAGAATTATTTTCGTAGCAAATTCGACGCTTTTTCCGAAAGTATAGTTGTATTTCTCATTCAATTTCATGTAAGTATAAGAAAAGTAATTTATTTACAAAATTTCAGGCTGCTGATAATTACGCCACTTTAAGAACTCATAAGAATTACTAACGAATTTAGTCTCTATGTTTTGTATTTAGATCCGTTTTGATTGTGGCAGTTTTTTCGACATAAAAAATGAAACTTATACTGGATGATAAAAAATAAAACTTATTTTTGCTTATTTTAAAAAAATGAAATTTATAATCACAAAACACGTTTGTCTCCCCGTTCTTTTTTATGTGCTTTGGAATTGCGAATAAAATTCACAACATGTTTGTTACAAAGCTCTGAGTTGGTTTCACACGTAATGCTACGCCTCAAAATCACTTTATATGAATTTTTTATTAGGTGGCCTAATTACCTGCACGTGTCGGTAAATACGCCACTTTGACGCACTTTTTTGAAACAATTGGTAGAAAAAGAAAAAGAGAAGATAAAGCGTTGAAATACTTTTTTTGAGGCAGCCAAAAGATTACTTTTAATTATGGTACACTTAACTTTTTCACTCGATCCTCAGCAAAGTGTCCAAAAATTCCAAAAGCTTAAAATGCCGTAATTACCTGCACTGACCTTATATCTTACTTCCTTTCTATTGACTATTTCCTTTCTATTGATTATTTATATACATATGATTCGACGGCGAGCGATTTCTCGTCACAATAAGTCACAGATCGCATATTCAAGGAAATATACTAGTGTAAAATTTGGAAAAAAATTATTTAGTCTATTTTAAATATTTTAATGTTTATAATTTTAAAAATAAACACTCATAAGAAATTTCACAGAAATAATATATCTGAAAACATTTGTGGCAATATTTATTTATGTTATACATTCAATTAAGTGACCATAAAATTATGGAAAAATTAATTTATGCTGCTAATAATTAAAACTCTTTAGAAAATGAAAGATTATGATGCGGACTATAGAAAGATTTTAATAGACCGTCTCGTAAAGATACGTAAAACACATAATGTTATACCTTCTACCGGCCGATCATTAAATTATGAAGAAATTAATTAACGCAGTTAATGATTAAAACTCTATAGAAAATGAAAGAATAAGATTCGGACTATTAGAACATTATATTAGAATGGACTCTGTTTCAAAAAACGAGCAGTAAATTAGCTAATAAATTTTCTGGCCAAATTGAATCTACCGAAGAAAATAATATTATGAATATCTTCGCCTTCGAGAATTATATATTTATATAATTTTAAATATATTATACAGGGTGTCCGGTAATAATCACTCCCATTGTGTGCAAGTAGAGCGGGTTAAATCGATCTTCGCAATAATTAAAATAAAATAAAAAATTAATTAAAATAAAATAAAAAATTAATTAAAATAAAATAAAAAATTAATTAAAAAATATCGGCCAATTTGCGCGAGCACAAACGCGTGGCGAGAAGAGACAAGTGGACAACGCGTGCGACAAAGCGTTGGGATTAATAATCAAGTTCAATTATGTATTGCGCCTAGCAGTACATTAATTATTGGTCATCGATCGAATCCGCGCGGATTAATTAATACTTATGCTAAGAAAACCCTTGCCTGCTCCTTGCCATCTCTGTTTTCTTTCCAAATAACAATTTTAATATTCATACAACTATTTGTCGATTAAATTTTACACAATTTTACAATTATGTGACAAATTGCGATTCGAAAGATGAATGTTGCGCTACGAATGGATTGCGTGGTTAATAAAATATGTATTGTAAATTTTACACAATTACCGCGTCACCTTTATTTCAATCGAATAATCAAAATTACTTTGAGAAATAATCGCGTTGTATCCAAATTGACAAGTGACAAAACTGTTTTTATTCTCTGAGCAAATGTATAAATAGTGTTAGTGCAACGTGTTCCCATGATTAAAGTACACATAGCAACAAAGTGCGGAATGTCCGATTTTATGTTAATTTTATGTTAATAACACGTATGTTATTATGTTATGTATTTATGTTATTTATGTTAATACACGTATGCACGAAAATTTTGCGCACGGTAATCTTTTTCACTAGATTTCTAAACTCATTTCTAAAAATTCACCTATATTCTTTCATGCAATTTCTAGCCCGCACTGGTCTTCTTTTGTACGTACAAACTACAAAATTCTTTTATATGAAGCAAATATTGTTTCGACCTGATGCGTCAGGTCGAAACAATATTCAAGGTAAAAAAGAACGGCGATAAATATTACCTGTTTATCTCTTTTTAATTATTTACACATTTGCGTACATTTAAATAGATATCACAATAAATACAATAATGCATAATGAATAAAATCATAAAATATTTATATTAGTCTGTATTTACCACAAATATTATAAATATTCGAGTCAAATTAACTTACAACAAATGTTGTAAATATTCTATTCAACTTAACTTACAATTAGCTAATATTATATCAAAATGGGATAAAGAAATTTGCCATGTGTTCTATTTAATACTCCTGTAATCGATAATTTGTAATAATTTGTATAGGTATGAATTGTGAATAAGTATGATAATTAAATAATCGGGAAAAAATTGTATTTAAATAGTATTTGTATGTCGAATTTATAGAGAATAATAAATATAAGTTTTCATCGAGATATATTTGGATAATAAAAGTATTTTATTAATAATAACAGTGTGTACTTAATAATTATTTATTGCGCACACACATGATTCAAGGAATATTTTATAATTTTGATTAGTTGAGCATATTTAATTTTTTATTCTGTGTAGATTATTGAGTGAATTAAGCAGTCTTTGTAATTCTGATAGATGTGCACAAAACAATGCTTCATCAAGCAGCTATAATCAGCCAATCAAGAATGTTGATCAGAGTTCTGACTCTGATAATAATCTTTACGATCAAATCGATAATCCTTCAGGATTCCGAACAACGAGGTACAAGAAATGGCGACAAAGTCTATATTACATTTATATCTCTTTTTACTCATTTACATATACCTTTTTGTACACATAAATAGATATTATTATAAATAAAATTGTATATAATAAATAAAATTATAAAATTTTGATATTTAGCAAGCATTTACCACAAATATTATAAATATATAAGTAAACTCTTAATGTAGCTAATATTAATTTATAATACAATAATGCAAATCTATTATTTACTCTATTTAATACTCTTTTAATCAGTAATTAGTCACAATTTGATTAAATATAAATTGTGAATAAGTATTAATATTTAATAATTGGGAAGGAAGGTTTGTGTTTGAATAGTATTTGTATATGTCGAATTTAGGAGAATATCGATTTTCTGGTTTTTAGCGAGAGATGTTTGAATAAAAAAAATGTTTGAATAAAAAAAATGTTGTATTATTAATAACAGTTTGTGCTTAATAATTATACAGTATGTTAGTATGATTCAAGAAATATTTTATAATATTGATTAATTCAGCATTCATATTTATTTTCTATGCAGATTATGGAAGAGTTTAAGCAGTTTTTTACATTTTGTTAGAAATGCTGAAGATATGGCTATATCAAGCAACTATCAAAAGTCAACTATCAAAAGTCTAAATAAGTTTGATAAATTATTATTTTAGTTCATAATTATTTCTAAACTTAAACGAAACGCGTCAATAAGAGCCGAACGTGGATGGTCGTGTGTAAGTCTCAAATAAAATTAATTTTTGAAACTGATTCGTTGTGCACAGGGCACATATTTTGTGTAGTTCGAAACCAAAACTTTTAGATTAATCTCAATTTGAGATTTTTAAGACTACTCTTATCCCTCTGCAGAAGTGTAGGCGAGAAAAATATCGGGCCGAAGTCGGCGGATTCAGCGACTTTAACGCGTTCTTATAATTTCATTCTGTCTAACATTTATTAATCTAACAATAATTAATTTTTATTTTATACAATTTATCGAGTAGTTACAAGCAGCGTTTAAATAATTTAAAAAAACGATGCTAAATATATTGTTATATTAAGCAACTATAAACATCCAATTTGCAACAACAACAGTTTTTTACAATAATGACTCAAATTATCTCATATAAATGAAAAATTAACGAGTCTTTAGATTAATAATCATTTGCTCTTGCTTTTTGTAACATTTAACAACCTTATAAAAATTTAATTATATTTTTTGGTAATATATATTCTGTTAACTATCTATTTATCAAGCATTGTCAAAAATATATATTTTTTTAAATTTTTCAAGGAATTTATATTTATCATTTATGCATATGTTATATGAGATTGAAAGAGGGAGAGAAGGAGAAAGAGAAAGAGAAAGAGAGAAAGAAAAAGAGAGAAAGAAAGAGACATAAATCTGTCATAAATTCTGCATAAACATTTTTCTAAATATATTGTATTAATATTTAAACAGCGACTAGTTTTTTTGTTTTTAATTTGTTGACATGTTCGATGCATTGATTGTGATAAAAATGATATAGAATAGGTGCAATCTTATAAATCGAATAGCATTATTATTAAATAACTAAAATATTATATCCTTTATAATAATATTTAAAATAATATATAATATATTATATCTATTCAATTTATAATTATTCCAACACAAAAGCTTTTTATAATATTTTATTTATATATTCCGCATTTTTTTTCTTTATCAACTTGATAGTTTATACTAATCCTTTTTATTAGAAAGAACTTTTCCAAATTCAAAGATATCTAGCAGAAATTAAAAAATTTATAATATTTGTACCTATTGTAATATTTATGACTGTGTAATTTTATTAAATTATTTTCTAATCTGTGGGATTATTGACAGTAAAATAACAACTTACCGTGAGAGTTAAAACAGTGACAGATTTAAACTATGTATCAATATTTTTAATCCTAAAAAGGTCATACGTCTTTCGGCGACCTTCTCTTTTTCTTTTACCAACTTCTATATTCTTCGTATATTATTCGTTAAAATAATTTTTCCTCTGTGCCTAGTAGTGCACGATCTACGATACAAAGCAGATATCATGGCAACGTCGAGTGAAAGTAATAACTGGTTTTGGGTTTATTTCACATCAGTAAACAATGTTGCAAAATGCGATATTTGTTATACATCCTTTCAAATCATTGAAATACAGAAGGACAATATAATGAAACATATAGAAACTGAACATAGTGCTGATTATCAGCGTATTGTCTTATCAAAAGGCTCACAAAAAGATTTTGAGTCACACTTATATATAATACAAAACAATGACATCACATGCAAGTTTTGTAATTCAACGTTTCATGCAACGAACAATTCGTACAGTTTAACACATCACTTAACAGATACACATAAAATTACAAAAAATAAAACAGCAAAAATCTGCGAAAAGCTAAGTAACTACTATTATGACGCATTCGACACGAATATGAAACGACATTGCACAATTTGCAAAGAAACTATTTTGAATAAACATTTACACTTAATGAGCCATTTGAGCAAAGTTCATAAGGTCGATGTATTTTTGAAAATCAGATCAGTGAAGTAAGAGAAACGGCGATGAATTGAATATTATTAATTTCTATCATTTGAATTATTTATTAATCATTTTTATGTACAACAGGTAGAATTATGTATAACATTTAAAATAACAAAATTTAGATATTTATCATGTATTTATCACAAATATTATAAATATTTGAGTCAACTCATAACTCATAGCTAATAATATATCGAAATACAATAATACAAATTTGCCATTTATTATATTTAATTTTTAATTTGATAATTTGTGACAATCTGGATATGTATGAATTGAGAATAAGCATGAAAATTAAATAAGCGGGCAAGAACTTTAGTATTTGGATAGTTTTGGATGTAGAATTTTTAAAAATATAAAAATTTAAGTCTTAGGAAAATAAGATGTTTTAGAAGATAATAAAGATTATTAATATGATTAGTTTTGATATAGAATTAGTAATTATATATTGTACACATGATTCAAGCAAGATCTTATAATATTGATTTTCTGAAATTTTTACTCTCTACTCTTCACAGATTTTTAAGTTCTTCACAATGGGTGTGGGAATATTATTCGAAAATAGAGGAACAAGAAGCAAAATGCAGTGTTTGCAATCAACCTTTCTTCCTCATAAAAAACGTCTCAAATATAATATCCCATATAAAAAAAAAACATGGTAATATTTGTGATGTCTTAGAAAACTTAGAAGAAAATAAAAACTTGCTCTATTCGATAACAGAAGACAATAAAACAAAATGCGATATTTGTGATAAGATTTATCATGTATCGTTTTGTGCTACTTCGTATATGAAAACACACTTAATTGAGGCACATAATCTTAATAAAGATATAGCACGAAAACTCTGCAACTGGGTATTAGAATATTTTCATATATCAAAGTTCCAGACATCAAAATGCAATATTTGCGAGAACATGTTTCAAACAAGTAATTGTTTTGACTTAATGATACATTTGAAAGAAGCTCATCAGGTCCGAGTATCTCCGGAATTCATACCAACGCGGTAAGAGAAACGGCGATAAATTGAATATTAATATTCTTTTTATTTTTTATACGTACGTATATGTACATTGAACATAATTGTACATAATAATTACATATTAAAATTCAAATATTTAGCATGTGTTTCTCACAAATATTATATATATTCAAGTCAACTTACAACAAATGTTGTAAATATTCGCGTCAACTTAACTTACAATTACCTAATATTATATCAAAATAGGATAAAAAAAATAGTCAAGTGTTGTATATAATATTCTAGTAATCAATAATTTGTGATAATTTGAATAAATATAAATTGTAAATAAGTATGAAAATTTAATAGTTGTGCAAGAATGTTTTTGAATAGTATTAATGTTTTGAAATAGTATTAGTATGACTAATCTATGAGAATATCAAATTCAAGTTTTCAGCAAGAAATGTTTGGAAAATTATAGTGTTTTATTAATAATAACAGTGTGTACTTAATAATTATATACTGCGCACACACATGATTCAAGGAATATTTTATAATTTTCATTAATTGAACATTTCTTATTATTCGTTCTGTGTAGATTATCGAGTGAATTGAGCAGTCCTTTTAATTCTGATAGACATGCTCAAGATATTGTTACATCAAGCAAATCTCAGCAGCCAACCTGCAGTTTTGACCAGAGTTCTGACTGTGATAATTTTTTCGATCAGATCGATGAATCTTCGGAAATCAGAACAACGAGGTAAAAGAATGGCGTCAAACTCTTCTCACAAATATTAGAAATATTCGAGTCAACTTAACTTACAACAAAAGTTGTAAATATTCGAGTCAACTTAACTTACAATTAGCTAATATTATATCAAAATAGGATAAAAAAATTTGTCATGTGTTGTATTTAATATTCCAGTAATTAATTACTTGTGATAATTTGAATAAATATGAATTGTAAATAAGTATAAAAATTAAATAGTTGGGCAAGTATTAATGTTTTTGAATAGTATTAGTATGACGAATTTATGAGAATATCAAATTCAAGTTTTAGCGAAAAATGTTTGGAGAATTATAGTGTTTTATTAATAATAACAGTGTCTATTTAATAATTATATATTGTGCACATGATTAAGGGAAGAATTTATAATATTGATTAAATCAGTAACTTTTAATTTTTATTCTGTGCAGAATATCAATTAGTTTAAGCAATCTATTAAATTCTGTTGATCTTCAAGATGTTGTTACATCAAGCAAATCTCAGCCAATTCGCAGTTTTAATCCGAATTTTGACTATGACTATTTTTACGATCAGATCGATGAATCTTCGGAAATCAGAACAACGAGGTGAAAGAAGCGATGACAAACTCAATATTATTAGTTTATCTTCTTCCAGTAATTTACAAATACTTATTTGTATGTACAAATAGATAATACAAGATAATTAAATTGCAATTATGGATAATAAATAAGATTATAAAATTTTAATATTTAGAATCTATTAACTACATATATTATAAATATTCGAGTCTGTTTAACTTTGCTAATATTATCTCAAAATACGATAATACAAATTTGTCATCTGTTGTATTTAATACCCCTGTAATCAGTAATTTTTGTGACACCGAATAGGTACGAAAATTAAATAATGAGGCAGAAATTGTTGTATATGTGAATAGTATTTGGGTGTCGAATTTTAGAAAATATCGAAGTTTTCCGGTGAGAGATAATAACAGTTTGATGTATACTTAATAAATATACAATATGCACATGATTCAAGCAAAACTTTAACATAGTATTGATTAAACTAATAATTTTTATTTTTTATTCTGTGCAGATTATTGAGTAGTTCAAGCAGACTTCTAAATTCTGATAATAATACTGAAGATATTACAGCATCAAGCAGTTATTAGCAGCCAACCTGCAGTAGATACAGACATACCTAATATATAAGACCTCGATGTGGATAATGATCTGGATATCTTGCTGAAGAACATTATATATAGAGAAGATAGTGAATTATTACTCTCTTGACATTCATTACATTGCTTTTTTGATGTAATGTAAAGTGAAATGATACAAAATTATAATTATATCGACGAAATTATAATTATATCGACCGTTTGGCAATCATATAACTCTGTAATTATTTTACTTATCATCGACAAGGCATATATATATATATATATATATATGTATGTATAATTTTCTTTATATATTTTATTATATTATTTATATCCATTTTTTACATTTGTTATATGACGTAATATGTTATATGACATGAATCTACTGTTGAATGTAAGAATAATTTTGTAAACGTGTAATATTAACATAGATATTTAAACATGTATTAGATTTTGACATTCATGTTCAATTTGCTGACAGGAATTTTCTATAATAAATATAATATAAAAATTATGTATCCTCAAAGAAAAAAAACTGGTATTATTAAATAAGTATTATTAAATAAGTATTATTAAACAAGTGTGATATTATTAAATTAGTGTAATATTATTAAATAAGTGTGATGAAAATATATATTTAATTTATAATTATTGAATACACATACACGATTATTATAATATCTGATTAATATCTCTCGCACCTGTTTTTGCTTTATCATCCTGTTAGTTTATTACAATCATTTTTATAACAGTAATTCTTGCTAAATTCAGAAATTATAAAATTTTTAATATTCACATCTTTGTAACATGCGATTACATAATTTTTTTATAACGTTTTCTCAATGGTATTATCGGTAGTGGATTAACAACTAAACGTTAAGGCACGTTTGACAGTTTTAAACTGTGAATAAATATTTACATTTCTACAACGAATCATACATCTTTACGTGACCTTTCCTTTTTCTTTTACCAACTTCTATATTCTTCGTATATTATTCGTCAAAATAATTCTTCTTTTGTGCCTAGTAGTGCACGATCTACGATACAAAGCAGATATCATGGCAACGTTGTGTGAAAGTAATAATTGGTTTCGGGTATATTGCACATCAGTAAACAATATTGCAAGATGCGATATTTGTAATACATCTTTTAAAATTACTAAAGTACAGAAGGACGATATAAAGAATCATGTGAAAACTAAACATAGTGTTGATTATCAGCGTATTGTCTTATCAAAAGACTCACAAAAACATTTTGTATCACAATTATATATAAAACAAAACAATGACATCACATGCAAGTTTTGTAATTCAGTGTTTAATCCAACGTACTATTGGTACAGTTTAATATATCACTTAAAAAAAAAACATGAAATTAAAGAAGATAAGGCAGCAAAAATCTGCGAAAAGCTACGTAACTACTATTTTGACGCACTCGACACGGATATTAAACGAAAGTGCACAAGTTGCAATGAAACTATTTTAAATAAACCTTTACCCTTAATGAGACATTTGAGCGAATTTCATAAGATCGATGTACTTTTGGAAATCAGATCAGTGGGGTGAGAGAAACGGCGATGAATTTAATATTATTAATTTCTTCATTTGAATTATTTATTAATCATTTTTGTGTACAACAAGTAGAATAATGTATAACATTTAAAATCACCAAATTTAGATATTTAGCATGTATTTACCACTAATATTATAAGTATTCGAGTCAACTCATAACTTAGCTAATAATATATCGAAATACAATAATAAATTTGCCATCTATTATATTTAATCTTGTAATGGACAATTTGTGACAATCTGAATATGTATGAATTGAGAATAAGCATGAAAATTGAATAATCGGTCAAGAATTATTGTATTTGGATAGTCTTTAATGTCAAATTTTTGAAAAAATCGAATATTCAAGTCTTAGGAAAAGAAGAAGTTTTAGAACATATTAAAGTCAATGAATAATATTAGTTTTATTTTAGTGTTAGTAATTATACATTGTACACATGATTCAAGCAAGATCTTATAATATTGTTTAATGCAGAAATTTTTACTCTTTACCTTATGCAGATTTTTTGCTTGTAAGAATTGGGTTTCGGAATATTTTTTAAGAAGCGAGGGACAAGAAGCAAAATGCAGTGTCTGTAATGAACCTTTCTTATTTGCGAAAAATTTCACAAATATAATAAGTCATATAAAAAGGAAACATGCTAATAATTTTGATGTCTCAGAAAATTCACAAAGAAATAAAAACTGGCCCTATTCTATAATAGAAAACAATCAAACCAAATGCAATATTTGTGATAAGATTTATGATATAGTATTTTGTGCTACTCTTAATATGAAAACACACTTAATCGAGGCACATAATCTCAATGAAGATATAGCACGAAAATTCTGCAACTGGGTAATAGAATATATTCATATATCAAACTTCCAGACATCAAAATGCAATATTTGCGAGAACATGTTTCAAACAAGTAACTGTTTTAAATTAATGATACATTTGAAAGAAGCTCATCAGGTTCTGGAATCTCCGGAAATCATACCAGCGCGGTAAGAGAAACGGCGATAAATTGAATATTAATATTCTTTTTATTTTTTGTATATGTAGAATGAACATAATTGTGCATAATAATTACATATTAAAATTCAAGTATTTAGTATGTGTTTCTCACAAATATTATAAATATTCGAGTCAACGTAACTTACAACAAATGTTGTAAATATTCGAGTCAACTTAACTTACAATTAGCTAATATTATATCAAAATACGATAAAAAATTTGCCATTAGTTGTATTTAATACTTCTGTAATCGATAATTTTCGATAATTTGAATAGGTATGAATTGTTAATATGTAAGTATGATAATTAAATAATCAAAAAAGAATTGTATTTAAATTGTATTTGTATGTCGCATTTATGCGAATATCAAATTTTTCAAAAAAGAATGTTTTGATATTAGATGTTTTATTAATAAAAACAGTGTGTACTTAATAATCATATATGCAAATGATTCAAGTAAGAATTTTTAGTTTTAATTAATTCAACAATTTTTGTATTTATTCTGTGCAGATTATCGAAGAGTTTACAAGATCTTTTAAATTCTAATAATGATAAAGATACATCAATCTGCTCTCAGCAGCCAACCTGCAGCTTTGACCAAAGTTCTAGCTTTGATAATGATAGTCCGATGGATTTATCTTTAAAAACTAACAAGGTAAAACAAACAGCGATAAATTTAATATTACTATATTCACTATTTTATCTCTTACAATCATTTTCATATAGTTTTGCGTACATATAATATATTACAATAAGTATTATAATTTATGAGAATATCGAATTCTATAGTTTTTAGCAAGAGATGTTTGAATAATAATAGTATTTTATTATTAATAACAGTTTGTGTTTAACAATTATACATTGTGCACATGTGAGTCAAGCAAGACTCTAAAATATTTATTAATTCAGCAATTTTTACTTTTTATTCTAATATAGATTAGCGAGTAGTTAACGCAGTTTTTCAAATTCTGATAATGATGAAGATTCTACTACATCAAGCAGCTATCAGCAGCCAACCTTTTTGTATTGACGAGAGTTTTTCAACTATCAGCAGCCGACTTTTTTGTTTTGACGAGAGTTTTTCAACTTACATAATGTTAACGATCAGATCGATGTATCTTCGGAAATAAGATCAAAGAAGTTAAAAAAACGGCGACAATGCAATATATATACTTATTATGCAATAATTGAGAGGAACTAACACCGTTTTTTACGTAGAGTTAGTTTACTTATGAAGAATCCAATGTGTATTACTCGATCATACATATGATTTCATGTTAAATAAGCTTAAGTTAGTAATATTAGAAAGAGAGTAAAAAGATTTTATTAAATCTATTGTTTTTTTTTAAATTCGTTACTGGACTTATTATTCACTCTGATTTATTGGATCGCATAAAAATGGAAATTCCAGCCAGGCCTCTTAGAAACTATTCAATTCTTTATGAAGAATTGCATTGTACTTCCTACGGAAAATTCAAATAAAATATGCTTATTGACAAGCGGCAATTTTCCGATTGTGTGGATTTTTTTCATGTATCTTTTAGCTTTTTTATTTGTTCCTTATCTTATTGTGTGCGTTAAATTTTTTGCACCTAATGTTCTTTATTGAATAATAATTTGAAAAGTTGTCATTCTTAAATTTATCTTTTAGTATCTTATTCTGCGTCTAATGCTGATGTTAGTAATTGCAATCATATTATTTATGTGTACTAAAAGGGTCTGTTTTTCCCGTTTATATACACATAAATAAATAAATAAATATAATATATGTAAGTCATGGAACATTATATAGTTAAGTCGTTAAAAATGATATCGTAAATATTATATTGCATCTATAGACAATTAAATTCGCTGTATAAATGCAGATCGCTGCGATATTAAGGAACGTTTTCTGTTTATTTTAGATAAATATATATATATATATATACATATCTTAATAGAAAAAATTTCTCATGTTACACAGTTACAGCTCCAGCAACTCTTTTATTCTTTTAGCAGAGAGTTCCACATCTTCCATTGCTTCTTTCGAAATCTAAAAACGACAGAAACGAAGTGGCAATAAAATAGGGTGATGTATCGTCATCATTCACTCGTATAAAAATAAACAAAAAAAATTTTACATGTACAAAATTTAACAATCCGTGCGGCAAATCCGGCAATATATCCAGCGTAACTTTATTGCCAAGCGAGCGAAGCTTCCTCGCAAACATGAAGCAATCATCGAGACAAGGATCAAGCTGTACCGTCTAAGAGCAAAATATTATGTATAAGATGTTCCAAAAAAAATTCAATCTTAATAGCAAATAGAACACACCACATTTTATCATCGTCAAAAATTATAACAAAGAATTACCAGTGTCTTTATAGGCGGAAAATGGACTAACATATTGTTTGGTGCAAGATAAGGACAAAAAAATTTGTCATGTGTTGTATTTAATATTCCAGTAATTAATAACTTGTGATAATTTGAATAAATATAAATTGTAAATAAGTATAAAAATTAAATAGTTGGGCAAATATTAATGTTTTTGAATAGTATTAGTATGACAAATTTATGAAAATATCAAATTCAGATTTTCAGCGAGAAGTGTTTGCAGAATTATAGTGTTTTATTAATAATAACCGTGTGTACTTAATAATTATATATTGTGCATATGATTCAAGAAAGAATTTATAATATTGATTAAATCAGCAATCCTTTTTTATTCTGTGCAGATTATCAATTAGTTTAAGCAATCTATTTAATTCTGATGATTCTCAAGATGATGTTATCAAGCAAATCTCAGCAGCCAATTCGCAGTTTTAATCAGAATTCTGACTATGACTATTTTTACGATCAGATCAATGAATTATCGGAAATCAGAACAACGATGTGAAAGAAACGATGACAAACTCAATATTATTAGTTTATCTACTTCCAGTAATTTACAAATTCTTATTTGTATGTACATATAGATAATACATTAAATTGCAATTATGGATAATAAATATGATTATAAAATTTTAATATTTAGAATGTTTTAACTACATATATTATAAATATTCGAGTCTGTTTAACTTTGCTAATATTATCTCAAAATACGATAATACAAATTTGTCATCTGTTGTATTCAATACTCCTGTAATCGGTAATTTTTGTGACACCGAATAGGTAAGAAAATTAAATAATGAGGCAAAAATTATTGTATATGAATAGTATTTGGGTGTCGAATTTTTGAAAATATCGTAGATTTCCGGAGAGAGATAATAACAGTTTGTACTTAATAAATATACAATATGCATATGATTCAAGCAAAACTTTAACATAGTATTGATTAAACCAGTAATTTTAATTTTTTTTCTGTGCAGATTATTGAGTAGTTCAAGCAGACTTTCAAATTCTGATAATAATACTGAAGATATTACAGCATCAAGCAGTTATCAGCAGCCAACCTGTAGTAGATACAGACATATCTAATATTTAAAACCTCGATGTGGATAATGATCTGGATATCTTGCTAAAGAACATTATATATAAAAAAGACAATGCATTATTACTCTCTTGACACACATTACATTGCTTTTTTGATGTAACGTAATGCGAAATAATACGAAAATATAATTATATCGACGAAATTATAATTATATCGACCGTTTTGCGAACATATAACTTTGTAATTGTCATACTTATCATCGACAAGGCATATATATATATATATATATATATATATATATATATATATGTGTGTATAATTTTCTTTATATATTATATTATATTATTTATATCTATTTTTTACATTTGTTATATGACGTTATATGTTATATGACATGAATCTACTGTTTAATGTAAGAATAATTTTTTAAACGTGTTATATTAACATAGATATTAAGGCATGTATTAGATTTTGACATCCGTGTTTAATTTGCTGACAGGAATTTACTATAAAAAATATAATATAAAAATTATGTATCCTCAAAGAAAAGAAACTGGTATTATTAAATAAGTATTATTAAATAAGTATTATTAAATAAGTGTGATAAAATATATATTTAATTTATAATTATTGAGTACACATACAAGATTATTATAATATATCTGATTAATATCTCTTGCATTTCTGTTTCCTTTATCATTCTGTTAGTTTATTACAATCATTTTGATAACAGTAATTCTTGCTAAATGCAGAAATTGAAAAATTTTTAATATTCGCATCTTTATAACATATGCGATTATATAATTTTTAAATCGTTTTCTCGGTGGTATTATCGGTAGTGGATTAACAACTAAACGTTGAGGCACGTTAGACAGTTTTAAACTGTGAATAAATATTTACATTTCTACAACAAATCATACATTCTTACGCGACCTTTCCTTTTTCTTTTACCAACTTCTATATTCTTCGTATATTATTCGTTAAAATAATTCTTTTCTGTGCCTAGTAGTGCACGATCTACGATACAAAGCAAATATCATGGCAACGTCGTGTGAAGATAATAAGTGGTTTTGGGTTTATTTCACATCAGTAAACAATATTGCAAAATGCGATATTTGTAGTATATCCCTTAAAATAACTCGTATACTGAACAGCAATCTAATGAGACATATAAAAACTCGACATAATGATGATTATCAGCGTATTGTCTCATTAGGAATCTCTCAAAAAGATTTTGAGTCACAATTATATATAAAACAAAACAATGACATTAAATGCAATTTATGTAACTACATTTGTTATGCAGCGAACAATTTTTTTACTATAAAAAATCACTTAGAAAAAATACATAAAATTAATGAAGATAAAGCGGCAAAAATCTGTGAAGAGCTACGTAAATATTATTTTGATGAAATCGACACGGATAAGAAACGACGGTGCAAAACTTGCAATGAACGTATTTTAAATAAACCATTACTCTTAGCGGACCATTTGAGAAAAACTCATGAGACCATTCCTTTGGAAAACATACCAACGGGGTAAGAGAAACTGCGATGAATTGGATATTATTAGTTTTATTTATATGAATTATTTATTAACCATTTTTGTGTACAACGAGTAGATTATGTATAACAAATAAAATCACAAAATTCATATTTATAAATATATTTAGCATCTATTTACCACAAATATTATAAATGTTCGAGTCAACTTATAACTTATCTAATATACAATATTAAAATATTATATTAAAATACAAATTAATACAAATTTGCTTTCTATTATATTTAATTCTGTAATAGATAATTTGTGACATTCTAAATAAGTATGAATTGAGAATAAGCATGAAAATAAATTTATCGGGCAAGAATTATTGTATTTGGATAGTTTCTGAATGTCAAATTTTTGAAAATATTGAAAATTTAAGTCTCAGAAAAAGAAGAAGTTTTAAAAGATAATGAAATCAATTAATAATATTAGTTTTAATTTAGTGTTAGTAATTATACATTGTACACATGATTCAAGCAAGATCTTATAATATTGTTTAATGCAGAAACTTTTACTCTTCACTTTATGCAGATTTTTTACTTGTAAGAATTGGGTGTCGGAATATTTTTTAAGAAGCGAGGGACAAGAAACAAAATGCAGTGTCTGTAATGAAACTTTCTTCTTCGCGAAAAACTTCACAAATATAATAGATCATATAAAAAGGACACATGGTAATAACTTTGATGTCTCAAAAAATTCACATGGAAATAAAAAATGGCCCTATTCTATAACAGAAAACAATCAATTCAAGTGCGATATTTGTGATAAGATTTATGATATAGTATTTTATGTTACTTCGTATATGAAAACACACTTAATCAAGGCACATAATCTGAATGAAGATATAGCACGAAAACTCTGCAACTTGGTATTAGAATATATTCATATATCAAACTTCCAGACATCAAAATGCAATATTTGCGAGGACATGTTTCAAACAAGTAACTGCTTTAACTTAATGATACATTTGAAAGAAGCTCATCTAGTTCGGGTATCTCCGGAAATCATACCAGCGCGGTAAGAGAAACGGCGATAAATTTAATATTAATATTCATTTTATTTTTTGTATGTGTACAATGAACTTAATTGTGCATAATAATTACATATTTAAATTCAAATATTTAGTATGTGTTTCTCACAAATATTATAAATATTCGAGTCAACGTTACTTACAACAAATGTTTTAAATATTCGCGTCAACTTAACTTAAAATTAGCTAATATTATATCAAAATGCGATAAAAAAATTTGCCATTTGTTGTATTTAATACTTCTGTAATCGATAATTTTCGATAATTTGAATAAATATGAATTGTTAATATGTAAGGATGATAATTAAATAATCAAAAAAGAATTGTATTTAAGTTGTATTTGTATGTCGCATTTATGCGAATATCAAATTTTTCAAAAAAGAATGTTTTGATATTAGATGTTTTATTAATAAAGACAGTGTGTACTTAATAATCATATATGCAAATGATTCAAGTAAGAATTTTTAGTTTTAATTAATTCAACAATTTTTGTATTTATTCTGCGCAGATTATCGAAGAGTTTACAAGATCTTTTAAATTCTAATAATGATAAAGATACATCAAGCTGCTCTCAGCAGCCAACCTGCAGTTTTGACCAAAGTTCTAGCTTTGATAATGATAATCCGATGGATTTATCTTTAAAAACTAACAATGTAAAACAAACGGCGATAAATTTAATATTACTATATTCACTATTTTATCTCTTACAATCATTTACATATAGTTTTGCGTACATATAATATATTACAATAAGTATTATAATTTATGAGCATATCGAATTTTATAGTTTTTAGCAAGAGATGTTTTAATAATAATAGTATTTTATTATTAATAACAGTTTGTGTTTAACAATTATACATTGTGCACATGCGAGTCAAGGAAGACTCTAAAATATTTATTAATTCAGCAATTTTTACTTTTTATTCTAATATAGATTAACAAGTAGTTAATGCAGTTTTTCAAATTCTGATAATGATGAAGATTCTACTACATCAAGCAGCTATCAGCAGCCAACCTTTTTGTATTGACGAGAGTTTTTCAACTATCAGCAGCCGACTTTTTTGTTTTGACGAGAGTTTTTCAACTTACATAATGATAACGATCAGATCGATGTATCTTCGGAAATAAGATCAAAGAACTTAAAAGAACGGCGACAATGCAATATATATACTTATTATGCAATAATTGAGAGGAACTAACACCGTTTTTTTCGTAGAGTTATTTTTCTTATGAAGAATCCAATGTGTATTACTCGTTCATACATACGATTTCATGTTAAATAAGCTTAAGTTAGTAATATTGGAAAGAGAGTAAAAAGACTTTATTAAATCTATTGTTTCTCTTTAAATCTATTAGTGGACGTATTATTCACTCTGATTTATTTGATCGCATAAAAATAAAAATTCCAGCCAGGCCTCTTAGAAACAATTTAATTTTTTATGAGGAATTGCATTGTACTTCCTACGGAAAATTCAAATGAAATATGCTTATTGACAAGCGGCAGTTTTCCGATCGTGTGAATTCTTTTCATGTATCTCTTAGCTCTTTCAAACGTTCCTTATCTTATTGTGTGCGTTAAATTTTTTGCACCTAATGTTCTTTATTGAATAATAATTTGAAAGGTTGTCATTCTTAAATTTATCTTTTAGCATCTTATTCTGCGTCTTATGCTGATGTTAGTAATTGCAATCATATTATTTATGTGTACTAAAATGATCTTTTTTCCCCGTTTATATACACATAAATAAATAAATAAATATAATATATGAAAGTCATGAAACATTATATAGTTAAGTCGTTAAAAATAATATTGTAAATACTTTATTGCATCTATAGACAATTATATTCGTTGTATAAATGCAGATCGCTGCGATATTAAAAAACGTTTTCTGTTTAATTTAGATAAATATATATATACATATCTTAATAAAAAAAATTTCTCATGTTACACAGTTACAGCTCCAGCAACTCTTTAATTTTTTTAGCAGAGAGTTCCACATCTTCTATCGCTTCTTTCGAAATCTAAAAACGACAGAAACAAAATGGCAATAAAATAGGGTAATGTTTTGTCATCATTCACTCTTATAAAGATAAACAAAAGAAAAATTTTATATGTACTAAATTTAAAAATCCGTGCGGCAAATCCGGCAATATATCCAGCGTAACTTTATTGCCAAGCGAGCGAAGCTTCCTCGCAAACATGAAGCAATCATCGAGACAAGGATCAAGCTGTACCGTCTAAGAGCAAAATATTATGTATAAGATGTTCCAAAAAAAATTAAATCTTAATAGCAAATAGAACACATTACATTTTATCATTGTCAAAAATTATAACAAAGAATTATCAGTGTCTTTATGGGCGGAAAATGAACTAACATATTGTTTGGTGCAAGATAAGTACTCCTGAACAGATCCTTCGGTATCATGAATGTAGCAAATTTTTTCGAAGGAGTTTTCCCATTCTTTATATCAAGCTGCCTTTATAGTGGCAAATTTTTTGATAACAACTTTTGTTCTAATTGTTACTACAAATCACTGAATTTTCATAACGGCAAAATGTTTGTTGATATCAACTTAGTATCTATGCCTTTACAATTAGCATTCGTCATTTAAAGCCATCCGTACGTATTAATGAAGAAATAGATAGGTGGCGTAATTTGCTGCTATGGCGTAATTACCAGCACTGACCTTATTTTTAATTTGTAAATATTTATATATGTATATACGTATATAATATATTTAATTAAGAATTATTCATACACATACAAGTTTATTATAATAACTGATTAATAAATTTCTAACCTTTTCTTTCTTCTATCATCCTGATGGTTTATTCCAATCATTTTGACACGAGTAATCTTTGCTAAGTATCCAGCAGAAATTGGAAAGTTTTTAATATTTGCATCTATTGTAATATTTACGATTATGTAATTGTTTGTAGTTGTTTTCTCGGTGAGATTATCGCCAGTGGATTTACCATTAACGTAAAAGACACGTTAGGCAAATTTAAACAGTTTATCAATATTTACAATTTTACAACGAATCATACGGCTATCCGCGACCTTCCTTTTTTCTTTTACCAGCTTATATATTCTTCGTATATTTTTCGGTGAAACAATTCTTTATATTTATTGTAAGTAGTGCACGATCGACGATACAAAGCAGATATCATGGCAACGTCGCGCGTAGGCAATAGCTGGATAAGTAATTATTTCACATTAAGAAAGAATGCGGCAACATGCAATTTTTGTAATGAATTCTTTCCAATCACTCTAAAACAAAAAAAATATATGATGGAACACATAAAAACTGTACATTGTGATGATTATCAAAGTACTGTTTGGAAGGCTCACAAGAAGATTGAAAGCAATTTTTTATAAGACAGAACAATGAAATTAAATGCAAGTTTTGTCATATATTAATTTATTTTTGAACGGACAATTCGTGCACTATAAGAAAACACTTACAAATTATACATAAAGTTAAAGAAGATACTGCGAAAGAACTCTGCAACTGGCTACGTACCCACTACATATTTGACGATAGTGATGCGAAACAACGTTGCAAATATTGCAAAAATACTATTCCAAGTATAAACTTTTTTTTACTGGACCATTTGATCAAAGCTCATAGGGTCACTGTACCATTGGAAATTAGACCAAAGAAGTAAACGGAACGGCGATAAATTAAATATTACTGTTTAATTTTTTTAATCACATATATGTTAATTTGTGTACAATGAACAGAAATGTGTATAGTGAATAACAATTTAATTATCAGATATTAAGTATGTGCTTACCACAAACGTTATTGATTTTTGAGTCAACTTTATTTTGCTAATATATCAACATACGATAATACAAATTCGCCATCTGTTTTATTTAATAATATTGTTATTTGAAATTTATGACAATATGAATAAGTTTAACTTGTGAATACGTAAAAAATTAAATAAACGCAAAAGAATTTTTCCATTTGGATGGTATTTAAACGCCGAATTTTTTTAAAAATATCAAAAATTTAAAATTTAGGAAATGGAAAAGTTTTAGGAGATAATGGAAGCTTATTAGAATCATATTAGTTTAGATTTATTGTTAGTAAATATACATTGTGCACGTGATTCAAGCAAGACTTTATAATATTAATTAATTCAGCAATTTTTACTCTTTATTCAATGCAATTTTTTCAGTGCGAATCCTTTAAAATATCATAAATGGATATGGGAATATTTTACAACAGACGAAAACCGTGCAAAATGCTGCATTTGTGATACAGCTTATGCAATGGTAATAAACTACAGCATGGCAATAAACTACTCAGCTATAAAACGCCACATAATGTCTAAACATAATGAGGATTATAAAAGAGATGTTTTATCAAAAAATTTAAACAGTACTTAGAACTGGCCCATTTCTAAAATAGAAAACAATAAACTAAAATGCAATATTTGTGGTTATACATGTGCTGTAACATATATCGTTAACGATAATATGAAAATTCATAGAGACCATATTCATAAACTTGATTACACTAATGTAATTGAACTCCACATCTGGTTATGGTATCATTATCATATATTTGACTTTCAGACAGAAAATTTGCAAGACTTGTGACAATATTTTTAAAAAATATAATTCTTCCAACATAATGATACATTTTATTAAAACCCATCAAATCAGTATACCTTTAAATCTCAGGCCAACGGGGTAAGAGAGACGTCAAAAAATCAAATGTTACTATTTTATTTATTTTGAATCATTTATAAATAATTTATTAAACATAATTTTTGTGTACACTGGGTAGTATTGTGTACGATTGAAATGATATAATTCACATAGCATGTTTTAATCACAAATATTATAAATATTCGAGTCACCTAGCTAATATTATATCATATATCATACGAAAATACAAATTTGTCATTTGTTGTATTCAATACTTTTGTAATCGGTAATCGTTGTGACAATTTGATGAATTATGAATTGTGAATAAGTATGAAAAATAATTAATCGGGCAAGAATTTTTGTGTTTTAATAGCATTTGTTTCTCGCATATATGCGAATATCAAATTTAAGATTTCAGCAAAGGATGTTTGGATATTAGAGGAAAAGAGGCAAATTTGGAATACTGTTGGTAATTTGGAATACCGAAGTATAAAAAAAAACTAGTTACGCCAACTAGTTTGAATCACCGCATACAAATAGGGTAGCGACCCACCAACTAATGACATTTGCGGTATGGATCGCCATGTTGACAGTATTGTTTTAAATTAGACATAAATAAAACTAGACATTCGCAAGATTTTTTAAGTGAGTCTGCAATCTGTTTCCACCATTGTTAAAATTTATCAAATATTTGTTGAAATTCGTTTAAATTGTTCCAATGTTAATTTTATGAATTCCTACACATTTTGCAATGATTTTCGATTTGTTACACGTGACTTAAAAATTGAGATTAACCATAATATATTGTTAATTTGGAATACTATATATAAAGTTACTTTGGAATATTCCAAATCATATGTGATGACGTGAGGGGAGAACAATGAGTGCAATGCTTCATATGTGAGATATGGCATAGCAAATGCGCTGGCTACGACTCCGAAACTTATGTATATGTGTGATTATTGTTAATAGATGAATCATAAGTACCTAGTAGTTTATAAGAGAAGATTATATAAGACGAAGAAGAAATATTTATATAATTTTATAAGATTTATATAAATTTATAAGAGAACAATGGTTTATAAAAGAAGAGATGATTATATAAGACGAAGAAGAATGATTTAAAAAATGTGAATGTAATTCGAAGTACCCTATTCCAAATTACCAGCACATTAACTAAATCACTCTTTTCTGTGATTTTTCAATCAAGCTAATGTTTCAGGCACTTTTTGATTTCAAATACTGTTGATTACTTTTTGATTGATTATATATTAATTTTCCTACGTTTAGAAGTAGTGTTCATTATTCAGCTCCTCACACATGGTTTTTTATAATTTTTTTTCAAACTAGTATTCCAAATTTGCTTTCTTTCCTCTAAGTGTTTTATTAATAGTAACAGTGTATACTTAATAATCATATATAGTGCACATGATTCAAAAATTTTTAATATTAATTAATTTAACAATTTTTATATCTATTCTGTGTAGATTATCGAAGAGTTTACAAGATCGTTTAAATTCTAATAATGATAAAAATACATCAAGATGCTCTCAGCAGCCAACTTGCAGTTTTGACCAAAGTTCTAGCTTTGATAATGATAATCCGATCGATTTATCTTTATAAACTAACAAGGTAAAACAAACGGCGATAAATTTAATATTACTATATTCACTATTTTATATTATTCAACCATTTACATATACATTTGCGTACATATAATATATTACAAAAAGTATTATAATTTATGAGAATATCGAATTTTTTAGTTTTTGCAAGAGATGTTTAAATAATAATAGTGTTTCATTATTAATAACAGTTTGTGTTTAATAATTATTTATTGTGCACATGAGTCAAGCAAAACTTTGTAATATTTATTAATTCAGCAATTTTTATTCTTTATTCCAATATAGATTGACGAGTAGTTAACGCAGTCTTTTAAATTTTGATAATGATGAAGATACTGCTACATCACGCAGTTATCAGCAGCCATCCTTGAGTTTTGTGACCAGCGTTTCTACTTTTAATGTTTTAATGTTTTAATGTTCACGATCAGATCGCTGTATCTTCAAAAATACAAACGACACCAAAAAGGTTAAAAAAAACGACGACAATTCAATATTACTATTTTATCTTTTTTCAATTAGTGACATATACTTTTGTGTTCATATAAATATATAGATATTACATAAATTATTATTATTTTACATTTACATGAGTAAAATTAGTATAATAGAAAAATCTTTAGATTTAGATATTTAGCAAATATTTATCACAAGTATAATAAATATTCGAATTAACATAACTTAGCTAATATTATATCATAATACGATATTACAAATTTGTCATCTGTTGTATTTAACAGTTTTGTAATCGATAATGTTTTTGACAATTTGAATAAGTATGAACTGTGAATAAGTATAAAAATAAAATAATTTGGGCAAGAATGTTTGGATTTACATAGTATTTTTATGTGGCATTTGTACAAATATCAAATTCAAGTTAATAGCAAAAAATGTTTAAACATTAATGAAACATGTACTATACATATGATTCAAGAAAGTATTTTTAAAATTAATAAATTTAACAATTTTTATTTTTACAATCTGCAAATTATCAAAGAGTTAATAAAATTTTTCAAATTCTGTAAGATAAGTTAACGATATTGCTACATCAAGCAACTATTTTCAGTAAACCCACAGTTTTGACAAAGTTCTAACTATTAGACAGTTAATAATTGATTTATATTTAAAAAATAAATCAACAAGGTAAAAAAACATCGATATATTCAATATTACTATTTCATTTTTTTTCAATTATTTACACATATTTTTGTGTACATATAAGTGTTCAATATGCGTTTATGTAATATTTTTCTAATCATTTTTTAATCGGTGAAATTATCGGCAGTATATTAATAACTAAACGTTAAGGCACGTTAGACTTTCTTAAACTGTGAATCAATATTTACATTTTTACAACGAATCATATATCTTTACGCGATCTTTTCTTTTACTTTTACCAACTTCTATATTCTTCGTATATTATTTGTTAAAATAATTCTTTTTCTGTGCTTAGTAGTGCACGATCTACGATACAAAGCAGATATCATGGCAACGTCGTGTGACGGTAATAGGTGGTTTTGGGTTTATTTCACATCAGTAAACAATATTGCAAGATTTTGAGTCACACTTATATATAATACAAAACAATGACATCACATGCAAGTTTTGTAATTCAATGTTTTATGCAACGAACAATTCGTACAGTTTAATAAATCACTTAAAAAATACACATAAAATTACAAAAAATAAAGCAGCAAAAATCTGCGAAAAGCTACGTAACTACTATTTTGACGCATTCGACACGGATATGAAACGACATTGCGCATTTTGCAATGAAACTATTTTAAATAAACCTTTACACTTAATGAGCCATTTGAGGAAAGTTTATAAGGTCGATGTACTTTCGGAAATCGGATCAATGGAGTAAGATTAAATATTATTAATTTCCTTTATTTAAATTATTTACTAATCATTTTTGTGTACAACGAGTAGAATTATGTATAACATTTAATATCATAAAATTTAGATATTTAACACGTATTTACCACTAATATTATAAATATTCGGGCCAACTTATAACTTAGTTAATAATATATCGAAATAATATAATACATATTTGCTATCTATTATATTTAATCCTGTAATAGATAATTTGTCACAATCTGAATAGGTATTAATTGAGAATAGGCATAAAAATTAAGTAATCCGGGAAGAATTTTTGTATTTGGATAGTTTATGAATGTAAAATTTTTGAAAATATCAAAAATTCAAGTCTTGGAAAAGAAGAAATTTTAGAAGATAATAAAGATTATTAATAATATTAGTTTTGATTTAGTATTAGTTATTATATATTGTACACATTATTCAAGCCAGATCTTATAATATTGATTAATTCAGAAATATTTACTCTCTATTTTTTTTGCAGATTTTCAACTTTTACGACATGGGTGTGGGAATATTTTTCAAAAAGAGAGAAACAAAAAGCAAAATGCAGTGTTTGTAATCAAAATTTCTTCCTCGCGAGAAGCATCTCAAATGTAATACAGCATATAGAAAGGAAACATGGTAATACTTTTGATGTCATAGAAAACTCACAAGGAAATAAAAACTGGCCCTATTCTATAACAGAAAACAATAAAATGAAATGCGATATTTGTGATGAGATCTATGATATAGTATTTTGTGCTACTTCGTATATGAAAACACACTTAATCAAGGCACATAATCTTAATAAAGATATAGCACGAAAACTCTGCAACTGGATATTAGAATATTTTCATATATCAAAGTTCCAGACATCAAAATGCAATATTTGCGAGAACATGTTTCAAACAAGTAATTGTTTTGACTTAATGATACATTTGAAAGAAGTTCATCAGGTCCGAGTATCTCCGGAATTCATACCAACGCGGTAAGAGAAACGGCGATATATTGAATATTAATATTATTTTTATTTTATATACGTACGTATGTGTACATTGAGCATAATTGTACATAATAATTACATATTAAAATTCAAATATTTAGCATGTGTTTCTCGCAAATATTATATATATTCGAGTCAACTTACAACAAATGTTGTAAATATCCGCGTCAACTTAACTTACAATTAGCTAATATTATATAAAAGTAAAATAAAAAAATTTGCCATGTGTTGTATTTAATACTCCAGTAATCAATAACTTGTGATAATTTGAATAAATATGAATTGTAAATAAGTATAAAAATTAAATAGTTGGTCTAGTATTAATGTTTTGAATAGTATTAGTATGACGAATTTATGAGAATATCAAATTCAAGTTTTCAGCGAGAAATGTTTGGAGAATTATAGTGTTTTATTAATAATAACAGTGTGTACTTAATAATTAAATATTGTGCACATGATTCAAGAAAGAATTTATAATATTGATTAAATCAACAATTTTTATTTTTTATTCTGTGCAGATTATCAATTAGTTTAGACAATCTATTTAATTCTGATGATTCTCAAGATGATATTACATCAAGCGAATCTCAGCAGCCAATTCGCAGTTTTAATCCGAATTTTGACTATGATTATTTTTACGATCAGATTGATGAATCATCGGAAATCAGAACAACGAGGTGAAAGAAACGATGACAAACTCAATATTATTAGTTTATCTTCTTCCAGTAATTTACAAATATTTATTTGTATGTACATATAGATAATACATTATATTGCAATTATGGATAATAAATATGATTATATAAAATTTTAATATTTAGAATGTATTAACTACATATATTATAAATATTTGAGTCTGTTTAACTTTGCTAATATTATCTCAAAATACGATAATACAAATTTGTCATCTGTTGTATTCAATACCCCTGTAATCGGTAATTTTTCTGACACCGAATAGGTAAAAAAATTAAATAATGAGGCAAAAATTATTGTATGTGAATAGTATTTGGGTGTCGAATTTTTGAAAATATCGAAGTTTCCCGGAGAGAGATAATAACAGTTTGTACTTAATAAATATACAATATGCACATGATTCAAGCAAAACTTTAACATAGTATTGATTAAACTAATAATTTTTATTTTTTATTCTGTGCAGATTATTGAGTAGTTCAAGCAGACTTTTAAATTCTGATAATAATACTGAAGATATTACAGCATCAAGCAGTTATCAGCAGCCAACCTGTAGTAGATACAGACATACCTAATATATAAGACCTCGATGTGGATAATGATCTGGATATCTTGCTGAAGAACATTATATATAAAGAAGATAGTGAATTATTACTCTCTTGACATCCATTACATTGCTTTTTTGATGTAACGTAATGCGAAATGATACGAAATTATATTTTTATCGACGAAATTATAATTATATCGACCGTTTTGCGAACATATAACTTTTTAATTGTCTTACTTATCATTGACAAGGCATATATATATATATATATATATATGTATAATTTTCTTTATATACTTTATTATATTATTTATATCCATTTTTTACATTTGTTATATGATGTAATATGTTATATGACATGAATCTACTGTTGAATGTAAGAATAATTTTGTAAACGTGTAATATTAACATAGATATTTAGGCATGTATTAGATTTTGACATTCATGTTTAATTTGCTGACAGGAATTTTCTATAATAAATATTAATATAAAAATTATGTATCCTCAAAGAAAAAAAGCTGGTATTATTAAATAAGTATTATTAAATAAGTGTGATAAAATATATATTTAATTTATAATTATTGAATACACATACAAGATTATTATAATATCTGATTAATATCTCTCGCACCTGTTTTTCCTTTATCATTCTGTTAGTTTATTACAATCATTTTTATAACAGTAATTCTTGCTAAATGCAGAAATTAGAAAATTATTAATATTCGCATTTTTGTAACATGCGATTACATAATTTTTTTATATCGTTTTCTCAATGGTATTATCGGTAGTGGATTAACAACTAAACGTTGAGGCACGTTAGACAGTTTTAAACTGTGAATAAATATTTACATTTCTACAACGAATCATACATTCTTACGCGACCTTTCCTTTTTCTTTTACCAACTTCTATATTCTTCGTATATTATTCGTTAAAATAATTCTTTTCTGTGCTTAGTAGTGCACGATCTACGATACAAAGCAGATATCATGGCAACGTTGTTTGAAGATAATAAGTGGTTTTGGGTTTATTTCACATCAGTAAACAATATTGCAAGATGCGATATTTGTAATACATCTTTTCAAATTACTAAAGTACAGAAAGACGATATAAAGAATCATGTGAAAACTGAACATAGTGTTGATTATCAGCGTATTGTCTTATCAAAAGACTCACAAAAACATTTTGTATCACAATTATATATAAAACAAAACAATGACATCACATGCAAGTTTTGTAATTCAGTGTTTAATCCAACGTACAATTGGTACAGTTCATTAATTCACTTAAGAAATACACATAAAATTACAAAAAATAAAGCAGCAAAAATCTGCGAAAAGCTACGTAACTACTATTTTGACGCACTCGACACGGATATTAAACGAAAGTGCACAAGTTGCAATGAAACTATTTTAAATAAACCTTTACCCTTAATAAGACATTTGAGCGAATTTCATAAGATCGATGTACTTTTGGAAATCAGATCAGTGGGGTAAGAGAAACGGCGATGAATTTAATATTATTAATTTCTTCATTTGAATTATTTATTAATCATTTTTGTGTACAACAAGTAGAATAATGTATAACATTTAAAATCACCAAATTTAGATATTTAGCATGTATTTACCACTAATATTATAAGTATTCGAGTCAACTCATAACTTAGCTAATAATATATCGAAATACAATAATATAAATTTGCCATCTATTATATTTAATCTTGTAATGGACAATTTGTGACAATCTGAATATGTATGAATTGAGAATAAGCATGAAAATTGAATAATCGGTCAAGAATTATTGTATTTGGATAGTTTTTAATGTCAAATTTTTGAAAAAATCGAAAATTCAAGTCTTAGGAAAAGAAGAAGTTTTAGAAGATAATAAATATAAATATCAATGAATAATATTAGTTTTAATTTAGTGTTAGTAATTATACATTGTACACATGATTCAAGCAAGATCTTATAATATTGTTTAATGCAGAAATTTTTACTCTTCACCTTATGCAGATTTTTTACTTGTAAGAATTGGGTTTTGGAATATTTTTTAAGAAGCGAGGGACAAGAAGCAAAATGCAGTGTCTGTAATGAACCTTTCTTCCTCGCGAAAAGCTTCACGAATATAATAAGTCATATAAAAAGGAAACATGGTAATAATTTTGATGTCACAGAAAACTCACAAGGAAATGAATACTGGCCCTATTCTATAACAGAAAACTATCTAATCAAATGCGATATATGTGATAAGATTTATAATAGAGTATTTACTGCTACTTCGTATATGAAAATACACTTAATCGAGACACATAATCTCAATGAAGATATAGCACGAAAACTCTGCAACTTGGTATTAGAATATATTCATATATCAAATTTCCAGACATCAAAATGCAATATTTGCGAGAACATGTTTCAAACAAGTAACTGTTTTAACTTAATGATACATTTGAAAGAAGCTCATCAGGTTCGGGTATCTCCGGAAATTATACCAGCGCGGTAAGAGAAACGGCGATAAATTGAATTTTAATATTCTTTTTATTTTGTGTATGTGTACAATGAACATAATTGTGCATAATAATTACATATTAAAATTCAAATATTTAGTATTTGTTTTTCACAAATATTATATATATTCTAGTCAACTAAACTTACACCAAATGTAAATATTCGTGTCAACTTAACTTACAGTTAACTAAATTATATCAAAATACATTAAAAATATTTGCCATTTCTTATTTAATCTCTGTATTTAATATACCAGTAATCAGTGACTTGTGATATTTTGAATATATATGAATTGTAAATAAAAATAAAAATTAAATAGTTGGGCAAGAATTAATATTTTTGAATATTATTAGTATGACGAATTTATGAGAATATCAAACTCAAGTTTTTGGCGAGAAATGTTTGGAGGATTATAGTATTTTTTTAATAATAACAGTGTGTACTTAATAATTATATATTGTTTACATGATACAAGCAAGAATTTATAATATTAATTAAATCAGCTATTTTTAATTTTTATTCTGTGCAGAATATCAAGTAGTTTAAGCAATCTATTTAATTTTGATAGATATGCTCAAGATGTTGTTACATCAAGCGAATCTCAGCAGCCAACCTGCAGTTTTGACCAGAGTTCTTACTGTGATAATTTTTTCGATCAGATCGATAAATCTTCGGAAATTAGAACGAGGTAAAAAAATAGCGTCAAACTCAATATTACTAGTTTATCTCTTTTCAATCATTTGCTTTTTAATCATATATTCTTTTTTACGTATAAATAGAAATTAAAATAAATACAATTATGGATGATAAATAAAATCATGAAATTTTAATATTTCGCATGTATTTAACACAAATATTAGAAATATTCTAGTCAACTTAACTTAACTATAATTATATCACAATACGATAATACGAATTTGTCAACTGTTGTATTAAATACTCCTATAATACGTAATTTTTGTGACATCTGAATAAGTATGAAAATTAAATAATCGGATAAGGGTTTTTGTAAATAAATAGTATTTAGGTGTCGAATTAATGAGAATATCGAATATTTAATTTTCGGAAATAAATATTTGAATAATAAATGTGTTTTATTATTAATGAGCAGTCTTTTTAATCTGATAGATATGCTCAAGATATTGTTACATCAAGCAAATCTCAGCAGCCAACATGCAGTTTCGACCAGAATTCTGACTGTGACAATTTTTTCGATCAGATCGATGCATTTTCGGAAATCAGAACAACGAGGTAAAAGAATGGCTACAAACTCAATATTACAAGTTTAGCCCTTTTCAATCATTTGCTTTTTTAAACATATATTTTTGTATACGTATAATTAGATATTACGATAAATATAATTATGGATAATGAATAAAATAATAAAATTTTAATATTTTGCATGTATTTAACACAAATATTAGAAATATTCAATTCAACTTAACTTAGCTATAATTATATCATAATACGATAATAAAAATTTGTCATTTGTTGTATTCAATACTCTTGTAATGTGTAATTTTTGTGACATCTGAATAAGTATAAAAATTAAATAATCGGATAAGGGTTTTTGTAAATGAATAGTATTTTAATGTCGAATTTATTAGAATATCGAATATTTAATTTTGGGGAATAGATATTTGAATAATAAATGTATTTTATTAATAATGAGCAGTTTTTTAATTCTGATAGACATGCTCAAGATATTGTTACATCAAGCAAATCTCAGCAGCCAACCTGCAGTTTCGGCCAGAGTTCTGACTGTGATAATTTTTTTGATCAGATCGATGAATCTTCGGAAATCAGAACAACGAGGTAAAAGAATGGCTACAAACTCAATCATAAACTTTTTCAATCATATTTTTTTGTGTACGTATAATTAGATATTACAATAAATATAATTATGGATAAAGAATAAAATCATAATATTTTAATATTTTGCATGTATTTACCACAAATATTATAATTATTCAAGTCTACTAAACTTAGCTATAATTATATCATAATACGATAATACAAATTTGTTATTTGTTGTATTCAATACTTCTGTAGTAGGTAATTTTTGTGACATTTGAATAAGTATAAAAATTAAATAATTGGATAAGAGTTTTAATAAATTAATAGTATATAGATGTCGAATTTATTAGAATATCGATTATTCAATCTTCGAGAAAATATACTTAAATAATAAATGTTTTTTATTAATAATAAATGCGTTTTATTAATAATATATGTGTTTTATTTATAATAACAGTCTGTACTTTTAGTAGTTATACATTGTGCACATGTTTCAAGCAAGATCTTTTAATATCGATTAATCCATTAATTTTCATTTTATATTCTGTGCAGATTATTAAGTAGTTCAAGCAGACTTTTAAATTCTGATAATAATACTGAAGATATTAGTGCATCAAGCAGCTATCAGCAGCCAACCTATAATACGTACTGACTTTCCTAATTAGGACCTTGATGTCGATAATGATATAGAAAGTTTCTGAAAAATATTGCAGAAGGGAATAAATTAATGCTCTTCTGATAAGTAATCATTTACATTGCCTCTCTGATGAAACGTAAAGCGAAATAATACGAAATTATAATTATATCGGCCGTTTTGCGAACATATAGATTTTTTATTATCTATTTATTAAGCATCGACAAATCTAACATTATTTTTATAATTTTTATAATGTTATTTATATCTGTAATTTTTTATTTATGTTATACAACGTGACATATATTATATGACGTGAATCTATGATTGATTGAGCATAAATAATTTTTTTAAACGTATAATAGTAACTAAGATATTTAAGAAAATATTCGATTTCGGTATCCATTTTCAATTTGTTGACAGGCATTTTCCATAATGAAAACAAAGTTTATGCAATCTTATATATAAAATGGCATTTATAAATAAGTGTAATAAAACAAGAATGTATTTTTAATTTATAACTATCTAATTTATTTAATTTATAATTATTCATACACATACAAGTTTATTATAATAATTGATTAATATATTTCTCATCTTTTCTTTCTTTTATCAACCTGATAGTTTATTCCAATAATTTTGACAGAAATAATCTCTGCTAACGATAAGTATTCAGCAGAAATTAAGAAGTTTTTAATATTCGCATCTATTGTAATATTTGCGATTATGTAATCTATTTTTAACTACCCGTGAAACTTAAGACTCGTTAGACAAATTTAAACTATGTATCAATATTTTCAATCCTACAACGAAACATACGTCTTTCCACGACCTTCTTTCTTTCTTTTATCAGCTTCTATATTCTCTGTACGTTCTTCGTAGAAATAATTTTTCTTAGTAGTGCACGATCCACGATACAAAGCAGATATCATGGCACGTAGGTAATAACTGGATAAGTGATTATTTCACATTAAGACAGAATGCGGCAACAAGCAATTTTTGTAATAAATTCTTTCCAATCACTCTAAATCAAAGAGAATATATGATGAAACACGTAGAAATTGTACATCGTGATGATTATCAAAGTACTGTTTTATCAGAAGGCTCACAAAGAAATTGGGAGCAATTTTTTATAATACAAAACAATAAGATTAAATGCAAGTTTTGTCATATATTAATTTATTTTTGAACGGACAATTCGTGCACTATAAGGAAACACTTAGAAGTTAAACATAAATTTAAAGAAGATACTGCGAAAGAACACTTCAACTGGCTACGTACCCACTACAAATTTGACGATAGAGATGCGAAACAACGTTGCAAATATTGCAAAAATACTATTCCAAATATAAACTTTATTTTACTGGACCATTTGATCAAAGCTCATAAGGTCACTGCACCATCGGAAATCAGACCAAAGGGGTAAGTGGAACGGCGATAAATTTAAAATTACTGTTTAATTCTTTTTAATCACATATATGTTAATTTGTGTACCATGAACAGAAATGTGTATAGTGAATAACAAATTAAACATCAGATATTTAGTATATGCTTATTACAAACGGTATTGATATTTGAGTCATCTTCATTTTGCTAATTTATCAATATATATGATACTACAAATACGATAATACAAATTTGCCATCTGTTGTATTTAATAATACTGTTATTTGAAATTTATGACAATATGAAAATGTATAACTTGTGAATACGTATGAAAATTAAATGAACACGAAAGAATTTTTCGATTTGGATGATATTAGAAAGCCGAATTTCTTTAAAAATATTCAAAATTTAAAATTTAGGAGATGGAAAAGTTTTAGGAGATAATGGAAGCATATTAGAATCATATTAGTTTAGATTTATTGTTAATAAATATACATTGTGCACGTGATTCGAGTAAGACTATATAATATTGATTAATCCAGCAATTTTTACTCTTTATTCAATGCTGATTTTTCAGTGCGAATCCTTTAAAATATCATAAATGGAGATGGGAATATTTTACAACAGACGAAAACCGTGCAAAATGCTGCATTTGTGATACAGCTTATAGCATGGCAATAAACTACTCAGCTATAAAACGCCACATAATGTCTAAACATAATGAAGATTATAAAGGAGATGTTTTATCAAAAAATTTAAACAGTACTAAGAACTGGCCCATTTCTAAAATAGAAAACAATAAACTGAAATGCAATATTTGTGGTCATACATGTGCTGTAACATACATGTATATCTTTAACGATAATATGAAAATTCATATAGACCATATTCATAAACTTGATTACACTGATGTATTTAAACTCTACATCTGGTTATGGTATCATTATCATATATTTGACTTTCAGACAGAGAATTGCAAGACTTGTGACAATATTTGTAAAAAATATAAGTCTTCCAACATAATGATACATTTTATTAAAACCTATCAAATCAGTATACCTTAAAATCTCAGGCCAACGAGTTAAGAGAGACGTCAAAAATCAAACGTCATTATTTTATTTATTTTGAATTATTTATAAATAATTTAATAAACATAATTTTTGTGTACACTGGGTAGTATTGTGTACGATTGAAATGATAAAATTCACATAGCATGTTTTAATCACAAATATTAAGAATATTCGTGTCACCCAGCTAATATTATATCATATATCATACAAAAATACAAATTTGTCATATGTTGTATTCAATACTCCTGTAATCGGTAATCTTTGTGACAATTTGATTAATTATAAATTGTGAATAAGTATGAAAATTAAATAATCAAACAAGAATTTTTGAGTTTGAATAGCATTTGTATCTCGCATTTATGCGAATATCAAATTTAAGATTTCAGCAAAGGATGTTTGGATATTAAGTGTTTTATTAATAATAACAGTGTATAATTAATAATCATATATAATGCACATGGTTCAAAAATTTTTAATATTAATAATTTAACATTTTTTATATTTATTCTGTGTAGATTATCGAAGAGTTTACAAGATGTTTTAAATTCTAATAATGATAAAAATACATCAAGCAGCTCTCAGCAGCCAACCTGCAGTTTTGACTAAAGTTCTAGCTTTGATAATAATAATCCGATCGATTTATCTTTAAATACTAACAAGGTAAAACAAACGACGATCAATTTAATATTACTATATTCACTATTTTATGTCTTTCAATCATTTACATATACATTTGCGTACATATAATATATTACAATAAGTATTATAATTTATGAGAATATCGAATTTCTTAGTTTTTGCAAGAGATGTTTGAATAATAATAGTACTTCATTATTAATATCATTGTGTGTTTAATAATTATTTATTGTGCACATGAGTCAAGCAAGACTTTTAAATATCTATTAATTCAGCAATTTTTATTCTTTATTCCAATATAGATTGACGAGTAGTAAACGTAGTTCTTTAAATTTTGATAATGATAAAGATACTGTTACATCACGCAGTTATCAGCAGCCAATCTTGAGTTTTGTGACCAGAGTTTCAACATTTATAATGTTCACGATCAGATCGCTGTATCTACGGAAATCCAAACGAGACCAAATAGGTTAAAAGGAACGGCGAGGATTCAATATTTCTATTTTATTTTTTTTCAATTTTCAATCATTGACATATACTTTTGTGTACATATAAATATATAGATATTACAAAAGTTATTATTATTTTACATTTACATGAGTAAAATTAGTATAATAAAAAAATCATTAAATTTAGATATTTAGCAACTATTTATCACAAATATAATAAATATTCGGATTAACATAACTTAGCTAATATTATATCATAATATAATATTACAAATTTGCCATCTGTTGTATTTAACAGTTTTGTAATCGATAATTTTTGTGACAATTTGAATAAGTATAAACTGTGAATAAGTTTAAAAATTAAATAATTCGGGCAAGAATATTTGGAATTACATAGTATTTTTATGTGACATTTATGCAAATATCAAATGCAAATTTTAAACGACAAATGTTTAAATATTAATGAAACATGTATTATACATATTATTCAAGCAAGAATTTTTAACATTAATAAATTTAACAATTTCTTTTTTAAATCTGTAAATTATCAAAGAGTAATTAAAATTTTTCAAATTCTAAGATATGTTAAAGATATTGCTACATCAAGCAACTATCAGCAGTGAAGCCACAGTTTTGACAAATTTCTAACTATTATACAGTTAATAATTGATTTATCTTCAAAAAATAAATCAACAAGGTAAAAAAACGGATAAATTCAATATTACTATTTCATATCTTTTCAATTATTTACATATATTTATGTGTACATATAAGTGTTCAATATGCGTTTATGTAATATTATTCTAATCGTTTTTTAATCGGTGAAATTATCGGCAGTAGATTAAAATAAACTAAACGTTAGACAGTTTTAAACTGTGAATCAATATTTACATTTCTACAACGAATCATACATCTTTACGCGACCTTTCCATTTTCTTTTACCAACTTCTATATTCTTCGTATATTATTCGTCAAAATATTTCTTCTTTTGTGCCTAGTAGTGCACGATTTACGATACAAAGCAGTTATCATGGCATCGTCGTGTGAACGTAATAAGTGGTATTGGGTATATTTCACATCAGTAAACAATATAGCAAAATGCGATATTTGTAGATTATCTTTTGAAATATCTCGTATAACGAAAAGCAAACTAATGAGACATATAAAAACTCTACATAGTGATGATTATCAGCGTATTGTCTCATCAGGAAACTCACAAAAAGAATTGGAGTCACAATTATATATAATACAAAACAATGACATTACATGCAAGTTTTGTAATTCAACGTATTATGCAACGAACAATTTTTATCGTATAAGAAATCACTTAGAAAAAGCACATAAAATTAAAGAAGATAAAGCGGCAGAAATCTGTGAATTGCTACGTAAATATTATTCTGATGAAATCGACACGGATAAGAAACGACGGTGCATAACTTGCAATGAACGTATGTTAAATAAACCATTACTCTTAGTGGACCATTTGAGCAAAACTCATGGGACCATTTTTTTGGAAAGCATACCAACGGGGTAAGAAAAACAGCGATGAATTGAATATTATTAGTTTTCTTTTAATGAATTATTTATTAACCATTTTTGTGTACAACGAGTAGATTATGTATAATAATTAAAATCACAAAATTCATATTTATAAATATATTTAGCATCTATTTACCACAAATATTAAAAATGTTCGAGTCAACTTATAACTTATTTAATATAGAATATTAAAATATTATATTAAAATACAATATAATACAAATTTGTCATTTATTATATTTAATTCTGTAATAGATAGTTTGTGACAATCTAAATAAGTATGAATTGAGAATAAGCATGAAAATAAATTTAACGGGCAAGAATTATTGTATTTAGATAGTTTATGAATGTCAAATTTTTGAAAATATCAAAAATTCAAGTCTCAGAAAAAGAAGAAGTTTTAGAAGATAATAAGTCTATTAATAATATTAGTTTCAATTTAGTGTTAGTAATTATACACATGATTCAAGCAAGATCTTATAATACTGTTTAATGCAGAAATTTTTACTGTTTATGTGATGCAGATCTTTTACTTCTAAGAATTGGGTGTGGGAATATTTTTTAAAAAGCGAGGAACAAGAAGCAAAATGCAGTGTTTGTAATCAACATTACATCCTTAAGAAAACTTTTTCAAATATTAGATCCCATATAGAAAATAAACATGGTAATATTTTTGGTGACTCAGAAAACTCACAAGAAAATAAAAACTGGCCCTATTCTATAACAGAAGAAAATCAAGTAAAATGCGATATTTGTGAAAAGATTTATGATCTATTATTTAAAGCTAGTGCGCAAATGAAAACACACTTAATCAATGCACATAATCTTAATGAAGGTATAGCACGAAAACTCTGCAACTGGGTATTAGAATATTTTCATATATCAAACTTTCAGACAGCAAAATGCAGTATTTGCGAGAACATGTTTCAAACAAGTAATTGTTTTAACTTAATGATACATATAAAAAAAGCTCATCAGGTCCGGGTATCTCCGGAATTCATACCAGCGCGGTAAGAGAAACGGTGATAAATTGAATATTAATATTTTTTTTATTTTTTATACGTACTTATGGGTACATTGAACATAATTGTGCATAATAATTTCATATTAAAATGCAAGTATTTAGAAACACATACTTGTAAATACAAGTATTTACAAGTATGTGTTTCTCACAAATATTATAAATATTCGAGTCAACTTAACTTACAACAATTGTTGTATATATTCGAGTCAACTTAACTTACAATTAGCTAATATTATAACAAAATAGGATAAATAAATTTGCCAAGTGTTGTATTTAATACTTCTGTAATTGATAATTTGTGATAATTTTAATAGGTTTGATTTGTCAATAATTAAATAATCGGGAAACGATTGTATTTAAATAGTATTTGTATGTCTAATTTATGAGAATATCGATTTCAAATTTTCAACGAGAAATGTTTGGATAATAAAAGTATTTTATTAATAATAACAGTGTGTATTTAATAATTATATATTGCGCACACAATGATTCAAGGAATATTTTATAATTTCGATTTATTGAGCATTCTCAATTTTTTATTCTGTGTAGATTATCGAGTGAAGTAAGCAGTCTTTTCAATTTTGATAGACATGCTCAAGATATTGTTACATCAAGCAAATCTCAGCAGCCAACCTGCAGTTTTGACCAGAGTTCTGACTGTGATAATTTTTTCGATCAGATCGATGAATCTTCGGAAATCAGAACAACGAGGTAAAAGAATTGTGTCGAACTCAATATTACTAGTTTAGCACTTTTAAATCATTTTTTTTTAATCATATATTTTTGTGTACGTATAAATAGATATTACAATAAATACATTTATTGATAATAAATAAAATAATATAATTTTAATATTTTGCATGTATTTAACACGAATATTAGAAATATTCAAGTAAACTTAACTTAGCTATAATTATATCATAATACGATAGAATTTGTCACCTGCTGTATGCTCCTGTAATAGGCAATTTTTGTGACATTTGAATAAGTATGAAAATTAAATAATCGGATAAGAGTTTTCGTAAATGAGTATATACATGTCGAATTTAGGAAAATATCAAATATTTAATTTTCGGGAAAATTAAATATTTGATACTTAAATAATAAATATGTTTTATTAATAATAACTGTCTGTACTCTTAGTAGTTATACATTGTGCACATGTTTCAGGCAAGATTTTTAATATTGATTATTCTATTAATTTTTATTTTATATTCTGTGCAGATTATTAAGTAGTTCAATCAGACTTCTAAATTCTGATAATAATGCTGAAGATATTGCTGCATCAAGCAGCTATCAGCCAACCAATAATATGTATTGATTTTCCTAATTAAAACCTTGATGCCGATAATGATATGGAAAGCTGCTGAAAAATATTGTAGAAAAGAATAAATTAATGCTCTCCTGATAAGTAATCATTTAAATTGCTTTTCTAATGAAACGTAAAGCGAAATAATAAGAAATTATAATTATATCGGCCGTTTTGCGAACATATAGATTTTTAATTATCAATTTATTAAGCATCGACAAGGCATAACATTATCTATATATTTTTTATAATGTTATGTATATCTGTAATTTTTTACTTTTGTTAAACAACATCATATATTTTATGACGTGAATTTATTATTGATTAAGCATTAATAATTTTTTTAGACGTATAATATTAACAAAGATATTTGAGAATATATTTAATTTTGGTATTCATTTTTAATTTGTTGTCAGGCATTTTCTATAAAAATAAGATAAAATTTATGCAATCTTATATATGAAATAACATTCATTAAATAAGTGTAATAAAACATGTACATATATATTTTTAATTTATAAGTATCTAATTTATTTAATTTATAATGATTCATACACATACAAGTTTACTCTAATAACTGATTAATATATTTCTCATCTTTACTTTCTTCTATGATTTTGATAGTTTGTTTCAATAATTTTGACAAGAATGACCTTTGCTAAGTACCTTGCAGAAATTGGAAAGTTTTTAATATTTGCATCTATTGTAATATTTGCGATTATGTAATCTTTTCTTAACTAGCTGTGAAACTTAAGACACGTTAGACAAATTTAAACTATGTATCAATATTTTCAAACCTACAACGAAACATACGTCTTTCCACGACCTTCCCTTTTTTTTTTATCAGCTTCTATATTCTCTGTACGTTTTTCGTAGAAATAATTCTTCTTAGTAATGCACGATCCACGATACAAAGCAGATATCATGGCAACGTCGCGCGTAGGTAATAGCTGGATAAGTAATTATTTCACATTAAGAAAGAATGCGGCAACATGCACTATTTGTAATAAATTCTTTCCAATCACTCTAAAACAAAAAGAATACATGATGGAACACATAGAAACTGTACATCGTGATGATTATCAAAGTACTGTTTCATCAGAAGGCTCACAAGAAGATTGGGAGCAATTTTTCATAAGACAAAACAATGAGATTAAATGCAAGTATTGTCATATATTAATTTATTTTGGAACGAACAATTCGTGCACTATAAGAAAACACTTAGAAGTTAAACATAAAGTTAAAGAAGGTACTGCGGAAGAACTCTGCAACTGGCTACGTACCCACTACAATTTTGACGATAGAGATGCGAAACAACGTTGCAAATATTGTGAGAATACTATTCCAAATAGAATCTTTCTCTTACTGGACCATTTGATCGGAGCTCATAAGATCACTGCACCATCGGAAATCAGACCAGAAGGGTAAGAGGAACGGCGATAAATTGAAAATTATTGTTTAATTTTTTTTTAATTACTTATATGCAATTTTGTGTACAATGAACAGAAATGTGTATAGTGATTAACAAAATAAATATTAAATTTCTATTATTTGACAATATGAATAAGTATGAATTGTGAATACGTATGAATATTAAATAAACGTGAAAGAATTTTTCTATTTGGATGGTATTAGAACGCCGAATATTTTAAAAAATATCAAAAATTTAAGTTTTAGAGAAAAAAAATTTTAGGAGATAATAGAAGCTTATTAATAATATTAGTTTAGATTTATTGTTAGAAATTATACATTGTGCACATAATTCAAGCAAGAATTTATAGTATTGATTAATCTAGCAATTCTTCCTTCTTATTCAATGCAGATTTTCGAGTAGTTTTTTAGAACCTCAAAAATGGATACGGGAATATTTTACAACAAGTAGAACGTCTGCAAAATGCTGCATTTGTGATAAAGCTTATAGCATATTAATAAACTACTCAATTATAAAAGAACACATAATATATAAACATAATGAGAATTATAGAAGAGATGTCTTATCAAAAAATAAAAACTATATTAAAAACTGGCCCATTTCTAAAATAGAAGACAATAAAGCGAAATGCAATATTTGTGGTGATACTTATCCTGCACTATGTTATAATAACGAGAATATGAAAAAACATATAAACAATTTTCATAAACTTGATTACATTAAAGCAAATGATCTCCACATGTGGTTGCTGTATTATTATCATACATTAGACTTTCAGACAGAAAATTGCAAAACTTGTGACAACATTTTTCAAGGATATAAGTCTTCCAATATAATGATACATTTTATCAAAACTCATCGAATCAATATACCTTTCCATCTCAGACCAACGGGGTAAGAGAATCGGCGATAAATTGAATACAATTATTTTATCTATTTTAAATTATTTATAAATTTAATCAATAAATTTATCAATATAATTTTTGTGTACAATAAGTAGTATTTTGTACGATTAAAATGATAAAATTGAGATATTTAGCATGTTTTTAGCAGAAATATTATAAATATTCAGGTCAACTTTACTTAGTTAATATTATATCATACAGTAATACAAATTTGTCATCTGTTGTATTTAATACTTTCGTAATCGGTAACTTTTATGACAATTTGATTAAGTATGAATTGTATGAATTGTATAAATTGTGTATGAATAAGTATGAAAATTAAATATTGCAAGAATTGTGGACAAGAATTTTTGTATTAATATGGTATGGTATTAGTATGTCGCATTTATGCGAAAATTGAATTCAAGTTTTCAGCAAAGAATGTTTTGATATTAAGTGTTTTATTAATAATAACAGTGTGTACTTAGTAATCATATATTGTGCACATGATTCAGGTAAAAATTTTTAGTATTCATTAATTCAACAATTTTTATATTTAATCTGTGCAGATTATCGAAGAGTTTACAAGTTTTTTTAAATTCTAATAATGATGCAGATACATCAAGCGGCTCTCAGCAGTTAATCTGCAGTTTAGATCAGAGTTCTAACTTTGATAATGATAACAATTCGATCGATTTATCTTCGATATCCAGCCCAACAAGGTAAACAAATGGCGAGGAATTCAATATTACTATATATTCACAATTTATTTCTTTTTAATCATTTACATATACATTTGCGTACATATAAGTAGATATTACAATAAGTCAAAAATGATAAAATCTGCTTCTTTTCTATAATAGAAAACAATCAAATATAATGCAATATGTTTGGTAATATTTATGTATTAATATATGTTGTTAACCAATCGTTATAAAAAATCATTTAGTCAGTATTAAAAAATGATAAACTTGATTACACTAAAGCAAATGATCTCTGCATCTGGCTAACGGATTATTATTATTATACATCAAACTTTGAGAAATCAATATGCTGGAGTTGCAAGAACATTTTTCTAGAAAACTCTTTCAACTTAATGATACATTCTAAGAAAGACCATTAAATCGATGTATCTCACATTTCATATCAACGGGATAAAGGAAACGGAGATAAATTGAATATTATTATTATATCTATTTATAATCATTTATAAATTATTTAATAATTATTATAATTTTTGTGTACAATAAGTAGAATTTTGTACGACTAAAATCATAAAATTCAGATATTTAGCATGTATTTGTCAAAAAGGTTATAAATATACGAGTTACCTTAACTTACAACAAATGTTGTAAATATTCGAGTCAACTTAACTTACAATTAGCTAATATTATATCAAAATACGATACAAATATTTGCCATTTGTGGTATTTAATATTCCAGTAATCAATGACTTGTGATAATTTGAATAAATATGAATTGTAAATAAGTATGAAAATTAAATAGTTGGGCAAGAATTAATGTTTTTGAAGTAGTATTAGTATGACGAATTTATGAGAATATCAAATTCAAGTTTTCAGCGAAAAATGTTTGGAGGATTATAGTATTTTATTAATAATAACAGTGTGTACTTAATAATTATATATTGTTCACATGATTCAAGGAAGAATTTATAATATTGATTAAATCAGCAATTTTTATTATTTAATCTGTGCAGATCATCAAGTAGTCTATTTAATTTTGATAGATATGCTCAAGATGTTGTTACATCAAGCAAATCTCAGCAGCCAATTCGCAGTTTTAATCAGAGTTCTGACTATGACTATTTTTACGATCAGATCGATGAATCTTCGGAAATCATAACATCGAGGTAAAAGAAACGATGACAAACTCAATATTATTAGTTTATCTCTTTCCAGTAATTTACAAATACTTATTTTTATGTACAAATATATAATATACATTATATTGCAATTATGGATAATGAATAAGATTATAAAATTTTAATATTTAGATAGTATTTATTACATATATTATATATATTCGAGTATATTTAACTTTGCTAATATTATCTCAAAATACGATAATACAATTATGTCATCTGTTGTATTTAATATTTCTGTAATCGGTAATTTTTGTGACACCGAATAGGTATGAAAATTAAATAATGAGGCAAAAATTGTTGTATATGAATAGTATTTGGGTGTCGAATTTTTGAAAATATCGAAGATTTCCGGATAGAGATAATAACAGTTTGTACTTAATAAATATACAATATGCACATGATTCAAGCAAAACTTTAACATAGTATTGATTAAATCACTAATTTTTATTTTCTATTCTGTGCAGATTATTGAGCAGTTCAAGCAGACTTTTAAATTCTGATAATAATATTGAAGATATTACATCATTTAGCAGTTATCAGCAGCCAACCTGTAGTAGATACTGACTTACCTAATATTTAGGACCTCGATGTGGATTATGATCTGGATATTTTGCTGAAGAACATTATAGAAGATAGTGAATGAATTATTGCTCTCTTGACATCCATTACATTGCTTTTTTGATATAACGTAAGGCGAAATGATACAAAATTATAATTATATCGACGAAATAATAATTGTATCGACCGTTTTGCGAACATATAACTTTGTAATTGTCTTACTTATAATCGACATAGCATATATAAAAATATATGTATAATTTTCTTTATCTATTTTATTATATTATTTATATCCATTTGTTACATTTGTTATATGACGTTATATGTTATAGGACATGAATCTACTGTTGAATGTAAAAATAATTTTTTAAACGTGTAATATTAACATAGATTTAGGCATGTATTAGATTTTGATATCCGTGTTTAGTTTGCTGACAGGCATTTATACTATAATAAATATAATATAAAAATTATGTATCCTCAAAAAAAAAACTGGTATTATTAAATAAGTATTATTAAATAAGTGTGATAAAATATATTTTTAATTTATAATTATTGAATACACATACAAGTTTATTATAATATCTGTTTAATATCTCTCGCACTCTCTCTTTTTCTTTTAACATCCTGTTTGTTTATTACAATCATTTTGATAACAGTAATTCTTGCTAAATGCAGAAACACACATACAAGTTTATTATAGTATCTGTTTAATATCTCTCGCACTCTCTCTTTTTCCTTTATCATCCTGTTAGTTTATTACAATCATTTTGATAACAGTAATTCTTACTAAATGCAGAAATTGGAAAATTTTTCGCATTTTTGTAACATATGCGATTACATAATTTTTTTTAAATCGTTTTCTCGGTGGTATTATCAGCAATAGATTAACAACTAAACGTCAAGGTGTTGCTGTAGTTGTCTGTTTTACCGACCAAAGATTATTTTTATTTTTACGCTAATCTTTTTATTAGTTAAATAGAATAATAAATGCTTTTCCACGATTAAAGTATATAATATATCAGTATATCAGTATATCAGTATATCAGTATAAGTATATCAGCTGATGCGTCAATTCGAAACAATGTCTTAATATAAAAGTTTTGCAGTTTGTACGTACAAAAGAAGGCCCGTCCACACTCGGAATTGCATAAAGGAATATAAGTGAACTTTTAGAAATGAGTTTAGAAACCTTGTAAAAGAGAAAAGCGTGTGCAAAATTTTCGTGCATACGTGTATTGACATAAATAACATAAATACGTGTTATTAACATAAAATTAATATAAGATCGGACATTCCGCACTTTCTTGCTATGTGTACTTTAATCGTGGAGAAGCATTTATTATTATATTCAACCAATAAAAAAATTAACGTATAAAAAAAATAATTTTTGGTCGATAAAACAGGCGACCTACGGAGTTCGGCCGTCAGTCCAGCATCCTCTTAAGGCACGTTAGATAGTTTTAAACTGTGAATAAATATTTACATTTCTACAACGAATCATACATCTTTACGCAATCTTTCCTTTTTCTTTTACCAACTTCTATATTCTTCGTATATTATTATTTAAAATAATTCTTCTTCTGTGCCTAGTACTGCACGATCTACGATACAAAGCAGATATCATGGCAACGTTGTGTGAAGGTAATAAGTGGTTTTGGGTTTATTTCACAACAGTAAACAATATTGCAAAATGCGATATTTGTTATACATCCTTTAAAATCACTAAAGTACAGAAGGACAATATAATGAAACATATAAAAACTGAACATAATGTAGATTATCAGCGTATTGTCTTATCAAAAGGCTCACAAAAAGATTTTGAGTCACACTTATATATAATACAAAACAATGACATCACATGCAAGTTTTGTAATTCAATGTTTTATGCAACGAACAATTGGTACAATTTAATACATCACTTAGAAATTACACATTATATTACACAAAATAAAGCAGCAAAAATCTGCGAAAAGCTACGTAACTACTATTTTGACGCATTCGACACGGATATGAAACGACATTGCACAAGTTGCAATGAAACTATTATAAATAAACCTTTACACTTAATGAGCCATTTGAGCAAAGTTCATAAAGTCGATGTATTTTTGGAATTCAAATCAGTGTAGTAAGAGAAACGGCGACAATTTAAATATTATCAATTTTATTCATTTAAATTATTTATTAATTATTTCTGTGTACAACAAGTAGAGTTATGTATGACAATTAAAATCATAAAATTTAGATATTTAACATGTATTTACCACAAATATTATAAATATTCGGGCCAACTTATAACTTAGCTAATAATATATCGAAATACAATAATACAAATTTGCTATCTATTATATTTAATTTTGTAATGGATAATTTGTTACAATCTGAATAAGCATAAATTGAGGATAGGCATGAAAATTAAATAATCAGGAAAGAATTTTTGTATTTGGATAGTTTTTGACTGTAAAATTTTTAAAAATATCAAAAATTCAAGTCATAGGAAAAGAAAAAGTTTTAGAAGATAAAAAAGGTTATTAATAATATTAGTTTGACTTAGTATTAGTTATTATATATTGTACACAGGATTCTACCAAGAACTTATAATATTGATTAATTCAGAAACTTTTACTCTCTATTTTTTGCAGATTTTTAACTTCTATGAAATGGGTGTTGGAATATTTTTCAAGAAGAGAGGAACAAGAAGAAAGATGCAGTGTTTGTCATCAACCTTTCTTCCTCGCGAAAAGCTTCTCAAATATAATAAGTCATATAGAAAGAAAACATGATAATAATTTTGATGTCTCAGAAAACTCACGAGGAAATAAAATCTGGCTCTATTCTATAACAGAAAACAATAAAATCAAATTTTTGATGAGATTTAAGATATAGTATTTTGTGCTACTTCGTATATGAAAACACACGCAATTAGCTAATATTATATCAAAATGGGATAAAGAAATTTGCCATGTGTTGTATTTAATACTCCTGTAGTCGATAATTTGTGATAATTTGAATAGGTATGAATTGAGAATAAGTATGATAATTAAATAATCGGAAACGAATTGTATTTAAATAGTATTTGTATGTCGAATTTAATGGAATATCGAATTAAAGTTTCTATCGAGAAATGTTTGGATAATAAAAGTATTTAATTATTAATAACAGTGTGTACTTAATAATTATATATTGCGCACACACATGATTCAAGGAATATTTTATAATTTTGATTAATTGATCATTTTTAATTTTTTATTCTATGTAGATTATCGAGTGAATTAAGCAGTCTTTTTAATTCTGATAGATGTGCACAATATAATGCTACATCGAGCAGCTATAATAGGCCAATCAGGAAAGTTGATCAGAGTTCTGACTCTGATAATTTATACGATCAGATCGATAATACTTCAGGATTCAAAAAAACGAGGTACAAGATATGGCGACAATGTTTATATTACATTTATATCTTTTTTTACTCATGTACTTATACTTTTTTGTACACATAAATAGATATTATTATAAATAAAATTGTGTATAATAAATAAAAATATAAAATTTTGATATTTAGCAAGCATTTACCACAAATATTATCAAAATTCAAGTAAACTCTTAATATAGTTAATATTACTTTATTATACGATAATGCAAATTTGCTATTTACTATGTTTAATGTTCCTTTAATCAGTAATTAGTGGCTATTCGATTAAGTATAATTTGTGATATTGTATGAAAATTTAATGATCGGGCAGGAAGATTTGTGTTTGAATAGTATTTGTATATGTCGAATTTAAGAGAATATCATTTTTCTGGTTTTTAGCGAGAGATGTTTGAATAAAAAAAATGTTGTATTATTAATTTTATTTTGTGCTTAATAATTATACATTCTGCGCATGATTCAAGAAATACTTTAAAATATTGATTAATTCAGCATTTATATTTTTTATTTTGTGCAGATTATGGAGGAGTTTAAGCAGTTTTTTACATTTTGTTAGAAATGCTGAAGATATTGCTATATCAAGCAACTATCAAGAGTCAACCAACAGTCCTGATTCCCAAATTATTGAACTTCATAAATTTAATGGTCTCAATATCGCTGACGCTTCTCGTTGTAGCATTGATGACATGATGAATAATAGCAAATTAGAAGAATCTAAATTACTTTTTCGATATAATACGATGTAAGTTATAAAATTGTAATTATATTTAATGTTTTGCGCACTTATAGATTGTTAATTATCTACTTATTGAGGATTGACGAGGCATAAAATTTTCTTTATGTATTATATAAAATTATTCATATCTTTCTATAACTTTTTACATTTTTTGCATGACATTATATATTATATGACATAAATTTATTATTGATTTTGCAAGAATAATTGTGTAAGAGTGTTGTATTAACGATAAAGGTATTCAAACAGATATTAGATTTTAATATATGTTTTCAATTTGTTGACATGCATTGTAATAAAAATGATATAAAAAATGACACAATTTTATGAATAAATATCATTATTAAAAAAGTTTGATAAATTATTAGTTTAGTTCATAATTATTTCTAAACTTAAACGCGTTAATAAAAGCCGAACGCGGATGGTCGTGCGTCAGTCTAATAGAATTAATTTTTGAAACTGATTCGTTGTGCACAAGGCACATATTTTGTATGGTTGGAAATCAAGCCTTATAGATTAATCTCAATTTGAGATTCATCAAGCATTGCCACAAAAATATATATTTTTTTTAATTTTTCATGGAATTTATATCTATCATTTTTGCATATATTATAGGAGATTGAAAAAGAGAGAGAGAGAGAGAGAGAGTGAGTGAGTGAGTGAGAGAGAGAGAAGAGCGAGAGAGAGGGAGAGTGAGAAAGAGAAAGAGAGAAAAAGGGAAAGAGAGAGAGAGAAAAAGACATAAATTTATCATAAATTCTGCAAGTACATTCTTTTTAATATATTGTATTAATATTTAAACAGATATTGGTTTTTTTCGTTTTCAATTTGTTGACATGTCCGATGCATTGAATGTAATAAAAATTATATAAAATTGGTGCAATCTTCTAAATCGAATAGCATTATTATCTATTAAGTAAGTAAAATAATATATTTTTTAAAATAATATATAAAATAATATATAAAATACTATATCTTTTTAATTTATAATTATTCCAACACAAAAGCTCTTTATAATTATTTATTAATATATTCCGCACTTTTTCTCTTTCTTTAACAACTTGATAGTTTATACTAATCTTTTTTAATAGAAGTAATCTTTCCTAATTTAAAGATACCTAGCAGAAATTAAAATATTTTTAATATTCGCAACTATTGTAATATTTGCGACAGCGTAATTTTATTAAATTATTTTCTAATCCGTGGGATTATTGACAGTAAAATAAAAACTTACCGTAAGAGTTAAAACAGTGACAGATTTAAACAATGTATCAATATTTTCAATCTTAAGAAGGTCATACGTCTTTCGGCGACCTTCTCTTTTACTCTTACCAACTACTAAATTTGTCGTATTTGTTGTCATAATCCCCCTTTTGTAACTAGTAGTGCACGATCAACGATACAAATCAGATATGGCAACGTCGTGTAAAGGTAATAACTGGCTTTGGGATTATTTTACATCAGAAAACAATATCGCAAGGTGCGATATTTGTAGTTTATCCCTTGTAATAACTCGTGCACCGAAAAAAAGCAATCTAATAAGACATATAAGAACTCAACATAGTGATGATTATCAGCGTATTGTCTCATCAGGAATTTCACAAAAAGATTTGGAGTCACAATTATATATAATACAAAACAAAGACATCGCATGCAAGTTTTGTAATTATATTTTTTATGCAACGAACAATTTTTTTACTATAAGAAATCACTTAGAAAAAATACATAAAATAAATGAAGATAAAGCGGCAGATATTTGTGAATGGCTACGTAAATATTATTTTGACGAAATCGACACGGATAAGAAACGACGGTGCATAACTTGCAATATACCTATTTTAAATAAACCATTACTCTTAATGGACCATTTGAGCAAAACTCATGAGACCTTTTATTTGGAAAGCATATCAACGGGGTAAGAGAAACAGCGATGAATTGGATATTATTAATTTTCTTGTAATGTATCATTTATTAACCATTTTTGTGTACAACGAGTAGATTATGTATAACAATTAAAATCATAAAATTCAGATATTTAGCATCTATTTATCACAAATATTAAAAATGTTCGAGTCAACTTATAACTTATCTAATATACAATATTAAAATATTATATTAAAATACAAGGGGCGCTGTCGTAGGGAGAGAGACGAGTCGAACGACGTGAGCACATGGACTCCCGGTATTCTTTTCGTGATTCTTTATTATTACGCGATAGTTAAGTACATATGTTCGGTTCTGGATTTATACCGAGTTACTTGTTTGTATTTACACTTAAATATATATATACAAGTTGACTATCATTCTCTTAATTAATGATACTCTCTTCCTGAGTTCTCGCCTTATTGTCTCGTTAATAATTATTACCGCTCGAGTTATTGAGACTCTTACAGCTTACAATATACAGCTTACAGCTTACATAATACAAATTTGTCATCTATTATATTTAATTCTGTAATAGATAATTTGTGACAATCTGAATAAGAATGAATTGAGGATAAGCATTAATATTAATTAATCCAGCACAAATTATTGTATTTTGATAATTTTTGAATGTCAAATAATTGAAAATATCGAAAATTCAAGTCTCAGAAAAAGAAGAAGTTTTAGAAGATAATAAGTCTATTAATAATATTAGTTTTAATTTAGTGTTAGTAATTATACACATGATTCAAGCAAGATCTTATAATATTGTTTAATGCAAAAATTTTTACTCTTTATGTTATGCAGATCTTTTACTTCTAAGAATTGGTTGTGGGAATATTTTTTAAAAAGCGAGGAACAAGAAGCAAAATGCAGTGTTTGTAATCAACATTACTTCCTCAGGAAAACTTTTTCAAATATTAGATCCCATATAGAAAGAAGACATGGTAATATTTTTGATGTCTCAGAAAACTCACAAAAAAATAAAAACTGGCCCTATTCTATAACAGAAAAAAATCAAATAAAATGCGATATTTGTGAAAAGATATATGATCTATTATTTAAAGCTAGTGCGCAAATGAAAACACACTTAATCAATGCACATAATCTTAATGAAGATATAGCACGAAAACTCTGCAACTGGGTATTAGAATATTTTCATATATCAAACTTCCAGACAGCAAAATGCAGTATTTGTGAAAACATGTTTCAAACAAGTAATTGTTTTAACTTAATGATACATATGAAAGAAGCTCATCAGGTCCGGGTATCTCCGGAATTCATACCAGCGCGGTAAGAGAAACGGTGATAAATTGAATATTAATATATTTTTTATTTTTTATACGTACTTATGGGTACATAGAACATAATTGTGCATAATAATTACATAATAACATTTGATATTTATTACGTGTTTACCACAAATAATATTAATATTCGAGTCAACTTAACATACAACAAATATTTTAAATACTCGAGTCAACTTAACTCACAATTAGCTATTATTATATCAAAATAAGATAAAGACATTTGCCATGTGTTATATTTAATATTCCAGTAATCGGTTATTTGTGATAATTCGAATAAGTATAAACTGTGAGTAAGTACGATAATTAAATAATTGGGCAAGAATTATTGTCTTTGAATAGCACTTGTATTTTGCATTTATGCGAATATCATATTTTTCAGGAAAGAATGTTTGTATATTAAGTGTGTTATTAATAATAACAGTGTGTACTTAATAATCATATATGCAAATGATTCAAGTAAGAATTTTTAGTTTTAATTAATTTAACAATTGTTGTATTTATTTTGTGCAGATTATCGAAGAGTTTACAAGATCTTTTAAATTCTAATAATGATAAAGATACATCAAGCTACTCTCAGCAGCCAACCTGCAGTTTTGACCAAAGTTCTAGCTTTGATAATGATAATCCGATCGATTTATCTTTAAAAACTAACAAGGTAAAACAAACGGCGATAAATTTAATATTACTATATTCACTATTTTATCTCTTTCAATTATTTACATATACATTTGCGTACATATAATATATTACAATAAGTATTATAATTTATGAGAATATCGAATTCCTAAGTTTTTAGCGAGAGATGTTTGAATAATAATAGTGTTTCATTATTTATAACAGTTTGTGTTTAATAATTATACATTGTGCATATAGATTAAGCAAGACATTGTAATATTTAATAATTTAGCAATTTTTATTCTTTATTCCAATATAGATTGACGAATAGTCAACGCAGTTTTTTAAATTTTGATAATGATGAAGATACTGCTACATCACGCAGTTATCAGCAGCCAACCTTGTGTTTTTTGAGTACCCTGAGTTTCAACTTCTATAATGTTCACGATCAGATCGCTGTATCTTCGGAAATTCAAACGAGACCAAAGAGTTTAAAAAGAATGGCGACAATTAAATATTACTATTTTATCTTTTCTCAATCATTGACATATACTTTTGTGTACATATATAAATATATACATATTACAAAAGTTATTATTATTTTACTTTAACATGAGTCAAATTAGTATAATAAAAAAATCATTAAATTTAGATATTTAACAAGTATTTATCACAAATATATTAAATATTCGAATTAACATAACTTAGCTAATATTATATCATAATATGATATTAAAAATTTGCCATCTGTTGTATTTAACAGTTGTATAATTGATAATTTTTGTGACAATTTGAATAAGATGAATTGTTAAATAATATAAAAATTAAATAATCGGGCAAGAATTTTTGTATTTGAAAAGTATCTATATGTTAAATTTACACAAGATTTTAGAATTCAAGTTTTCAGAGAGAGATGTGTTTGGATAATAAAAGTGTTTTAATGACAATATTAGTTTTTGCATATTAATTATACTTTATGCACATAATTAAAACACGATCTTATAATATTGATTAAAATGGCAATTTTTACTCTTTATTAAAAATCTGATACATGGATACACAAACAAGAACACATAAGAAAGGAACATAAAGAGCATTACACAAGAAATGACTGCGACATTTCTATAATAGAAAACAATCAAATGAAATATGATACGGTGCAATATATGCTGCATCATTTGTTGCTAACAAAGATATAAATAATCATTTTGTTATAAATTTGATTACACTAAAGCAAAAAACTTTTACATCTGGCTATTGTATTATTATCATATATTAGACTTTCAAACAACAAATTGCAAGACTTGCGAGAATATTTCTCAAGTAAATAAGTCTTTCAACACATTATGATTCATTTTATCAAAGCTCATCAAATTGATATACCTTTACATCTTAGATTAACCAAGTAAGAGAATCGGCGATAAATTGAATATTATTATTATATTTTGAACCATTTATAAAGAATCTAATAAATAAATAATTTTTATTTATAATGAGTAGAATTGCGTACAAATAAAATGATAGAATTTAGATATTAAAATGTATTTACCTCATACATATATTATAATTTCTTGAGTCAATTTCACTCTTACAATTAGCCAATATAATATCAAAATGCAATAAAAATTAGCCATCTGTCGTATTTAATACTCCCGTTATTGGTAATTTGTTACAATTTGAATAAGTATATACTGTAAATAAGTATAAAAATAAAATAATCCGTGCAAGAATGTTTGAATTTACATAGTATATTTTAGTGGCTTTTATGCAAATATAAAATTCAAGTTTAAAGCAAAAAATGTTTAAATATTAATGAAACATGTACTATACATATGATTCAAACAAGAATTTTTAATATTAATTTATTTAACAATTTTTATTTTTTTTTAAATGTGCAAATTATCGAAGAGGAAATAAGACTTTTCAAAATCTGTCAGATATGTTAAAGATATTGCTACATCAAGCAGCTATCAGCAGTTAACCCACTGTTTTAACAAAGGTCTAATTTTTATAAAGTTAAAAATCGGTGTATCTTCGGAAAATAAATTAACAAGGTAAAAAGCAGCGATAAATTTAATATTACTATTACATCTCTTTTAAATTATTTATATATAACTTTGTGTACATATAAGTGTTCAATATGCGATTATGCAATATTTCTTTAATTATTTTCTAATCGGTGAAATGATCGGCAGTAAGTTAACAACTAAACGTTAAGGCACGTTAGACAGTTTTAAACTGTGAATAAATATTTACATTTCTACAACGAATCATACATCTTTACGCAATCTTTCCTTTTTCTTTTACCAACTTCTATATTCTTCGTATATTATTATTTAAAATAATTCTTCTTCTGTGCCTAGTACTGCACGATCTACGATACAAAGCAGATATCATGGCAACGTCGTGTGAAGGTAATAAGTGGTTTTGGGTTTATTTCACAACAGTAAACAATATTGCAAAATGCGATATTTGTTATACATCCTTTAAAATCACTAAAGTACAGAAGGACAATATAATGAGACATATATAAACTGAACATAATGTAGATTATCAGCGTATTGTCTTATCAAAAGGCTCACAAAAAGATTTTGAGTCACACTTATATATAATACAAAACAATGACATCACATGCAAGTTTTGTAATTCAATGTTTTATGCAACGAACAATTGGTACAATTTAATACATCACTTAGAAATTACACATTATATTACACAAAATAAAGCGGCAAAAATCTGCGAAAAGCTACATAACTACTATTTTGACGCATTCGACACGGATATGAAACGACATTGCACAAGTTGCAATGAAACTATTATAAATAAACCTTTACACTTAATGAGCCATTTGAGCAAAGTTCATAAAGTCGATGTATTTTTGGATATCAAATCAGTGAAGTAAGAGAAACGGCGACAATTTAAATATTATCAATTTTATTCATTTAAATTATTTATTAATTATTTCTGTGTACAACAAGTAGAATTATATATGACATTTAAAATCATGAAATTTAGATATTTAACATGTATTTACCAAAAATATTATAAATATTCGGGCCAACTTATAACTTAGCTATAATAATAATATATCGAAATACAATAATACAAATTTGCTATCTATTATATTTAATTTTGTAATGGATAATTTGTTACAATCTGAATAAGCATAAATTGAGTATAAGCACGAAAATTAAATAATCGGGGAAGAATTTTTGTATTTGGATAGTTTTTGACTGTAAAATTTTTAAAAATATCAAAAATTCAAGTCATAGGAAAAGAAAAAGTTTTAGAAGATAAAAAAGATTATTAATAATATTAGTTTGATTTAGTATTAGTTATTATATATTGTACACATGATTCTACCAAGAACTTATAATATTGATTAATTCAGAAACTTTTACTCTCTATTTTTTGCAGATTTTTAACTTCTATGAAATGGGTGTTGGAATATTTTTTAAGAAGAGAGAAACAAGAAGAAAGATGCAGTGTTTGTAATCAACCTTTCTTCCTCGCAAAAAGCTTCTCAAATATAATAAGTCATATAGAAAGAAAACATAATAATAATTTTGATGTTTCAGAAAACTCACGAGGAAATAAAATCTGGCCCTATTCTATAACAGAAAACAATAAAATCAAATGCGATATTTTTGGTGAGATTTATGATATAGTATTTTGTGCTACTTCGTATATAAAAACACACGTAATTAGCTAATATTATATCAAAATAGGATAAAGAAATTTGCCATGTGTTGTATTTAATACTCCTGTAATCGATAATTTGTGATAATTTGAATAGGTATGAATTGAGAATTGAGAAGTATGATGATTAAGTAATCGGAAACGAATTGTATTTAAATAGTATATGTATGTCGAATTTATAAGAATATCGAATTAAATTTTCTATCGAGAAATGTTTGGATAATAAAAGTATTTAATTATTAATAACAGTGTGTACTTAATAAGTATATATATTGCGCATACACATGATTCAAGGAATATTTTATAATTTTGATTAATTGATCATTTTTAATTTTTTATTCTATGTAGATTATCGAGTGAATTAAGCAGTTTTTTAATTCTGATAGATGTGCACAAAATAATGCTACATCGAGCAGCTATAATAGGCCAATCAGGAAAGTTGATCAGAGTTCTGACTCTGATAATTTATACGATCAGATCGATAATCTTTCAGGATTCAGAAAAACGAGGTACAAAAAATGACGACAATGTTTATATTACATTTATATCTTTTTTTACTCATTTACTTATACTTTTTTGTACACATAAATAGATATTATTATAAATAAAATTGTGTATAATAAATAAAAATATAAAATTTTGATATTTAGCAAGCATTTACCACAAATATTATCAAAATTCAAGTAAACTCTTAATATAGTTAATATTATTTTATTATACGATAATGCAAATTTGCTATTTACTATGTTTAATGCTCCTTTAATCAGTAATTAGTGGCTATTCGATTAAGTATAATTTGTGATAAGTATGAAAATTTAATGATCGGGCAGGAAGATTTGTGTTTGAATAGTATTTGTATATGTCGAATTTAAGAGAATATCAATTTTCTGGTTTTTAGCGAGAGATGTTTGAATAAAAAAAATGTTGTATTATTAATTTTATTTTGTGCTTAATAATTATACATTGTGCGCATGATTCAAGAAATACTTTAAAATATTGATTAATTCAGCATTTATATTTTTTATTTTGTGCAGATTATGGAGGAGTTTAAGCAGTTTTTTACATTTTGTTAGAAATGCTGAAGATATTGCTACATCAAGCAGCTACCAAGAGTCAACCAACAGTCCTAATTTCTCAAATTATAAAACTTCATAAATTTAAAGGTCTCAATATCGCTGATGCCTCTCCTTGTTGCAGTGATGACATGATGAATAATAGCAAATTGGAAAAATGTAAATTACTTTTTCGATATAATACGATGTAAGTTATAAAATTGTAATTATATTTAATATTTAGCGCAATTATAGATTGTTAATTATCTACTTAATGAGAATTGACGAGGCATAACATTTTCATTATGTATTATATATAATTTTTCATATCTTTCTATAAGTTTTTTACATTTTTCACATGACATTATATATTATATGACATGAATTTATTATCGATTTTGCAAGAATAATTTTTTAAACGTGTTGCATTAAAGATAAAAATATTTAAACAGATATTCGATTTTTGTATATTTTCAATTTGTTGACATGCATTATAAAAAAAGTGATATAAAATTGATGCAATTTTATGAATAAATATCATTATTAAATAAGTTTGATAAATTATTAGTTTAGTTCATAATTATTTATAAACTTAAACGAAACGCGTTAATAAGAACCGAACGCGGATGGTCGTGTGTCAGTCTCAAATAAAATTAATTTTTGAAACTGATTCGTTGTGCACAGGGCACATATTTTGTGTAGTTCGAAACCAAAACTTTTAGATTAATCTCAATTTGAGATTTTTAAGACTACTCTTATCCCTCTGCAGAAGTGTAGGCGAGAAAAATATCGGGCCGAAGTCGGCGGATTCAGCGACTTTAACGCGTTCTTATAATTTCATTCTGTCTAACATTTATTAATCCAACAATAATTAATTTTTATTCTATACAATTTATCGAGTAGTTACAAGCAGCGTTTAAATAATTTAAAAAGACGATGCTAAATATATTGTTATATCAAGCAGCTATAAACATCCAATTTGCAACAACAGTTTTTTACAATAATGACTCAAATTATCTCATATAAATGAAAAATTAACGAGTCTTTAGATTAATAATCATTTGCTCTTGTTTTTTGTAACATTTAGCAACCTTATAAAAATTTAATTATATTTCTTGGTAATATATATTCTGTTAACTATCTATTTATCAAGCATTGTCAAAAATATATATTTTTTTAAATTTTTCATGGAATTTATATTTATCATTTATGCATATGTTATATAAAATTGAAAGAGGGAGAGAGAGAGAAAGAGAGGGAGAAAGAGAGAAAGAAAGAGAGAGAAAGAAAGAGACATAAATCTGTCATAAATTCTGCTAAAACATTCTTCTAAATATATTGTATTAATATTTAAACAGCGGTAAACAGATTAGTTTTTTTGTTTTTAATTTGTTGACATGTCCGATGCATTGATTGTGATAAAAATGATATAAAATAAGTGCAATCTTATAAATCGAATAGCATTATTATTAAATAAGTAAAATATTATATCTTTTATTATAATATTTTAGGTATATAATATATTATATCTATTCAATTTATAATTATTCCAACACAAAAGCTTTTTATAATTTTTTATTTATATATTCCGCATTTTTTTCTCTTTATCATCTTGATAGTTTATACTAATCCTTTTTAATAGAAAGAATTTTTCCAAATTCAAAGATATCTAGCAGAAATTAAAAAATTTCTAATATTCGTATCTATTGTAATATTTATGACTGTGTAATTTTATTAAATTATTTTCTAATCTGTGGGATTATTGACAGTAAAATAACAACTTACCGTGAGAGTTAGAACAGTGACAGATTTAAATTATGTATCAATATTTTCAATCCTAAAAAGGTCATACGTCTTTCGGCGACTTTCTCTTTTTCTTTTACCAACTTCTATATTCTTCGTATATTATTCGTTAAAATAATTTTTCCTCTGTGCCTAGTAGTGCACGATCTACGATACAAAGCAGATATCATGGCAATGTCGAGTGAAAGTAATAACTGGATTTGGGTTTATTTCACATCAGTAAACAATGTTGCAAAATGCGATATTTGTTATACATCCTTTCAAATCATTGAAATACAGAAGGACAGTATAATGAAACATATAGAAACTGAACATAGTGCTGATTATCAGCGAATTGTCTTATCAAAAGTTTCACAAAAAGATTTTGAGTCACACTTATATATAATACAAAACAATGACATCACATGCAAGTTTTGTAATTCAACGTTTCATGCAACGAACAATTCGTACAGTTTAACACATCACTTAACAAATACACATAAAATTACCAAAAATAAAGCAGCAAATATCTGCGAAAAGCTACGTAACTACTATTATGACGCATTCGACACGAATATGAAACGACATTGCACAATTTGCAATGAAACTATTTTGAATAAACATTTACACTTAATGAGCCATTTGAGCAAAGTTCATAAGGTCGATGTATTTTTGAAAATCAGATCAGTGGGGTAAGAGAAACGGCGATGAATTGAATATTATTAATTTCTATCATTTGAATTATTTATTAATCATTTTTATGTACAACAAGTAGAATTATGTATAACATTTAAAATAACAAAATTTAGATATTTATCATGTATTTACCACAAATATTATAAATATTCGAGTCAACTCATATCTCATAGCTAATAATATATCGAAATAAAATAATACAAATTTGCCATTTATTATATTTAACTTTTAATTGGATAATTTGTGACAATCTGAATATGTATGAATTGAAAATAAGCATGAAAATTAAATAATCGGGCAAGAACTTTAGTATTTGGATAGTTTTGGATGTAGAACTTTTAAAAATATAAAAAATTCAAGTCTTAGGAAAATAAGATGTTTTAGAAGATAATAAAGATTATTAATATGATTAGTTTTGATATAGAATTAGTAATTATATATTGTACACACGATTCAAGCGAGATCTTATAATATTGATTGTCAAAAATTTTTACTCTCTGTTTTTTACAGATTTTTAACTTCTTTACAATGGGTGTGGGAATATTTTTCAAAAAATATAGAAAAACAAGAAGCAAAATGCAATGTTTGCAATCAACCTTTCTTCATCATAAAAAACGTCTCAAATATAATATCCCATATAAAAAAAGAACATGGTAACATTTGTGATGTCTCAGAAAACTCAAAAGAAAATAAAAACTTGCTCTATTCGATAACAGAAGACAATAAAACAAAATGCTATATTTGTGATAAGATTTATCATGTATCGTTTTGTGCTACTCCGCATATGAAAACACACTTAATCGAGGCACATAATCTCAATGAAGATATAGCACGAAAACTCTGCAACTTGGTATTAGAATATATTCATATATCAAACTTCCAGACATCAAAATGCAATATTTGCGAGGACATGTTTCAAACAAGTAACTGCTTTAACTTAATGATACATTTGAAAGAAGTTCATCAGGTTCGGGTATCTCCGGAAATCATACCAGCGCGGTAAGAGAAACGGCCATAAATTTAATATTAATATTCTTTTTATTTTGTGTATGTGTACAATGAACATAATTGTGCATAATAATTACATATTAAAATTCAAATATGTAGTATGTGTTTCTCACAAATATTATAAATATTCTAGTCAACTTAACTTACAACAAATGTTGTATATATTCGAGTCAACTTAACTTACAATTAGCTAATATTATCAAAATAAGATAACTATCAAAATAAGATAAAAAAATTTGCCATGTGTTGTATATAATATTCCAGTAATCAATAATTTGTGATAATTTGAATAAATATTAATTGTAAATAATTATAAAAATTAAGTAATTGGGCAAGGATTAATGTTTTTGAATATTATTAGTAAGACGAATTTATGAGAATATCAAATTCAAGTTTTCAGTAAAGAATGTTTGAATATTAAGTGTTATATTAATAATAACAGTGTGTACTTAATAATCATATATGCAATTGGTTTAAGTAAGAATTTTTAGTATTAACTAATTCAACAATTTTTGTATTTATTCTGTGCAGATTATCGGAGAATTTACAAGTTATTTTAAATTCTAATAATTATAAAGATACATCAAGCGGCTCTCAGCAGCCAACTTGCAGTTTTGACCAAAGTTCTAACTTTGATAATGATAACAATCCGATCGATTTATCTTTAAAATCAAACAAGGTAAAACAAACAGCGTTAAATTCAAAATTACTATATTCACTATTTTTTCTCTTTCAATCATCTACATATACATTGGCGTACTTATAAATTAATATAGAATATTAATATAATTCGACCCAACTAGCAAATAATTTACACGGGCGAAGTTGGAAGAATATTTTTAGAATATTTTTCGCCCGTGTAAATTATTTGCTAGTTGGGTCGAATTATATTAATATTCCCTATTTGAATTTATTTACTAGCGACAAAAAATTATTAATTAGTTAATTATAAATTAATATTACAATAAGTAGAGTTGTGTTTAATGAATAAAATCATAAAATTCGAATATTTATCACACATGTATTGTATTTATCACAAATATTATAAATATTCGAGTCAACTTAGCTAATATTATATAAAAATATTATATAATACATATTTCCCATTTTTTGTATTTAATACTTTTATAATTGGTGATTTGTGACAATTATATTAAGAACAAATTGTAAATAAGTATGAAAATTAAATAATCAGTCAAGAATTTTTGTGTTTAAATAGTATTTGTATGTCAAATTTATGAGAATATCGAATTCTTTAGTTTCTAACAACAGAGAGATGTTTGAATAATAATAGTGTTTTATTTTCAAGCAAGAATTTATAATATTTATTAATTTAGAAATTTTTACTCTTTATTCCAATATAGATTAACGAGTAGTTAACGCAGTTTTCTAAATTCTGATAATGATGAAGATACTGCTATACCAAGCAACTATCAAGAGTCAACCAACAGTCCTGATTCCCAAATTATCGAATTTCATAAATTTAATGGTCTTAATATCGCTGATGCCTCTCATTGTAGCATTAATGATATGTTGAATAATGGCAAATTGGAAGAATCTAAATTACTTTTTCGATATAATACGATGTAAGTTGTAAAATTGTAATTATATTTAATGTTTTGCGCACATATAGATTGTTAATTATCTACTTATTGAGCATTGACGAGGCATAAAATTTTGTTTATGTATTATATAAAATTATTCATATCTTTCTATAATTTTTTACATTTTTTGCATGACATTATATATTATATGACATGAATTTATTATCGATTTTGCAAGAATAATTTTGTAAACGTGTATTAACGATAAAGATATTTATACAGATATTAGATTTTTGTATACGTTTTCGATTTGTTGACATGCATTGTAATAAAAGTAATATAAAAATTGACGCAAATATATGATTAAATATCATTATTAAATAAATTTGATAAATTATTAGTATAGTTCATAATTATATCTAAACTCATACGAAACGCGTTAAAAAGAGCCGAACGCGGATGGTCGTGCGTTAGTCTCAAATAAAATTAATTTTTGAAACTGATTTACTGTGCACAGGGCACATATTTTTTGTGATTTGAAACCAAGACTTTTGGATTAATCTCAATTTGAGATTTCTAAGACCACTCTTATCCCTCTGCAGAAGTGTAGGCGAGAAAATTATCAGGCCGCAGTCGGCGGATTCAGCGACTTCAACGCGTTCTTATAATTTTATTCTGTTTAACATTCATTAATCCAACAATAATTAATTTTTATTCTATACAATTTATCGAGTAGTTACAAGCAGCGTTTAAATAATTTAAAAAGACAATGCTAAATATATTGTTATATCAAGCAGCTATAAACATCCAATTTGCAACAACAACAGTTTTTTACAATAATGACTCAAATTATCTCATATAAATGAAAAATTAACGAGTCTTTAAATTAATAATCATGTTTGCTCTTGCTTTTTGTAACATTTAGCAACCTTATAAAAATTTAATTATATTTTTTTGGTAATATATATTCTGTTAACTATTTATTTATCAAGCATTGTCAAAAATATATATTTTTTTAAATTTTTCATGGAATTTATATTTATCATTTATGCATATGTTATATGAGATTGAAAGAGGAAGAGTGAGAGAAAGAGAGGGAAAGAGAGAGAAAGAGAAAGAGAGAAAGAAAGAGACATAAATCTGTCATAAATTCTGCAAGAACATTCTTCTAAATATATTGTATTAATGTTTAAACAGCGACTAGTTTTCTTTTGTTTTCAATTTGTTGACATGTCCGATGCATTGATTGTGATAAAAATGATATAAAATTTGTGCAACCTTCTAAATCAAATAGCATTATTATTAAATAAGTAAAATATTATATCTTTTATAATAATATTTAAAATAATATATAATATACTATATTTTTTTAATTAGAATTATTCCAACACAAAAGCTTTTTATAATTTTTTATTTATATATTCCGCATTTTTTTTTCTTTATCAACTTGATAGTTTATACTAATCTTTTTTAATAGAAGTAATTTTTCTTAATTCAAAGATACCTGGCAGAAATTAAAAAATTTCTAATATTCGCATCTATTGTAATATTTGCGACTGTGTAATATTATTAAATTATTTTCTAATCCGTGGGATTATTGACAGTAAAATAACAACTTACCGTGAGAGTTAAAACAGTGACAGATTTAAACTATGTATCAATATTTTCAATCTTAAAAAGGTCATACGTCTTTTGGCGACCTTCTCTTTTTCTTTTACCAACTTCTATATTCTTCGTATATTATTCGTTAAAATAATATTTCCTCTGTGCCTAGTAGTGCACGATCTACGATACGAAGCAGATATCATGGCAACGTCGTGTGAAAGTAATAACTGGTTTTGAGTTTATTTCACATCAGTAAACAATGTTGCAAAATGCGATATTTGTTATACATCCTTTCAAATCATTGAATTACAGAAGGACAATATAATGAAACATATAGAAACTGAACATAGTGCTGATTATCAGCGTATTGCCTTATCAAAAGGCTCACCAAAAGATTTTGAGTCACACTTATATATAATACAAAACAATAACATCACATGCAAGTTTTGTAATTCAATGTTTTATGCAACGAACAATTCGTACTGTTTAATACATCACTTAACAGATACACATAAAATTACCAAAAATAAAGCAGCAAATATCTGCGAAAAGCTACGTAACTACTATTTTGACGCATTCGACACGGATATGAAACGACATTGCACAATTTGCAATGAAACTATTTTAAATAAACATTTACACTTAATGAGCCATTTGAGCAAAGTTCATAAGGTCGATGTATTTTTGGAAATTAGATCAGTGGGGTTAGAGAAACGGCGATGAATTGAATATTATTAATTTCTATCATTTGAATTATTTATTAATCATTTTTGTGTAACACCATTAGAATAATGTATAAAATTTAAAATCACAAAATTTAGATATTTAGCATGTATTTACCACAAATATTATAAATATTCGAGTCAACTCATAACTCATAACTAATAATATATCGAAATACAATAATACAAATATGCCATCTATAATATTTAATTCTTAATGGATAATTTGTGACAATCTGAGTATGAATAAATTGAGAATAAGAATGAAAATTCAATAATTGGGAAAGAACTTTTGTATTTGGATAGTTTTGGGATGTAGAATTTACGAAAATAAAAAAATTCAAGTCTTAGGAAGATAACAAAGTTTAGAAAATAATATAGATTATTAATAATATTAGTTTTGACTTAAAATTAGTAATTATACATTGTACACATGATTCAAGCAAGATCTTATAATATTGTTTGATGCAAAAATTTTTACTCTTCATCTTATGCAGATTTCTTACTTCTAAGAATTGGGTGTGGGAATATTTTTTAAGAAGCAAGGAAAAAGAAGCAAAATGCAGTGTTTGTAATCGACCTTTCTTCCTCGAGAAATGCCTCTCAAACATAATATATCATATAAAAAGGAAACATGTTAATAATTTTAATGTCTCAGAAGACACACATGGAAATAAAAACTATTCTATAACAAAAAAAAATAAATTAAAATGCAATTTTTGTGAAAAGATTTATGATCTATCATTTAATGCTAGTACGCATATGAAACCACACTTAATCGATGCACATAATCTTAATGAAGATATAGCACGAAAACTCTGCAACTGGGTATTAGAATATTTTCATATATCAAATTTCCAGACATCAAAATGCAATATTTGCGAGAACATGTTTCAAACAAGTAATTGTTTTAACTTAATGATACATTTGAAAGAAGCTCATCAGGTTCGGGTATCTCCGGAAATCATACCAACGCGGTAAGAGTTACGACGATAAATTGAATATATTTTCTTTTTATAGTTATTTATATGTACTTATGTGTACAATAAACAGAACTTTGCATAATAAACACTATAATGAAATTTAGATTTTTTTGTATATGTTTACCACAAATATTATAAATATTCGAATTATCTTAACTTACAAGTAGCTAATAGTACATTAAAATACAAAAAAAAAATTTGTCATGTGTTGTATTTTATATTCCTGTAATTAGTAATTTGTGATAATTTAAGTAAATAAGAAATATAAATAAGCATGAAAATTAAATAATCGGAAAATAATTATTGTGTTTATATAATATTTTTGTGTCGAATTTTTGAGTATATCGAATTCAAGTTTTTATCGAAAAATGTTTGGATAATATAAGTGATTCATTAATAATAACAGTGTGTACTTAATAATTATATATTGTGCACACGATTTAAGGAAGATTTTATAATTTTGATTAATGAGCAATTTTATTTTATATTCTGTGCAGATTATCGACTGAATTAAGCCGTCTTTTTAATTCTGATAGATGTGCAGAAAATAATGCTCTATCAAGCAGCTATAACCAGCCACCCAGAAATGTTGACCAGAGTTTTGACTGTGATAATCTTTACGATCAAATCAATAACTCTTCAGAAATCAGAACAACGAGGTACAAAAAATGGCAACAAAGTCTATTTTACTAGTTTATCTCTTTTCACTTATTTACATATAAGTACTTTTTGTACACTTAAATATATATTATAATAAATAAAATTATGTATATTTAATAGAATCATAAAATTTTGATATTTAGCAAGCATTTATCACAAATACTGTAAAAATTTAAGTAAACTCTTAATATAGTTAATATTATATTATAATATAATAATTTGCTATTTACTATGTTTTATGCTCCTTTAATCAATAATTAGTGTCTATTTGATTAAATATAATTTGTGAATAAGTATGAAAATTTAATAATCGAGCGGGAAGATTTGTGTTTGAATATTATTAGTATATGTAGAATTTAAAATAATATCGATTTTCTAGTTTTTAGCGACAGATGTTTGAATAGAAAAAATGTTGTATTATTAATTACAGTTTGTGCTTAATAATTATACATTGTTTGCATGATTCAAGAAATACTTTATAATATTGATTAATTCAGCATTTATATTTTTTATTCTGTGCAGATTATGGGGGAGTTTAAGCAGTTTTTTACATTTTGTTAGAAATGCTGAAGATATTGCTACATCAAGCAGCTACCAAGAGTCAACAAACAGTTCTGATTCCCAAATTATCGAACTTCATAATTTTAACGGTCTCAATATCGCTGATTGTAGCGTTGATGACATGATGAATAATAGCAAATTGCAAGAATCTAAATTACTTTTTCGATATAATTCGATGTAAGTTATAAAATTGTAATTATATGTAATGTTTTGCGCACATATAGATTGTTAATTATCTACTCATTCAGGATTGACGAAGCATAAAATTTTCTTTATGTATTATATAAAATTATCCATATCTTTCTATAACTTTTTACATTTTTTGCATGACATTTTATATATTATAGGACATGAATTTATTATCAATTTTGCAAGAATAATTTTGTAAACGTGTTGTATTAACGATAAAGGTATTTTAACAGATATTAGATTTTAATTAATGTTTTCATTTTGTAAACATGCATTGTAATAAAAATGATATAAGAATTCACGCAATTTTATGATTAAATATCATTATTAAATAAGTATGATAAATTATTAGTTTAGTTCATAATTATTTCTAAACTTAAAAGAAACGCGTTAATAAGAGCCAAACGCGGATGGTCGTGCGTCAGTCTCTAATAAAATTTAGATTAATATTAATTTGAAATTTTTAATACTACTCTTTTCTTCCTGCAGAAGTGTAGGCTAGAAAAATATCAGGCCGAAGTCGGCGGATTCAGCAACTTTAACGCGTTCTTATAATTTCATCCTTTCTAACATTCATTAATCCAACAATAATTAATCTTTATTCTATACAAATTATCGAGTAGTTACAAGCAGCGTTTTAATAATTTAAAAAGAAGATGCTAAATATATTGTTATATCAAGCAGCTATCAGCATCCAATTTGCAACAACAACAGTTTTTGACAATAATGACTTAAATTATCTCATATAAATAAAAAATTAACGAGTCATTAGATTAATAATCATTTGCTCTTGCTTTTTGTAACATTTAGCATCTTATAAAAATTTAATTATATTTTTTTGTAAATATACATTCTGTTAACTATATATTTATCAAGCATTGCCAAAAATATAATTTTTTAAATTTTTCATGAAATTTATATTTATTATTTTTGCATATATTATATGAGAGAGAAAGAGAGAGAAAGTGATAGAAGGAGAGAGAGAAAGAGAAAGAGAGAGAAAGAGAAAAGAAAATAAATCTATCATAAATTCTGCAAGAACATTGTTCTAAATATATTGTATAAATATTTAAACAGATATTTGTTTTTTTCGTTTCCAATTTGTTGACATGTCCGATGCATTGAATGTGATAAAAATAATATAAAATTGGTGCATTCTTCTAAATCAAATAGCATTATTATTAAATAAGTAAAATAATATATCTTTTATAATAATATATAAAATAATATATAAAGTACTATATCTTTTCAATTTATAATTATTCCAACACAAAAGTTTTTTATAATTTTTTATTAATATATTCCGCACTTTTTTTCTTTCTTTATCAACTTGAGAGTTTATACTAATTCTTTTTAATAGAAGTATACTTTTCAAATTCAAAGATACCTAGCAGAAAAATAAAAATTTCTAATATTCGCATCTATTGTAATATTTGTGACTGTGTAATTTTATTAAATTATTTTCTAATCCGTGAAATTATTGACAGTAAATTAACAACTTACCGTAAGAGTTAAAACAGACAGATTAAAACTATGTATCAATATTTTCAATCATAAAAAGGTCATACGTCTTTCGGCGTCCTTCTCTTCTTATTTTACCAACTTCTATATTTTTCGTATATTATTTGTTGTAATAATCCCCTTTTTGTAACTAGTAGTGCACGATCTACGATACAAAGCAGATGTCATGGCAACGTCGTGTGACGAGAATAACTGGTTTTGAGATTTTTTCACATCAGAAAACAATATTGCAAAATGCGATATTTGTGGTTCATCCTTTCGAATATCTCTTGTACCAAAGAGAAATCTAATGAGACATATAAAAACTCAACATAGTGTTGATTATCAGCGCATTGTCTCGTTGGAAAACCTACCAAAAGATTTGAAGTCACAATTATATATAATACAAAACAATGACATCACATGCATGTTTTGTAATTTAATTTGTTATACAACGAACAATTCTGGTAATATAAGAAATCACTTAGAAAAAGAACATGAAATTAAAGAAGATAAAGCGACAGAAATCTGCGAATGGCTACGTATATATTATTTTGACGAAATCGACACGGATGTGAAACGACGTTGCAAAACTTGCAATGAACCTATTTTAAATAAACCTTTACTCTTAATGAACCATTTGAGCAAAACTCATCAAGCCAATGTACCTTTGGAAAGCAGACCAACAGGGTAAGAGAATCAGCGATGAATTGGATATTATTAATTTTGTTCTTTAAATTAATTACAAATAATTTTTGTGTACGAGTAGGATTATGTATAAATATTAAAATCATGAAATTCAAATATTTAACATGTATTTACCACAAATATAAATATTTGAGTCAACTTATAACTTAGCTAATAATATATCAAAATACAATAATACAAATTTGGCATGTATTATATTTAATCTTTTAATGTATAATTTGTGACAATCTAAATAAATATGAATTGAGAATACTAATGAAAATTAAATAATAGGGCAAGAATTTTGGTGGGTATAATATTTGAATGTCGAATTTTTGAGAATATCAAAAATTCAAGTCTTAGGAAAAGGAGAAGTTTTAAATAATAATAAAAGTTTATTATAATAATATTAATTTTGATTTAGTATTAGTAATTATACATTGTACACATGATTCAAGCAACATCTTAAAATTTTGATTAATTCAGAAATTTTTATTCCTTATTTTGTGCAGATTTATAATATTATATTATTTTAAGGACTGGATACGGGAATATTTTTCAAGAAGCAAGGGACTTGCAACATGCAGTGTCTGTAGTGAAATTTGCGTCCTCAATAGAGACTTCTCAAATATAATATACCATATAAGAATGGAACATGGCAATATGTTTGATGTTTCAGAAAACTCACAAGGAAATGAAATCTGGCTTTTTTCTATAACAAAAAACAATCAAGCTAAATGCGATATTTGTGATAAGATTTATGTTATATTATTTTATGCTAGTAATTATATAAAAAAACACTTAGTCGATGCACATAATCTTAATAAAGATATAACACGAAAATTCTGCAACTGGGTATTAGAATATTTTCAGATATCAAACTTACAGACATCAAAATGCAATATTTGACAGAACATATTTCAAACAAGTAATTGTTTTAACTTAATGATACATTTGAAAGAAGCTCATCAGATCCGGGTATCTCCGGATATTATACCAACGCGGTAAGAGATACGGCGATAAATTGAATATTAATATTTTTTTATTTTTTATATGTACGTATGTGTACAATTGTGACAACTGTGACAATTGTAAACAGAATTGTGCATAATAAACACTATATTAAAATTCAGATATTTTGTATTTGTTTACCACAAATATTATAAAAATTCGAATTAACTTAACTTACAATTAGTTAATATTGTATCAAAATACGATAAGAAAATTTGTCATGTGTTGTATTTAATATTCTTGTAATTGGTAATTTGTGATAATTTAAATAAGTGAGAATTATGAATAAGTATGAAAATTAAATAATGATCGTGAAATAAATATTGCATTTTATTAGTATTTTTATGTCTAGTTTAAGATAATAACGAATTCAAGTTTTCATCGAGAAATGTTTGGATAATATAAGTGTTTCATTAATAATAACAGTGTGTACTTAATAATTATATACTGTGCACACGATTCAAGGAAGATTTTATAATTGTGATTAATGAGCAATTTTATTTTTCATTCTGTGCAGATTATCGAGTGGATTAAGCAGTCTTTTTAATTCTGATAGATGTGCAGAAAATAATGCTTCATCAAGCAGCTATAATCAGCCAATAAAAAATGTTGATCAGATTTCTAACTGTGATAATCTTTATGAACAGATCGATAACCCTTCAGAAATTAGAACAACGAGGTACAAGAAATGGCGAAAAAGTCCATATTACATGTTTATCTCTTTTCACTCATTTACATATACTTTTTTGTACACATAAATAAATATTATAATAATTAAAATGTGTTTAATAAATAAAATCATAAAATTTTTATATTTATCAAGCATTTACCACAAATATTATAAATATTCAAGTAAACTCTTAATGTAGCTAATATTATTTTAAAATACGATAATGCAAACTTGCTATTTACTGTATTTAATACTCTTTTAATCAGTAATTAATGACAATTTGATTAAATATAAGTTGTGTATAAGTATGAAAATTTAATAATCGGGTAGGAATGTTCTTGTTTAAATAGTATTTAAATGTGGAATTTATGAGAATATCGATTTTCTTGTTTTCAGCGAGAGATGTTTGAATAATAAAAGTGTTGTATTAATAATAACAGTTTGTGCTTAATAATTATAAATTGTGCGCACGATTCAAACAAGACTTTATAATATTGATTAATTTAGCATTTTTATTTTTTATTCTGTGCAGATTATGGAGGAATTTAAGCAGTTTTTTACATTTTGTTAGATATGCTGAAGATATTGCTATATCAAGCAACTATCAACAGTCAACCAACAGTTCTGATTCCCAAATTATCGAACTTCATAAATTTGAAGGTCTCAATATCGTAGATGCCTCTCATTGTAGCATTGATGACATAATGAATAATAGCAAATTTGAAGAATCTAAATTATTTTTTCGATATAATACTATGTAAGTGATAAAATTATAATCTACTGTTTTGGGCACATATAGATTGTTAATTATGTACTTATCAGTCATTAATGAGGCATACAATTTTCTTTATATTTTTTATACAATTATTTATATCTACCTATAATTTTTAACGTTTATTACATGACATTATATATTGTTTGACATGAATTTATCATTGATTTTGCAAAATAATTTTTTAAACGTTTTAATGATAATGATATTAAAACAGGTATTAGATTTTTGTATATGTTTTCAATTTGTTGACATGCATTGATTGTAATAAAAATTATATAAAATTGATGCAATTTTATGAATAGATAGCATTATTAAATAAGTTTGATAAATTATTATTTTTGTTTATAATTATTATATTATATCTTTTCGTTACAGTTTCGACAATATTCGATCAAAAACATAAAAATCTATTTTTTTTTTCAAGAAGGTGTTTCATTCTTTTAATGGGCATTTGTGCCTTTAATGGCACAAATAGTTTCTTATTTTTATCTATAACATATACAATGCTTATCAATATCGGAAAAGGACACTTCCGACCCTTTCCTTGTAAGTCAACAGCATGGGTGCCGGAAAAAGCGTCATGCGCTTCGCAACATTTCTCGTCGTACAGACAACGCGCTGGCACGTGAATAATCGTATAGAATATGGATATATCACCAATATATATTTTGAATCTTTTTCAATATTAAATAATTTTTAAAAGGACAGAGTAACATGTAGATTCTATACATATACATATTTGGCAAAAATCAAGATTAACTTTAATTTTTCTGATATTTATATTTCTTCTTTGAAATATGTAAAAATATTTAAATAGAATTACGTAACATTTTTTCAAATAATCTTATTCTTTTAGAAATAAAATATGTGACTTATTTTTTCTGACTTTGCATTTTTATAAAAAAAAATAGTGTTTTGCGTTAAACGTGATGAAATACATATGAGTAAATGTTTAATATTATTCTAAAGTCATTTAACTATATTGTGTGTTTCTAACTGCGATTATTTACACAGTTTTCATGTTTACCTAAAAACGTAATATACTTGTGCAACTATGTGTGGACTAATTAAATTTATTAATTAAATATATATTTCTGCATAAATTATAATCAATAAAACTTTAAAAGAGAATTGAGACCAATAATTTTAGAGCCTATATATTAATTAAAATATGAGAAGTCCAATATATAATCCACATGCATGCATGTATGTCGCATTTGCATCATACCTGTATGTACGTACGATATTAATCAGCATAATCCAAAGCGACACGATCGGTGAGAGAAAAAAGTCTATCGAGATAAATCGTCGAATTAGGAAGGATAAGATACCGGAAAGATTCAGCGTTTGTGCTTCGTAAGAGAGTGTGACGTCAATTTCCATCATCGATAATAAGCCAACGAACGACTCTCTCTCGCGACAGTCTCGATCTTACCTTCGCCAAATGAACATACGAGTGTTCTATTCGACACCTATCTCTCGAAAAACCGCACGTTACTCTCATTACACTGGCTCATTTACGGTCCAACGCTCTCAGAGATTAGAGTAAGCTATTACCAATTTCATAATTTTCATAATTTTTGTCGACACTCGCTGTTGACACAATAACAAGTCTTGTTTTCGTACCCGAATGTCTGGCAATTCGTGACACTATCTGATGAAAAAAATATAGTTAATCTTTCGTCGAGTAAGATCAGAGCAATTTAAAATTTTTCATCTAATTTAATAATTTAAAACCTAATTTACTTTATTTTTGTCTGACTTAGAAGTTTAAAACCTTTCAGCTCGAAAAATCTTTTTCATAACTTATTTATTTGGAATGCGCGCAATTTGGATATAATTAATAATTATCTCTTCTACGTTTCTGAAATATAATTACTTTTTATAAATGGATTAAATCAGTGACATGGAAATAATTCTTTCTCGTTGTCATCTTTTGTCGTTATGTATTGACTTCTTATTATTAATTAACAAAAACCTCAGAAATCTTTTTTGCCTTTTGCATTACACACTACATTCAAAGAAATAAAAAGAAATAAAATTTAGATATATAACATGTATTTACCACAAATATTATAAATATTCGGGCCAACTTATAACTTAGCTAATAATATATCGAAATACAATAATACAAATTTGCTATCTATTATATTTAATTTTGTAATGGATAATTTGTTACAATCTGAATAAGCATAAATTGAGGATAGGCATGAAAATTAAATAATCGGGAAAGGATTTTTGTATTTGGATAGTTTTTGACTGTAAAATTTTTAAAAATATCAAAAATTCAAGTCATAGGAAAAGAAAAAGTTTTAGAAGATAAAAAAAGTTATTAATAATATTAGTTTGACTTAGTATTAGTTATTATATATTGTACACATGATTCTACCAAGAACTTATAATATTGATTAATTCAGAAACTTTTACTCTCTATTTTTTGCAGATTTTTAACTTCTATGAAATGGGTGTTGGAATATTTTTCAAGAAGAGAGGAACAAGAAGAAAGATGCAGTGTTTGTAATCAACCTTTCTTCCTCGCGAAAAGCTTCTCAAATATAATAAGTCATATAGAAAGAAAACATGATAATAATTTTGATGTCTCAGAAAACTCACGAGGAAATAAAATCTGGCTCTATTCTAAAACAGAAAACAATAAAATCAAATGCGATATTTTTGATGAGATTTAAGTTATAGTATTTTGTGCTACTTCGTATATGAAAACACACGCAATTAGCTAATATTATATCAAAATGGGATAAAGAAATTTGCCATGTGTTGTATTTAATACTCCTGTAATCGATAATTTGTGATAATTTGAATAGGTATGAATTGAGAATAAGTATGATAATTAAATAATCGGAAACGAATTGTATTTAAATATTATTTGTATGTCGAATTTATGAGAATATCGAATTAAAGTTTCTATCGAGAAATGTTTGGATAATAAAAGTATTTAATTATTAATAACAGTGTGTACTTAATAATTATATATTGCGCACACACATGATTCAAGGAATATTTTATAATTTTGATTAATTGATCATTTTTAATTTTTTATTCTATGTAGATTATCGAGTGAATTAAGCAGTCTTTTTAATTCTGATAGATATGCACAATATAATGCTACATCGAGCAGATATAATAGGCCAATCAGGAAAGTTGATCAGAGTTCTGACTATGATAATTTATACGATCAGATCGATAATACTTCAAGATTCAGAAAAACGAGGTTCAAGAAATGGCGACAATGTTTATATTACATTTATATCTTTTTTTACTCATTTACTTATACTTTTTTGTACACATAAATAGATATTATTATAAATAAAATTGTGTATAATAAATAAAAATATAAAATTTTGATATTTAGCAAGCATTTACCACAAATATTATCAAAATTCAAGTAAACTTTTAATATAGTTAATATTATATTATTATACGATAATGCAAATTTACTATTTACTATGTTTAATGCTCCTTTAATCAGTAATTAGTGGCTATTCGATTAAGTATAATTTGTGATATGTATGAAAATTTAATGATCGGGCAGGAAGATTTGTGTTTGAATAGTATTTGTATATGTCGAATTTAAGAGAATATCAATTTTCTGGTTTTTAGCGAGAGATGTTTGAATAAAAAAAATGTTGTATTATTAATTTTATTTTGTGCTTAATAATTATACATTCTGCGCATGATTCAAAAAATACTTTAAAATATTGATTAATTCAGCATTTATATTTTTTATTTTGTGCAGATTATGGAGGAGTTTAAGCAGTTTTTTACATTTTGTTAGAAATGCTGAAGATATTGCTATATCAAGCAACTATCAAGAGTCAACCAACAGTCCTGATTCCAAAATTATCGAACTTCATAAATTTAATGGTCTCAATATCGCTGACGCCTCACATTGGAGCATTGATAACATGATGAATAATAGCAAATTGGAAAAATCTAAATTACTTTTTCGATATAATACGATGTAAGTTATAAAATTGTAATTATATTTAATGTTTTGCGCACTTATAGATTGTTAATTATCTACTTATTGAGGATTGACGAGGCATAAAATTTTCTTTATGTATTATATAAAATTATTCATATCTTTCTATAACTTTTTACATTTTTTGCATGACATTATATATTATATGACATAAATTTATTATTGATTTTGCAAGAATAATTGTGTAAGAGTGTTGTATTAACGATAAAGGTATTCAAACAGATATTAGATTTTAATATATGTTTTCAGTTTGTTGACATGCATTGTAATAAAAATGATATAAAAAATGACACAATTTTATGAATAAATATCATTATTAAAAAAGTTTGATAAATTATTAGTTTAGTTCATAATTATTTCTAAACTTAAACGCGTTAATAAAAGCCGAACGCGGATGGTCGTGCGTCAGTCTAATAGAATTAATTTTTGAAACTGATTCGTTGTGCACAAGGCACATATTTTGTATGGTTGGAAATCAAGCCTTATAGATTAATCTCAATTTGAGATTCATCAAGCATTGCCACAAAAATATATATTTTTTTTAATTTTTCATGGAATTTATATCTATCATTTTTGCATATATTATAGGAGATTGAAAAAGAGAGAGAGAGAGAGAGAGAGAGTGAGTGAGTGAGTGAGAGAGAGAGAAGAGCGAGAGAGAGGGAGAGTGAGAAAGAGAAAGAGAGAAAAAGGGAAAGAGAGAGAGAGAAAAAGACATAAATTTATCATAAATTCTGCAAGTACATTCTTTTTAATATATTGTATTAATATTTAAACAGATATTGGTTTTTTTCGTTTTCAATTTGTTGACATGTCCGATGCATTGAATGTAATAAAAATTATATAAAATTGGTGCAATCTTCTAAATCGAATAGCATTATTATCTATTAAGTAAGTAAAATAATATATTTTTTAAAATAATATATAAAATAATATATAAAATACTATATCTTTTTAATTTATAATTATTCCAACACAAAAGCTCTTTATAATTATTTATTAATATATTCCGCACTTTTTCTCTTTCTTTAACAACTTGATAGTTTATACTAATCTTTTTTAATAGAAGTAATCTTTCCTAATTTAAAGATACCTAGCAGAAATTAAAATATTTTTAATATTCGCAACTATTGTAATATTTGCGACAGCTTAATTTTATTAAATTATTTTCTAATCCGTGGGATTATTGACAGTAAAATAAAAACTTACCGTAAGAGTTAAAACAGTGACAGATTTAAACAATGTATCAATATTTTCAATCTTAAGAAGGTCATACGTCTTTCGGCGACCTTCTCTTTTTCTCTTACCAACTACTAAATTTGTCGTATTTGTTGTCATAATCCCCCTTTTGTAACTAGTAGTGCACGATCAACGATACAAATCAGATATCATGGCAACGTCGTGTAAAGGTAATAACTGGCTTTGGGATTATTTTACATCAGAAAACAATATCGCAAGGTGCGATATTTGTAGTTTATCCCTTGTAATAACTCGTGCACCGAAAAAAAGCAATCTAATAAGACATATAAGAACTCAACATAGTGATGATTATCAGCGTATTGTCTCATCAGGAATTTCACAAAAAGATTTGGAGTCACAATTATATATAATACAAAACAAAGACATCGCATGCAAGTTTTGTAATTATATTTTTTATGCAACAAAATATTTTTATCGTATAAAAAATCACTTAAAAAAAATACATAAAATAAATAAAGATAAAGCGGCAGATATTTGTGAATGGCTACGTAAATATTATTTTGACGAAATCGACACGGATAAGAAACGACGGTGCATAACTTGCAATATACCTATTTTAAATAAACCATTACTCTTAATGGACCATTTGAGCAAAACTCATGAGACCTTTTATTTGGAAAGCATATCAACGGGGTAAGAGAAACAGCGATGAATTGGATATTATTAATTTTCTTGTAATGTATCATTTATTAACCATTTTTGTGTACAACGAGTAGATTATGTATAACAATTAAAATCATAAAATTCAGATATTTAGCATCTATTTATCACAAATATTAAAAATGTTCGAGTCAACTTATAACTTATCTAATATACAATATTAAAATATTATATTAAAATACAAGGGGCGCTGTCGTAGGGAGAGAGACGAGTCGAACGACGTGAGCACATGGACTCCCGGTATTCTTTTCGTGATTCTTTATTATTACGCGATAGTTAAGTACATATGTTCGGTTCTGGATTTATACCGAGTTACTTGATTGTTTTTACACTTAAATATATATATACAAGTTGACTATCATTCTTTTAATTAATGATACTCTCTTCCTGAGTTCTCGCCCTATTGTCTCGTTAATAATTATTACCGCTCGAGTTATTGAGACTCTTACAGCTTACAATATACAGCTTACAGCTTACATAATACAAATTTGTCATCTATTATATTTAATTCTGTAATAGATAATTTGTGACAATCTGAATAAGAATGAATTGAGTATAAGCATTAATATTAATTAATCCAGCACAAATTATTGTATTTTGATAATTTTTGAATGTCAAATAATTGAAAATATCGAAAATTCAAGTCTCAGAAAAAGAAGAAGTTTTAGAAGATAATAAGTCTATTAATAATATTAGTTTTAATTTAGTGTTAGTAATTATACACATGATTCAAGCAAGATCTTATAATATTGTTTAATGCAAAAATTTTTACTCTTTATGTTATGCAGATCTTTTACTTCTAAGAATTGGTTGTGGGAATATTTTTTAAAAAGCGAGGAACAAGAAGCAAAATGCAGTGTTTGTAATCAACATTACTTCCTCAGGAAAACTTTTTCAAATATTAGATCCCATATAGAAAGAAGACATGGTAATATTTTTGATGTCTCAGAAAACTCACAAAAAAATAAAAACTGGCCCTATTCTATAACAGAAAAAAATCAAATAAAATGCGATATTTGTGAAAAGATATATGATCTATTATTTAAAGCTAGTGCGCAAATGAAAACACACTTAATCAATGCACATAATCTTAATGAAGATATAGCACGAAAACTCTGCAACTGGGTATTAGAATATTTTCATATATCAAACTTCCAGACAGCAAAATGCAGTATTTGTGAAAACATGTTTCAAACAAGTAATTGCTTTAACTTAATGATACATATGAAAGAAGCTCATCAGGTCCGGGTATCTCCGGAATTCATACCAGCGCGGTAAGAGAAACGGTGATAAATTGAATATTAATATATTTTTTATTTTTATACGTACTTATGGGTACATAGAACATAATTGTGCATAATAATTACATATTAAAATACAAGTATTTAGTATGTGTTTCTCACAAATATTATAAATATTAGAGTCAACTTAACTTACAACAAATGTTGTAAATATTCGAGTTAACTTAACTTACAATTAGCTAATATTATATCAAAATACGATAAAAAAATTTGCCATTTGTTGTATTTAATACTTCTGTAATCGATAATTTTCGATAATTTGAATAGGTATGAATTGTTAATAAGTATGATAATTAAATAATCAAGGAAGTATTGTATTCAAATTGTATTTGTATGTCAAATTTATGAGAATATCAAATAAGATCAGTGCAGGTAATTAAGCCACTTTATTCCTTTGGGACAGATAATTTTTGGACACTTTGCTGATGATCGAGTGAAAAAATTGAGTGTACCATAATCAAAAGTGATCTTTTGGCTGTCCCAAAAAAAATATTTCAACGTTTTATCTCTTCTCTTTCTTTTTCAACCAATTGTTTCAAAAAAGTGCGTCAGAGTGGCGTATTTACCGACACGTGCAGGTAATTACGCCAAATAAATAAAAAATTTATATAAAGTGATTTTGAGGCGTAAAATCACGTGAGAAACCAACTCAGAGCTTTGCAACAAACATTTTGTAAATTTTACTCGCAATTCCAATGCACAAAAAAAGGAACGGGGAGACAACGTGTTTTGATTCTAAATTTTATTTTTTGAAAATAAGCAAAAATAATTTTTTATTTTTTATCATTAAGTATAAGTCTTATTTTTTACATTAAAAAAACTGCCACAATCAAAACGGATATAAATACAAACATAGAGATCAAATTCGTTAGTAATTCTAATGAGTTCTTAAAGTGGCGTAATTACCAGCATCCTGAAATTTCGTAAATAAATTGCTTTTTTTGTACTTAAATGAAATGGAATGACAAAAACAACTATACTTTCGGAAAAGGCGTTAAATTTACTACGAAAATAATGCTAGTAAATATTTGAAATGTAATAATTACTGCCGGCAAATTAGCGGCGAGTGTAGTGCCAAGTTTATAGTGGCAAATTTTTTGCTAACAACTTTTGTTTTAATTGTTACTACAAATCACTAAAAGTTCAAAACGGCAAAATGTTTGTTAATATCAACTTAGTATCTATGCCTTCACAATTAGCATTCGTCATTTAAAGCCATCCGTACGTATTAATGAAAAATTAGATAGGTGGCGTAATTAGCTGCTATGGCGTAATTTTCTGCATTGACCTTATAAGTTTTCTTCGAGAAATGTTTGGATAATAAAAATATTTTATTAATAATAACAATGTGTACTTAATAATTATATATTGCGCACACACATTATTCAAGGTATATTTTATAATTTTGATTAATTGAGCATTTATAATTTTCGTTCTGTGTAGATTATCGAGTGAATTAAGCAGTCTTTTTAATTCTGATAGACATGCACAAGATATTGTTACATCAAGCAAATCTCAGCAGCCAACCTGCAGTTTTGACCAGACTACTGACTGTGATAATTTTTTCCATCAGATCGATGAATCTTCAGAAATCAGAACAACGGTAAAAGAATGGCGTCAAACTCTTCTCACAAATATTAAAAATATTCGAGTCAACTTAACTTACAACAAATGTTGTAAATATTCGAGTCAACTTAAGTTACAATTAGATAATATTATATAAAAATAGGATAAAAAAATTTTTCATGTGTTGTATTTAATATTCCAGTAATCAATAACTTGTGATAATTTGAATAAATATGAATTGTAAATAAGTATGAAAGTTAAATAGTTGGGCAAGTATTAATGTTTTTGAATAGTATTAGTATGACGAATTTATAAGAATATCAAATTCAAATTTTCAGCGAGAAAAGTTTGGAGAATTATAGTGTTTTATTAATAATAACAGTGTGTACTTAATAATTATATATTGTGCATATGATTCAAAGAAGAATTTTTAATATTGATTAAATCAGCAATTCTTATTTTTTATTCTGTGCAAATTATCAATTAGTTTAAGCAATCTATTAAATTCTGATGATTCTCAAGATGATGTTACATCAAGCAAATCTCAGCAGTTAATTCGCAGTTTTAATCAGAATTCTGACTATGACTATTTTTACGATCAGATCGATGAATCATCGGAAATCAGAACAACGAGGTGAAAGAAACGATGACAAACTCAATATTATTAGTTTATCTTCTTCCAGTAATTTACAAATACTTATTTGTATGTACAAATAGATAATACATTAAATTCCAATTATGGATAATAAATATGATTATAAAAATTTAATATTTAGAATGTATTAACTACATATATTATAAATATTCGAGTCTGTTTAACTTTGCTAATATTATTTCAAAATACGATAATACAAATTTGTCATCTGTTGTATTCAATACCCCTGTAATCGGTAATTTGTGTGACACCGAATAGGTAAGAAAATTAAATAATGAAGCAAAAATTATTGTATATTAATAGTATTTGGGTGTCGAATTTTTGAAAATATTGAAGATTTCCGGAGAGAGATAATAACAGTTTGTACTTAATAAATATACAATATGCACATGATTTAAGCAAAATTTTAACATAGTATTGATTAAACTAATAATTTTTATTTTTTATTCTGTGCAGATTATTGAGTAGTTCAAGCAGACTTTTAAATTCTGATAATAATACTAAAGATATTACAGCATTAAGCAGTTATCAGCAGCCAACCTGTAGTAGATACAGTCATACCTAATATATAAGACCTCGATGTGGATAATGATCTGGATATTTTGCTGAAGAACATTATATATAGAGAAGATAGTGAATTATTACTCTCTTAAAATCCATTACAATGCTTTTTTGATGTAACGTAAAGCGAAATGATACAAAATTATAATTATATTAACGAAATTATAATTATATCGACCGTTTTGCGTACATATAACTTTGTAATTATCTTACTTATCATCGACAAGGCGTATATATATATATATATTATTTTCTTTATATATTTTATTATATTATTTATATCCATTTTTTACATTTGTTATATGACGTTATATTTTATATATGTACCTACTGATGAATGTAAGAATAATTTTGTAAACGTGTAATACTAACATCGATATTTAAGCATGTATTAGATTTTGACATCCGTGTTTAATTTGCTAACAGAAATTTATTATAATAAATATAATATAAAAAATATGTATCTTCAAAAAAAATAAACTGGTACTATTAAATAAGTATTATTAAATAAGTATTATTAAATAAGTGTGATAAAATATATATTTAATTTATAATTATTGAATACACATACAAGATTATTATAATATCTGATTAATATCTCTCGCACCTCTTTTTCGTTTATTATCTTGTTAGTTTATTACAATCGTTTTGATAACACTAATTCTTGCTAAATGCAGAAATTGGAAAATTTTTAATATTCGCATCTTTGTAACATATGCGATTACATAATTTTTTTAAATTGTTTTCTCGGTGGTATTATCGGTAGTGGATTAACAACTAAACGTTAAGGCACGTTAGACAGTTTTAAACTAAAAATAAATATTAACATTTCTACAACAAATTATACATCTTTACGCGACCTTTCCTTTTTCTTTTACCAACTTCTATATTCTTCGTATATTATTCGTCAAAATAATTCTTCTTCTGTGCTTAGTGGTGCACGATCTACGATACAAAGCAGATATCATGGCAACGTCGTGTGAAGTTAATAAGTGGTTTTGGGTTAATTTCACATCAGTAAACAATGTTGCGAAATGCGATATTTGTTATACATCCTTTCAAATCACTAAAGTACAGAAGGACAATATAATGAGACATATAAAAACTGAACATAGTGCTGATTATCAGCGTATTGTCTTATCAAAAAGCTCACAAAAAGATTTTGAGACACACTTATATATAATACAAAACAATGACATCACATGCAAGTTTTGTAATTCAACGTATTATGCAATAAACAATTTAAACAGTTTAATACATCACTTAAAAAAAAAACATGAAATTAAAGAAGATAAAGCAGCAAAAATCTGCGAAATGCTACGTAACTACTATTTTGACGCATTCGACACGGATATGAAACGACATTGCACAAGTTGCAATGAAACTATTTTAAATAAACCTTTACACTTAATGAGCCATTTGAGCAAAGTTCATAAGAAAGATGTACTTTTGGAAATCAGATCAGTTGGGTAAGAGAAACGGCGATGTATTGAATATTATTAATTTCCTTCATTTAAATTATTTATTAATCATTTTTGTGTACAACAAGTAGAATAATGTATAACAATTAAAATCACAAAATTTAAATATTTAACATGTATTTACCACAAATATTATAAATATTCAAGTCAAATCATAACTTAGCTAATAATATATCGAAATACAATAATACAAATTTGTCATCTATTATATTTAATCTTGTAATTGATAATTTGTGATAATCTGAATATGTATAAATTGAGAATGAGCATAAAAATTAAATATTCGAGTAGGAACTTTTGTATTTGGATAGTTTTTGGATGTAGAATTTTTGAAAATAAAAAATATTTGTCTTAGGAAAATAAGAAATTTTAGAAGATAATAAATATTATTAATAATATTAATTTTGATTTAGAATTAGTAATTATATATTGTTCACATGATTCAAGCAAGATCTTATAATATTGATTAATTTAGAAATTTTTATTCTCTATTTTTTGCAGATTTTTAACTTCTAGGAAATGGATGTGGGAATATTTTTCAAGAAAAGAGGAACAAGAAGTAAAATGCAGTGTTTGTAATCAACCTTTCTTCTGCGCGCAAAACCTCTCTAATATAAAAAGTCATATAAATAAGAAACATGGTAATAATTTTGATGTCTCAGAAGACACACAAGGAAATAAAAACTGGCCCTATTCTATCACAGAAAAAAATCAAATAAAATGCAATATTTGTGAAAACATTTATGATCTATCATTTAATGCTAGTTCGTATATGAAAACACACTTAATCGAGGCACATAATCTCAATGAAGTTATAGCACGAAAACTCTGCAACTGGATATTAGAATATTTTCATATTTCAAAGTTCCAGACTTCAAAATGCAATATTTGCGAGAACATGTTTCAAACAAGTAATTGTTTTGACTTAATGATACATTTGAAAGAAGCTCATCAGGTCCGAGTATCTCCGGAATTCATACTAACGCGGTAAGAGAAACGGCGATAAATTGAATATTAATATTCTTTTTATTTTTTATACGAACATACGTGTACTTTGAACATAATTGTGCATAATAATTACATATTAAAATTTAAATATTTAGCATGTGTTTCTTACAAATATTATAAATATTCGAGTCAACTTACAACAAATGTTGTATATATTCGCGTCAACTTAACTTACAATTAGCTAATATTATATAAAAATAAAATAAAAAAATTTGCCATGTGTTGTATTTAATACTCCAGTAATCAATAACTTGTGATAATTTGAATAAATATGAATTGTAAATAAGTATGAAAATTAAATAGTTGGGCGAGTATTAATGTTTTTGAATAGTATTTGTATGTCGAATTTATGAGAATATCGAATTCAAGTTTTTATCGAGAAATGTTTGAATAATTAAATTATTTCATTAATAATAACAGTGCGTACTTAATAATTATATACTGCGCACACACATGATTCAAGGAATATTTTATAATGTTTGATTAATTGTTCATTTTTATTCTTTTATTCTGTGTAGATTATCGAGTGAATTAAGCAGTCTTTTTAATTCTGATAGATGTGCACAAAATAATGCTTCATCAAGCAGCTATAATCAGCCAATCAAGAATGTTGATTAGAGTTCTGACTCTGATAATCTTTACGATCAGATCGATAATCCTTCAGAATACAGAAAAACGAGGTACAAGAAATGGCGACAAAGTTTATATTACATTTATATCTTTTTTTACTTATTTACTTATATTTTTTTGTAAATAGATATTATTATAAATAAAATTGTGTATAATAAATAAAAGTATAAAGTTTTGATATTTAGCAAGCATTTACCACAAATATCGTAAAAATTCAAGTAAACTCAAAATGTAGCTAATATTTTTTTATAATACAATAATGCATATTTGCTATTTACTTTAATCGCGGTATTTAGTGACAATATGATTAAGTAGAAATTTGGAATAAGCATAAATATTTAATAATCGGGCAGTAATGTTTGTGTTTGAATAGTATTTGTATGTCAAATTTTTGAAAATATCGATTTTCTAGTTATTAGCGAGAGATATTTGAATAGTATAGGTGTTTCATTAATAATAACAGTGTGTTTAATAATTATATATTGTGCACATGATTCAAGGAATATTCTATGATTGTGATTAATGAGCAATTTTATTTTTCATTCTGTGCAGATTATTGAGTAGATTAAGCAGTCTTTTTAATTCTGATAGATGTGCAGAAAATAATGCTTCATCAAGCAGCTATAATCAGCCAATAAAAAATGTTGATCAGATTTCTAACTGTAATAATCTTTACGAACAGATCGATAACCCATCAGAAATTAGAACAACAAGGTATAAGAAATTGCGACAAAGTCCATATTACATGTTTATCTCTTTTCACTCATTTACATATACCTTTTTGTACACATAAATAAATATTATAATAATTAAAATTGTGTTTAATAAATAAAATCATAAAATTTTTATATTTATCAACCATTTACCACAAATATTATAAATATTCAAGTAAACTCTTAATGTAGCTAATATTATTTTAAAATACGATAATGCAAACTTGCTATTTACTGTATTTAATACTTTTTAAATCAGTAATTAGTGACAATTTGATTAAGTATAAGTTGTGAATAAGTATGAAAATTTAATAATCGGGTATGAATGTTTTTGTTTAAATAGTAAGGTCAGTGCAGGTAATTACGCCACCTTAAGCTTTTGGATTATTTTGACACTTTGCTGAGTATCGTATCAAAAAATTAAGTGTACCATAATTAAAAGTGATCTTTTGGCTGCCTCAAAAAAAATATTTCAACGCTTTATCTCCTCTCTTTCTTTTTCCACCAATCGTTTCAAAGAAGTGCGTCAAAGTGGCGTATTTATCGACACGTGCAGGTAATTACGCCACCTAATAAAAAATTTATATAAAGTGATTTTAAGGCGTGGAATCATGTGAGAAACCAACTCAGGGCTTTGCAACAAACATTTTGTGAATTTTACTCGCAATTCCAATGCATAAAAAAAGGAACGGAAAGACAAACGTGTTTTGAGTATAAATTTTATTTTTTAAAAATAAGCAGAATTAATTTTTATTTTTTATCAAGTATAAGTTTTATTTTTTACATTGAAAAAACTGCCACAATTAAAACGGATCTAAATACAAATATAGAGGCAAATTCGTTAGTAATTCTAATGAGTTCTTAAAGTGGCGTAGTTACCAGCAGCCTGAAATTTCGTAAATAAATTACTTTTTTTGTACTTAAATAAAATGGAATGACAAAAACGACTTTCGGAAAAGGCGTTGAATTTACTACCAAAATAATGCTAGTAAAAATTTGAAATGTAATAATTACTGCCGGCAAATTAGCGGCGAGTGTAGTGCCAAAATAGTGGCAAATTTTTTGATAACAACTTTTGTTCTAATTGTTACTACAAATCACTGAATGTTCACAACGGCAAAATGTTTGTTGATATCAACTTAGTATCTATGCCTTCACAATTAGCATTCGTCATTTAAAGCCATCCGTACGTATTAATGTAGAATTAGATAGGTGGCGTAACTAGCTGCTATGGCGTAATTACCTGCACTGACCTTATTTGAATGTGGAATTTATGAGAATATTGATTTTCTTGTTTTCAGCGAGAGATGTTTGAATAATAAAAGTGTTGTATTAATAATAACAGTTTGTGCTTAATAATTATAAATTGTGCGCACGATTCAAACAAGACTTTATAATATTGATTAATTTAGCATTTTTATTTTTTATTCTGTGCAGATTATGGAGGAATTTAAGCAGTTTTTTACATTTTGTTAGATATGCTGAAGATATTGCTATATCAAGCAACTATCAACAGTCAACCAACAGTTCTGATTCCCAAATTATCGAACTTCATAAATTTGAAGGTCTCAATATCGTAGATGCCTCTCATTGTAGCATTGATGACATAATGAATAATAGCAAATTTGAAGAATCTAAATTACTTTTTCGATATAATACTATGTAAGTGATAAAATTATAATCTACTGTTTTGGGCACATATAGATTGTTAATTATGTACTTATCAGTCATTAATGAGGCATACAATTTTCTTTATATTTTTTATACAATTATTTATATCTACCTATAATTTTTAACGTTTATTACATGACATTATATATTGTTTGACATGAATTTATCATTGATTCTGCAAAATAATTTTTTAAACGTTTTAATGATAATGATATTAAAACAGGTATTAGATTTTTGTATATGTTTTCAATTTGTTGACATGCATTGATTGTAATAAAAATTATATAAAATTGATGCAATTTTATGAATAGATAGCATTATTAAATAAGTTTGATAAATTATTATTTTTGTTTATAATTATTATATTATATCTTTTCGTTACCGTTTCGACAATATTCGATCAAAAACATAAAAATCTATTTTTTTTTTCAAGAAGGTGTTTCATTCTTTTAATGGGCATTTGTGCCTTTAATGGCACAAATAGTTTCTTATTTTTATCTATAACATATACAATGCTTATCAATATCGGAAAAGGACACTTCCGACCCTTTCCTTGTAAGTCAACAGCATGGGTGCCGGAAAAAGCGTCATGCGCTTCGCAACATTTCTCGTCGTACAGACAACGCGCTGGCACGTGAATAATCGTATAGAACATGGATATATCACCAATATATATTTTAAATCTTTTTCAATATTAAATAATTTTTAAAAGGACAGAGTAACATGTAGATTCTATACATATACATATTTGGCAAAAATCAAGATTAACTTTAATTTTTCTGATATTTATATTTCTTCTTTGAAATATGTAAAAATATTTACATAGAATTACGTAACATTTTTTTAAATAATCTTATTCTTTTAGAAATAAAATATGTGACTTATTTTTTCTGACTTTGCATTTTTATAAAAAAATAGTGTTTTGCGTTAAACGTGATGAAATACATATGAGTAAATGTTTAATATTATTCTAAAGTCATTTAACTATATCGTGTGTTTCTAATTGCGATTATTTACACAGTTTTCATGTTTACCTAAAAACGTAATATACTTGTGCAACTATGTGTGGACTAATTAAATTTATTAATTAAATATATATTTCTGCATAAATTATAATCAATAAAACTTTAAAAGAGAATTGAGACCAATAATTTTACAGCCTATATATTAATTAAAATATGAGAAGTCCAATATATAATCCACATGCATGCATGTATGTCGCATTTGCATCATACCTGTATGTACGTACGATATTAATCAGCATAATCCAAAGCGACACGATCGGTGAGAGAAAAAAGTCTATCGAGATAAATCGTCGAATTAGGAAGGATAAGATACCGGAAAGATTCAGCGTTTGTGCTTCGTAAGAGAGTGTGACGTCAATTTCCATCATCGATAATAAGCCAACGAACGACTCTCTCTCGCGACAGTCTCGATCTTACCTTCGCCAAACGAACATACGAGTGTTCTATTCGACACCTACCTCTCGAAAAACCGCACGTTACTCTTATTACACCGGCTCATTTACGGTCCAACGCTCTCAGAGATTAGAGTAAGCTATTACCAATTTCATAATTTTCATAATTTTCGCCGACACTCGCTGTTGACACAATAACAAGTCTTGTTTTCGTACCCGAATGTCTGGCAATTTGTGACACTATCTGATGAAGAAAATATAGTTAATCTTTCGTCGAGTAAGATCAGAGCAATTTAAAATCTTTCATCTAATTTAATAATTTAAAACCTAATTTACTTTATTTTTGTCTGACTTAGAAATTTAGAACCTTTCAGCTCGAAAAATTTTTTTCATAACTTATTTATTTGGAATGCGCGCAATTTGGATTAATTAATAATTATCTCTTCTACGTTTCTGAAATATAATTACTTTTTATAAATGGATCGAATCAGTGACATGGAAATAATTCTTTCTCGTTGTTATCTTTTGTCGTTATTTATTGACTTCTTATTATTAATTAACAAAAACCTCAGAAATCTTTTTTGCCTTTTGCATTACACACTACATTCAAAGATTTATGAATAAATAATAAAGCGAATTTGTACATTTATAAGTGTCTTTGACAGAACTCTGATTTATTTAATTGTCGATGGTTAAATAATCCCTGCATTTTGTTAATATAGATAGAATTATCAATTTTTTGTTGTTTGACACATATTAAAATAAAGTTTAGATTTATGAAACAATAAATTACATAGAAATTTTACTGCAGGCAATTTTTCCACATAAATTAATCGCCCTTCAAGTTATTGGTAGATTAATTAAAGTAGTCCTTAAAAATCGTTTATCAAAATATGCTTGCTACTTACTAATTCTAAATTATAGAAGGAGGAAAATTTATTATTTATTAGAAGGATATATTAAATAGCAGCAAACTCCTCAAGTTTCGAAATTACAAATTAGGTTGGAACACCAAATTTGAAGCTTTGACAGAATGTACGAAAAATTGAAATGCAGAAATATTCTATTTAATTTTTAAATATTTACGTTCATTAATTTGTTCCTCTTTATTTTGCACTAATCGTGTTGCTCAGATGATGCTAGCGTTTATACAGATAACATTCTTTTTTACTTTGTGACTCATCATTTGTGTATCATTGATCTTGGATCTACTTTACATTTTCGCTGTAAAACCAGTTTCTAACACGTGTTGTGGCTCGCTTAATTGCGAATCGTAGATATTGAAAAACACGGATCGTTTGATGATGCAATATAGACATACAAATAATTTCATTTTCTCTATAATTATGTCGGTCATAAATCAAACTCAATATAAATACCACTGTTTTCTCCTCATTACTGTTATCTCTCTTTTGATACAGTCAAATGTATCGCTCTTTAATAATAGCCGTAGTCTATCATTAAATTGTTAAATATTTATATTTATATATTTAGATGTCTCCAAACAGATATATTATGTATATATATATTTTTATATCGTATATACATATTTATATTATATTTATATTATATTTTTGCATTATATATATATAAATACATATAAATAAAGGAATAAATATATAAAAATAACTATAAAAAATAACTATATTTTCTTAATAATAAAACAATATATTTTAATAATAAAATCTATAAAAGTTTTTACCACAATAAAACTATTGACACTATTACAGATGTAAAAAAGCTTTTAAAGAAATTATAATTAGAAATATAGTTAAATATAATTAAAATATAACAACGTTTCAATTATTATATTGTAGCTATTTTAATAAAAATATTTGTATGTGTGTGCGTGCTAAAAGTAATGTGAGATAAAAAATCTTCTTATATATGGAAATTATAGATATAATAAATTTATTATTTATTTCAAAATATAATTTTTGCATTTCTCTCTTTATCTCTTCTTTTCATCTACAAATACTGATATCCATTTACACATATCTTCGCAACTAAATATTTATTTTGTGCCTGTACGCCGCGTTCACACTTAATGTAATGTATTGTAATTTATAATTGTAATTTATATATATTACGTCTAAAACAATACTGTTCGCAGGTCGTCACAAAATCTCTCGACGATCGGAGGCTGAACGGTATTTCAGGAGTGTCGGAAAAATGTGGAGAGATAATATATTGATCCAATTAGGCTTCATTTACCTCTTTATACTTAATGCACATACCATCTATAGTCAGTCGATAGCAACAGTGCAAAATGGCACGTTGATAGGTGCAACAATGCGTACTAGACTTGGAAGAGACATTCATGCATTCCTAGGAATTCCTTACGCTGCGCCGCCGGTCGGAGACCTCAGATTCCAGGTAAGATTATCCCGTTTATTGCAAACAATTAGATCTTAACAAATAGATAGAATAATTCCAAAATAGTCGGTCAAAAAATAAAAAAATTAATTCCTAATTAATTCTCTGTGTCCTTCCTGAGAACGAAAATATCGAGATATTAATAAACAGTTGGAAAAGTAGCTTTAAAGTAGTTAAAAATCTAAGCTTAGGAATGTAAATCTAGAATAAAGATTTTTCATTTCTTTAATTTTAAGCGATTATTAATTAATTCACTAGAATTTTTAATTTAAAAACATAACAGTGAGTTACCAAATTATTTTTGTTGCAAATTAAAAAAATGTTTGACATATATCTCGCTCTAAAATATTAAAGAACGATTTATAATACATTATATTTTTTTAAATAATTTATGCTCGCGAGACTCGCCATCTTTTTGAAACATATGTTTAGCGTATCAACGGTATTTATCATAATTAAAAAATGATTGCGTAAACTCGTACGAACTGACCTAGCTGGATTATGGATTATAATTAAAAAAAATTCTAAGATTAGAATGAGACAGAGTTAATTAACTAAACTTGCCTGCCGTATCCTTAATGATTCTTAATGGATTTATCGCGCAATTCCTTCAGAAAGCAGCCTTCAGGGACTTTCGCACGAATAATCACGTACTGTATGCAGCGCGATCACGTAATAATATCATAATAATAAAAACGTCGAGGTTTACGCGTCGTTAGTTATTTTTTCTTCGCAATTAGTGCCGCCGTTGTTGTAACTAATTTGAGCAGCGGCTTCGCACTTTTTAAAATCAATCCTAAATAATATCCTACGTAGAGCGCATTTCGTCTTTATTTCGCGGAAAAACATTGCGTTGCAATCGGATGAACGCGATAAATTTTTCCGAGCACGAGCTCGTTGTAAAAAAAGTCTCAGCCTCAACAAATCTATATAGAGTGTTTCGACACCGCATTTTATCCTCTCTTTATATTCACGCGACGTTCTGTCGCCGTAAACGCAGCTTGTGCATCGTTTAGCTTTGCATACATTACGGACTGTTGCTAATATTATTGCATCTGTAGTTAAAATACATATTATATTATACATAATACATAATACATAAATACATAAATGAGCAATTACACATGTGTGCTCCGTATATAAAACTCTCTCTTATTATTAATATTAATTTATTATACAACTAATATAATACAAGAAAAGCGAAGGTCCACATATAAAGATTCTCTAAAAATATAATTATTTATGTAAATTATATAAGTTTTCTGAAAATATAAATATAAAGTTAAAATATATAATATAAAATAATAATATAATATAATATAAAAATATAATATAATATTAAAATATAATATAATATTAAAATATAATATAAAATATAATATAACAATATAAATATAAAGTTAAAAAATACAAAAATAAAATTAAAATACAAAATTATAAATATCAAGTTATAGATATAATTTGTATAAAATAAAGCTATATGAAATATGTTTATATCCCTATTAAAATAAATGAAAGTTAATTGAATCAAATCTTGTAAAATAAAATACATAAAGTGTTTTTTTTTAGTGACATTTAACATGTGGCATAATTATTTGGTAATATATGGTGCATTTTACACATTAAATAGAAAATAGGAATTTAAGAGATAATTTGATAATAGATAAATATATAAATAGGAGGAGATAAAAATTGATATATAGAAAGATTAGTATTGCAGAAGATATATAAAAAAATTCAATATTAAATTTGTTGGATTCGTGAAACAAGCTAAATACTTATGTTACCAAGTGTTTATGATTTGAGTCGACTGGAAGATCGTCTGAAAGTGATTGTAAGAGAAAGTAAGAAAGCATATTCAAATCAGAATGTTTTTGACATGCTTATGGTTCTTGAAAAATGTTTCTAAAACTACTTTGTGGTTCTAGGCATAAACTTGCGATAAATACATGTAAGAATTTATAAATAATTAAATAACCATGTTAGCTATTATTATCGACGATAAATATTCATTATTTTAAAAACTATTAATTTCTGGATAGATTTTTTTATGATCTCTATTTGTCAAACATTTTATATTTTTGTCGCAATATTGAAAGATTTAACTCTTTATACACATCTTTTTCTTTAAACAAATAAAATCTTACTCATATAAAAAATTACTTTTCGAGGTACTTCAAGATAGTTTGTTTCAATTGAAATAAATTTTATATTAAATTCTATCGCTTTCTCTTCTCTCTCTCTCTCTCTCTCTCTCTCTCTCTCTCTCTCTCTCACACACACACACACACACACACACACACACACACACACACACACACACACACACACACACACACACACACACACACACACACACACACACACACACACACACACACACACACACACACACACACACACACACACACACACACACACACACACACACACACACACACACACACACACACACACACACACTTTCTTTTACATCTTAGTTCTTTCATTTTCGAATAAAATGTGATATACAGCAGACATTTATCTCTATTTAATTAATAGACGTAAGAAAATTTAACGAGATCAAAAAAATAAGATAAACACAATTACAACTGATTAATTATAACTGATGAGACGTGAGAAATGAAAGATTTCCTTGTTAAGCTTTTTGCGGATGTTTATAATAATGCAAGATGCAGTGTGCATCTTGTATACTTAACAAGATTGCAGAAGTGATTAAAATTTCATCCTCAATCTAAACGAGGAACATCACGGAAATCATGCTAATTATACATACATATATTGCTTGCATCAGATATTCCATTGATCGATTGCTTTCGTCATTTAACGAGTAACGAAGATTGCTCCTTGCATTTTCTTCATCGCTTATTTCGTAACATCACACGTGTCAGTGATGCAAATATAATACCTGATATGAAGATATAAGAGAGAGAGAAAGAGAAGGAAGGAGAGAGAGAGAGAGATTATCTGATATTAATTTTGAATTCAGGGAGCTCGGAAATTTATCATCAATAGATATAAAATAAACCGCAACAATAGCGGAAATGGAAGATATGTTGACGTATCAAATCTAATTATTATTTTATTGTATAACAACTCTTTTTGATATCTGTCGTATGTAATTACATGGAATGTTAATTTTAAATTATTGTGGCAACATATTTTTTAATTTTCTCTACTCGAATTTGTATAATGTATTTCTCATTTATTGTTATAATAAAAATTAAGAATATAAAAATAAAAATATAATAAATAAAAATAAAATGAGAATTTAAAGTATTTATTTTTAATTCTTAACGTATTTATTTTGACACGCCATTTCATCGTTCTTTATTTTATTTATCATCTTTTATAAAGAAATATGTGTGCCTACTGATTCTTTCTAATTAAATTTCGCAGTTTAAATTTTTCATAGGAATCTCTTAACAAGTAAAAGCAAAAATATCTATTCGCTCTCGATTATTTTCTTCCTCAACTATGTAATATGAGATAATTACAAACGGCAAAGCATTCTCATGACGTAATATTATCGAGCTAGATTGAATGAAAAAAGATATTATTTATGCAAGCATGACACAAGTAAAGTCATTCACCAACACACTGAGGTTTGTTTACTGCTTCTGCAAATCCTGCACTGAAAATTTTTACATTCAAAAGGGACATTATATTTAATCGTAATTAATATTACAAATAATATCAAGTTAATATTTGAATCACGAATTGAGTTCAAGATCAAGTCTTGAGTTTTTGTCAAGAGTTGTATTAAATATTATAACAGACGATATTTTAAAATATTTTAACATAAAGATCTTTAATATCATATTGCACATTTTCGCAAATTATATTTCGATTAATCGAAATTGCTAAATTTGCTAAATTAAAAATAATTTTAATTTAATTGTGTAAAAAGCGAATGCAAGTATGACAAGCGAGTTTATTTAATATATCGCCGTACACCCAAAAAAAAATATTCTTTCCTTTAGCGGTTCCCTCTCGATTCTAGAGGATTTTCCTCTAATATACGGTCTCAAGAAGATACTCTAAAATCTAGAGGAATATCCTATAACCAAGAGATACTGGACTTAAGATTAAATGGATACCTATGTGTTAAAGAGGAATATGATTCCCCTGTAAGAGTTTCCTCTAAAGAAAATGCTAAGAGGAATTCCCCGCTTACGAATAGAATATTTTTTTTTCAGTGTAATGTTGTTCTGCATCAGCAATGTCACAATTAACTCACATATGTAAGTGCAAATCGATTAAAGAAGCACGTGCGTGAATTAATTGCGCTTCGAATAATAACGTAAAATATACAACGTCGATCAACATTACAAATGACTGATGCAACAGTGCGAAATATATATCTATACTCGAACGTTTACATATTGAATATACTTAACGTTCGTTTTTCGCATTGTAAAAAACGAAAGAGCGAAACAATTGGGAATCTCATTAAACTATAGTATTATAAGAGTATTATATATATAAAATTATAGAATTATAAAATATTTAATACTATATAATAAATATAAATACTAAATGCCCGATTCTTCGTGATTTATTTTCGATACTCGATTTCGCAATATAAAGAAGATGTCTATTTGTGGAAAAATTATACACTATAATTTATAAAAACTTTTGATTTTTAGATTTTATATACAGTTCTGTGGTGTTTATAATTATTATTTATTTTGTGTATAAGTGTAATATATATATATTATTCGTACAAATTTATGAATAAAATTTTAATGATATTGAATTACATGCTGCATAATCAAAATAATTTTTATTACTTAATTTTTTAATTTTTATTACCAAATTTTTGCCCACTTTCGCTAAATTCAGCTCTCTTGTTAATAATATTTTTATCTCTATTTCTAAAAAAATCGACAAATAATTTAATTGAATATTTTTGAAAGTTCTGAAACGATTTCATATTGTGTCTCAAATTTTATTTTTTTAATTATATTTTATTTATTTTTTAATCCATGTCTTGCGGCTTTAGATGGTTGAAAATTTCCAGTTTAAACATCTGTAATTTGTGAGTATAAGTGTGAATAAGCGTTATTAAATGTTATTGTAAAGTTAGAGTTACAAATCAAATCAAATCGAATAAACTTCGAAGCTTATCATTCAAAAATTAAAATAAAAATTAAAAATAAAAATGAATAAATAAAAATTAAAATTAAAATTAAAATAAAATAAAATGAAGTGAACGTGAGTTGCAATTGAAATTGGAGTTGAAAATTGAAATTAAAAAAAACCGAATTTAATTTAATTTAATTTCAATTTAAACTAAACTAACTAAACAAAACGGAACCAAACTAACTAAACGCGTAATTAAGTCATCTACTTTACATACTTTATATATATATAAAAATCCGTCAGGTATTTTTTACATTGAAGAGACAAATTTATTCATTTTGCTCGGATCATCGTCACCTTGAAATTTAATTTGTCCCAGCCTCGTCGAGCCTTCAAGATCAGGTTTCGACGCAGATTCGTAGACGGGTCAGAATCGTCCGCGAATTAATGACGTGTTTTCTCCTTAAAAGCCGCCGCAACCCCCGGCCGCCTGGAGCGGAGTGCGAGCTGCTGTGAAAAACGCTGAGATATGCACGCAACGGAACATCTACACGTATCAGGAAGAGATCGTCGGCGGCGAGGATTGTCTTTACCTGAACGTTTACACGCCGGCGCCGCGCGTTTCTATAGCGCCGTCGTACATCTCCTATCTACATCCCGTCATGATCTGGTTCCACGGTGGCGGATGGATCACCGGAGCCGGACATTCCGAATTTTACGGGCCCAAGTTTCTGCTGGATCACGATCTTGTCCTCGTCACCGTGAACTTTCGGTGAAACTCAATCTTGATTCTTCAATCGCGTAATTTAATTTTCTTTAACACGCAGAGACGTATAATCTCTTATATTAGAAAATTATAAAAAAATATTATTTTATTATATTAAATTATGTAAAAAATTATATCGATTTTTAATTACAGATGTATTATGTACCTATGCGTAATAACATGTAGATTTTTTTTGCATTAGACTCGGGCCGCTGGGCTTCTTGAGTACGGAGGATCTGGAGTGTCCGGGGAATTTTGGATTGAAGGATCAGCGGCAAGCCATGCGATGGGTGCAGGAGAATATCGTTTCTTTCGGCGGTAATCCGAATAGCGTGACCCTCTTCGGCGAAAGTGCGGGAGGCGCAAGTGTTCACTATCATATGGTCAGCCCTCTCTCGGAAGGTAAGGTCCTTGGCAAGATCTCTCTAATGAATCTCTTTCTTTAATTCCTTATAATTTATCTCTTTAAAATGTGTTTTAGTAATATTTATCTTTTAATACATTATATTCTTTTTTTAATTATATATATATATTTAATATTAATTATATATATAATATTTATCTTTTAATACATTATATTCTGTCTTTAATTATTTATAATAAACTGGTATATATATATATATATATATATATATATATATATATATATATATGTATGTATATAGTTTAATAAATATAAAAATAAAAAAGCTTATAAAAGCAAAATGTATTAAAAGATATATAAGACTTGAACACATTTTAAAGAGATAAATTATAAGGAAGTAGAAGAGAGTGGAGTGAGAGGAGAGGAAATGAGAGTGTAATTAACAGGCAAGCAGTTAAAAAAAAATTGAAAGAGAAACAGGTTATTAGTTTATGTTTCTCGCATACATTAGAATTAAGTATCAATTAGCTTAATTTTTTCCTCGTGCGATGCAACGTGATGCATGTACGTATAACGAGTGCTGGTACGCTGATACAATTTTATCGCGAAAATTAATTTTAATTGTGCGTTTCATCGAACGCAACGTCATAACTGAAATATCTTTAATCGCTGTCGTATGAATAATATCGTTCCGATTTACAGCGCAACTCGGAATCGCGATTTTTCCAAGAATATACGAGAAAATATGTTATGTTTTATAGTTAAACATTGCGCCTTTATTTTCTTGTAAGTCATTAATATCGCTTAATGACGTTAACAAATCATAAATTTGAAACTCGACAAACCGGTTTCAAGGTCGACCACGCTACATTATCGTTCTTTTTCATTCATCAAAGAAAACAAAAAAGATATCCAATATTGCAATTTAAACAACTGTACTTTATATGTAAAAATATTATTAATATTTTTATTGGTATTACATTTTTTCGACAGCATTATTGAAAACTATTAATTGAGAAAGTATTAGCTGCGTTTTATGAGTCTAAAGATGATTGGACCGTACATATAAAATGTGTGTTGTTTAACAAGAAAAAAGGATAAAATTTGATGTATTTAAATACGTGTATTAATTTTATTATAATAAGAATAAAATTTAATGTACTTGTTATTAACAAAAAATTTACATATAAAATGATATATTAAAAATAATAAAATAAAAATAAGGATAAAATTGCATGTACTTATATATATTAATTTAAAAAATTTTTTCTCATAATTAAATTTTCGGGAAGAGAACTATAATGCACAAATAAGTTTTCTGAAAGTATTATTCCATAATTATAATATTTTTACCATCATCAATGCTTACAACATTGATTTATTCGCTATTTTATTTTGTCTATTGTTCCGAACATCTTTAGACAACACTACAAATACTCTTCAATTCTTTTGCAATATTTTCATTTAAATATAACGTTGTCGCGAGAATCGAGTAGATCAAATTCTCTTGTAACATTTTTTAAAACTTTCATTTTTGGCAATTATTAAAGAGAGGATTACTATTATACGTAACATGGCATGTATTATAGTCAGATATACATATATGTGATCTGCAGTTTCTTGCAGAAACGTGTTTTAATTGGCGTAATATGTTTTTATGCGCGTGGAATGTTTACATTTTCTTTATCACGCAGGTCTTTTTCACCGCGGTATCTCGCAGAGCGGTAACTTTTACAACCCGTGGACTTTAGCGCCACCGGGATCCGCCAAAGAGAAGGCCATGATCCTGGCTAGAAATTTAAGGTGCAACACTGAAAATTCCGCAGAACTTATCAAATGTCTGCGAACAAAAGATGCAGCGGAGATTATTGGTACCGATCGTCTTTTCCAGGTAACTAAACATAAGATATATATAAATAAAATAAATTTTCTGACAAATTTATCTCTGATAATAACGAATCGCTGCAGATAATATAATATATAATATTTTCAACAATAACAAGATTTTAGATATATGTATATATGTATATAGTTAAAATATTACATAAATGAAACATGTATATCGTAAATGTTAAAGTTAAAATTAATCGAGACAATTAATGTATATGAAAACGAGAGATTATGTTAAAAATAAAATATAAAATCTTTTCTTAAATTACTATTATAAATAATTTTATTACATTCAAAAAACAAATAATTTATTTCACTACTTCTAATTTACTGCACTTTTTCTTTCGCGGATATTAAATGAATGAATAGTGAAACCATCTTGTTTATTAAATCTCGAAGTCAAAGGGAGAAGTATAAGTGATTTCAATTATCGAATAATTTAATATGATTTATTTTTACAAATTGATTTCTCTGTCGATACATGGGTCTCGTATTTTTCACATAAATATGTTTTAGCATGCAAGTGTAACATTTAATTAGACGCACAATGCATGTATAATCTAAGAACTTGGATTAACTGCTGGTATTTGACCTGAATATTTAAACTTTGACTGCTTGTTAAATAATTTCTCGTGTATCGTACGTGGCCTTCTCACGTATTTCTTTACTACTTCGTTTCGACAGCTATCTGAAGGCATTCGGTAAGCTGCCAATCGTGTGTGCATATTAATTGCATTGCGTGTTGCGTCATATGAAATTTATAAATTTTTATTTCTATTTCTATCTTCTACAAGTCTAGCATAAGATACATATATATAAACCACATTTATTATTTGTAATATAATCTTATTTAAATTATTAATTATTATTCTAATGTAACCTTATTTAAATTGTTAATTATTATTCTGATGAAATCTTTATTTAAATAGCTGATCAAGCGTATAAATCGAGTAGCATAGCTCGCAATATTCATATTTTATACATGTGAAACGTTTACTTAAAATGTGATCTAAGCGCATTCATGCGCAGCTGTTAAAAGCGTAACTGTCAGACAAGCTCTATATCTCCGCGCGTGCATCAGTTTCAGAAATTATATATGCTTACGAGCAGACATTGATATGATTGCATGAGAATGATCTTTGGACAGTCACGCAAAGTCGTTTTACGCCACTTTGGAATAGGCGTGTCCCGATGCAAAATTAAGATAAAATAGAAAGATAATTACGACGATAGACTACATCCGTCAATCTATATATCCATGAAATATTTTCGGATATTTATTTAATTAAAACGAGAAAAAATTGCTTAAAATTGATATTTTAGTTATACACATTAGGCAATGTAATGTAACGAAAACATTTTCTCCTGACAACGAGATCGCAATGTAACAAATTTTTAATTATTTGTTTGTTGATACTTTATCTATTTAAATGGCGCCGTAGGAATTTTTCTGAGATAATCTTTATATGTGGTATATGTTTTGAGTAAAGATGATAATCTAATTCAAATGTGCGATATGCTGAATAAATATGTTCAAAGTTCTGGCGATGCGAGAAACCAGTTTAGCGAGACGTGCACGTTTATGCATATTTCTCTGTATATGTAATTGACATTTTTATTCACGCCCGTGGATCGCGCATCTCTATCGGCTGAAATAAAAAAAAAAAACGGGAAGCAAGTTGCAAGAGAGTGATCAGCATAAAAAATCGCCCGTAACGTCGTCGCGATAGCTGATTACGATATCGATAAGAGAAATCTTCCCTACTTCTTCTTGAATGCAATATTTTGCATATTTTATCAACTATTCAAATGCTGTGTAGTTTAACAAACAGATGATTAATTCTGATAAAAATACGTATGTTTCAGAAATCTGTGTAAAAATAAAATATTTTTATGTTTATTAAATATTAAAAAAACAAATTTTAATTTTTAATAAATAAAAATTACTAGGCTTAATCAATTTAATACACGCGATATATTACAGAATTGAAAATCACAAACTGCTCGATCTTTTTAATCTTGACTTGACTTTGTTATTAATTTTTGATATTTAATTATAAGATTTGTTTATCTCTCTCTTTTTATTTAGCATTGATTTTAATTTGACTTCTCATGTCATACTTCTTTAATGCCATCCGACAAAGCGTTATTTGTTTCTCTATGAAATATATGCTTTTATTTAAAACTAAATTTTCTATAATTTAATTCAATTATCTATGTCTCTATGTTCTATCGCAGCACTTTGGTTATTGTCCAATGATACCCTTCAAACCGGTAATCGAACCCAGACACGTAGGTGCTTTTATAACGGAGGATCCATCAATTTCCGTGAGGCAAGGTCGTCTAGCTGATATACCTTGGATGACGGGAATTACATCAGAAGAAGGAACCCTTAAAGTAGCAGGTGAGAGCAATACTCTGGAATTTCCAGCTCGAGAATCAAGAGAAGATCTACGTGATAGTATCATTTTAGAATTTACAATTATCAAAGAACAGCGCAGGATAATCTTTATTAGAAACGTTTATAAAATTTTGAAGATAATTTTTTTAGAATAAGATCGGAAAACTACTTCTTCTCCTGTAACTAATTTCAACAAAGCTTGCTTGCATAAAACCTTATAAAAGTATTGGATAAGTCTCTTCGACACAAGCGTTATAAAATTTTGTTTAATGTTGTTTAATTTTTTTAAGTTGAACAAGCAACGTAAGAGAATATTTATGCACGAGATGCTCCTCAGGTATTTACGGACGAGATCAGGGCGAGCATGTGAAGAAGTTGAATAGTGATTTCCACAATGTTGTACCCCTCAGCTTATTCTACGAAGAGCGATACCGCCTTCGAGATGCGCAATTTCGAGATGAGATAAGCAGTAGTATTCGCAAATTCTACTTCGGCAGTGAAGACATCGATGAATCTGACAAAGCTAGATTCAAAGTCATCGATGTAAGTCTAAATTAAATAATATACAATATTAACATTTATAAAATTTAAAAGAGAAAATATATATATGATTTCACATTCAATCTAGCTAACAAGGAGAAAATCTCCAAATTAAAAAGTCACAAATTTATGAAACTTTGGGAATATTTTGATAAGTAGTATGCATTATTTTTGTTTGCTGCAATAAAACTATGTATGCGATATTTAACAAATATTGTATTTCTTATATTACTCAGTTTTAATTTTTATTATATAAGAAATAAATTCCCTTAACTCTCGCAAATAGTACAGTCACAGTAAAAATTATCCTTACTCTGAAAAATTATTAAATAATATTTGAAATCTATGTTTTCTATTTTATGCAGAATTAATCCAGCAAGAGAATCGCGACGTTAATTTAATTACGAATTAGTTTCTACTAATCACTATTTAATTACTAATTAATTTAATTAATTTCTGTATTAACCTAATGGCTCATTAATGTGACTTTGCAGATGTACAGCGACGCGTGGTTTAATCACGGCACTCACGAAGCCATCCAAGAATTTATTGCAAATCAAACTTCACCGGTCTATTATTACTACTTCGCGTACAGAGGATCCGCCTCCTTCAGCTCGATATTCGGCGATACAGAGAGGAATTATGGAGTGTCGCACGCAGATGAGCTGCAGTATTTGTTCCCCGTAGGTGAACAATTGTTCAAGGATACAGAGTTGTCCAAGGAGGATCACGAGATAATCAACATTATGACCGAACTCTGGTACAATTTCGCAGATTCCGGGTAAGTGCTAATATTTTCAGCAAAAGAAAAATTTCTTACTGAATACAGCAAGCTATCTCAATCGATCTCATATGACAATTTCGATTTACATTGTGACAAAATTTTATTATGACTAATATCAGAATTATATATATATATATATATGTATATATATATATATATATATTTAGTTATAACTTATGTATAATTCTAGATTATAAATAATTATATTTATAATAATATAATAATTTATATTATATATACATATATATACGTATTTATTTTCACAATAATGTAAAAGATTAGTACAATAAAATTAATATTAATGACGATAATAGTTAGCTTAATGGCGTCTATTTTTTTGTCTATTATTTTTTTCGCGATGATATTATAATTATTATACAATGGATTAATAATAAATTTATAATAATTTTCTTTCGATATACAACAAGATATAAATTGACGTATTAGTGTTTAATGCATATTATAATAAAATTCTCTTCTAGAAATCCAACGCCAAAAATCACGAAGTTGATCCCCCTAAAGTGGAAGCCGGTGAAAACGAATTATTCACCAGAGTATCTGTACATAGGAAACTCGACTAAGATAATTATGGGAAACAATATTCTCTCGGAAAGAGTGACGTTTTGGAACCAGCTAACACGTCGGATGAAGTTCCATGATGCGGATTTTGGAAATTTGAAGGACGAGTTGTAATTCACAATTGTAATTCACATTTTTATACAAGTCGTGTGCGAAAACCTTTCAGTGATTGTAAAGACTTCAAAGTGCTGAGATCTCTTAAGAATTCTTAAGAACTGATTTTTTAAATTTATTTTGTGGAATATTCTTTAATTTAACTAAAACTATATAAACAATGTTAGTTATGGATTATTATAAAATTTTTTATTAAAATAACTATTATGCATATTTTTATTATATTATTTACTATCAATGCATATTTTTATCATAGATAACATAATTAGCAATAATAATTATAATTATTACAAGTATTCTATTAAAAATTTAATGTTTTGTAAAACAAAATCTATAAAATCGCATACGCGCGTTGTACAATAATGCAAAGCAGATCGGTACATTTTGCGCTGTGCTTTCGGTTTTTTACAAGATTCATTTTTCAACTCTTTGCGACTATTGTGATCGATGATCTACGGACAAAGGTGTGCACGATTGCAATGATTCGTTTCATTTTACACGTAATTATTATTACAATCACACGACAATTATTCGCGAAAATACGATTACTTCAAAATGAATTGTTCATCGTTAATTTTAATAAATGCAGGAAATAATGCATTTTTTAGAGAACAATTTGACATGAAAACTTTATTTCATTATTTGCATCTTGTCGCACAAATAACAAACGGTTAAGAATGTATTAACAATATCATACAAATGCTAAATATCGTGTAACAATTAATTTGTATTACTTTATCTAAATTAATTATTTAACATTTTATAATATATATTCTCAAATGTAAAAACATGTTAAAATAAAAATTCACATTAAACATTTTTCGTAACTCACCGTCGCATATAAAATCTGACGTTTATTTGAAAAATAGAGTAATTGTAATTACAGTTCGAATTAGAATAGAAGAAAATTGAAAATTTTTAAAATATCGCAATTTTAAACAATACATGTCAATTATTAAAAATTTTGATATATAATTTTAAAAGATTTTTATAGCTTTAAAAGTATTGTGTTAAATATAGTTATACAACCACAATCAGATATGTATTAAAGTCTTATTTGTTAAAAAAAGAAAAATAAAGTCAAGCGCTTTAATAACTTTTTAAATCGTGTCAAAAGATTGAAGAGATATAATTTCAAGAAAATCGCGATTCTATTCAAAGCTTTTTGCGTACACAAATATAACATGAAAACAGGAAGATTTATGGATTCATCAAACTCATATAACAAATTCTTTGTTAATTCAAAAAATTTTTATTCCAGTTATTTATTTGTAATTTACGAACAAAGTGCTTTTTTGATATATAAAATGCCGCTTGAATCAACATACATAGTGGTCCGAGTGTAATAATTATTTTTCTTTATTTGTTCTTGTCAGGATTAGACGCTCGTAAATTTTTTATTTTTTTAAAATCTCTATTTTCTATTGTCATTTATCAATGTATATACACAATGAGTATACAATAGAAGTGAAAATGAAAGAAAGGTTTGTTTGTCAGTAGCTGGTTATTGACCGTTGAGAAGATATACGAGGGTCATAGCGAAAGTCACGAGCAGAGAGAGTGATGTCTAACATTGAAATATGTAGACAGCAAACAGAACAATGAGTGTTATCTGGCAGGTAATCAGAGTTCCTTCCGAAAAAAAAGATTCCTTTCGTTGATACTCACCGCAGGCTTCAGCGTGGATATGGAGATGCATGCACAGATGCTAGCAGTAGCAGAAAATGAGTGAAACATATTAAAGACGGAAACACAAGCATCTAAGATCAGCTTTGTAGTGGTCGCCATCGAACAGTCTGAACTGAACACAATAAGGGAAGAGTTGATACGATTGTAAGGGATGACAGATGAGTGTCTTTGGACGGCTGAAAAGGAATTCTTCCGCAAAGATATCTTCAAACTGCCACAACGACGGGAAAAATCAGTCGAAAAATATGGGGATTATGTAGAAAAATAGTTTAAGGTATGAGGATTTAGATGTTATACTTGCTTTTTGAATAATAAGAAAATAAGTCCTAATTTATAAAATATTGTTGCTCATTATTTTCGGTATAATACTAGTAATTTCAAGAAAAACGCGATTCTATTCAAAGTTTCTTGCGTACGTAAATATAACATGAAAAAGGAAGATTTATAGATTTATTGAACTCATATCACAAATTCTTTGTTAATACAAAAAATTTTAATTCTGATTATTTATTTCTAATTTACGAACAAAGTGCTTTTTTAAAATATGAAATGCCGTTTGGATCAACATATGTACATATTGTTCAAAATTTTTTGCTTGTAGTCTAATTGTAATATCCCACTTTTTTAATTTCTATCGGCCAAGATTGGACGTTCGTAAAAATATTTTTTTTGAAAATCCCTACTTTCTATGGTCATTTAACAACCTACAGACACAATGGGTACACAATAGCTGAAAATGAAAGAAAGATTTGTTTGTCCGTAGCTGGTATTTGTTTTTGAGTAAATAGAATTTCTGCCTCCAGATTATAAATGCCTGTAGATTTAACTGTGTCTACGTCGACGAAATTTTACTTATGTCTTTCACATTTTTAAAAATTATTTTTATAAATATTTTTATAAATTTATAAAAATATAATATTTTATTGAAAATATTTTTTTAGGGATTCCGTGTATTTTCCAAAAGTGTAATACTTGAACATACACAATAGCTGTTTCCCACATTGTAGTTTTCCTACTATTTGTCGGGTGCCTGTGGAAGGGATACCTGGTGGAGGGGAGAGATATAAAGAACCAAAATATCAGGCTACATTCTATAGTATGCTACGTTCGGGCTACATAGTACAACGTTTTGTCATACAAATTCCGTGCTATATACCGTGCTTATTATCGTGTGCTAATATCAGAAAATATTGTAATATACGTATATTAATTTATATATTCACGTAATACTTCGTTCGACGAACAGAAATCAAAAAAGTAAATAATAATATTTCAGTGTGTTTAGTGTTTTCCTTTAGTTTTAATTATTTCATTAATTAAAAATTATGGAATTGAATCAAGAACAGACATTGAAAGAGGTGAATGTTTCTTGGAATGCTTCAAGTTGGAATTTAGTAAGTGAAAAACTATATATTTCATTACAAACGATGGAATTCAATCCAGCACAGACATTGAAAGAGGTGAATATTTCTTGGAATACTTCAAGCTGGGATTTAGTAGAGGAACATCTAATGCTACCTGGAAAGTGTATGGAGATAAATTGCGCTTTTGGGAACACTACGAGGTATCATCTCTTAACAAAACTTCATCGAAAATCTACAATAATTGATAAGAATATGAAGAACAAATTATAAGAGAGTATATAATAATAAATTAAGACAAAATTATTTCTTAATTCTCAATTATTACTTGAATGTACCGATAGTTCGAAAATAATGATCGACTATGCAAAGAGAAAATTTAAGAACGACGAAAGAATCGATTCTGATATCTTCGACATCCAAACAAAAAATTTACCCGATATATATATTGCCGAGTTCGATCATTTTCCTATCCGATCGTGCATTCGCGTAATGATATTCAATAAGTATAAATTAAATTTTTATTTTGTGAAAGATAGAGACAGAATGAGAGAAAAAGATAATCAGTCCTATGAAACCAGTGTTTCACACAAAAGTTGTTTTAAATAAATAATATTCTTATTAAATTCTTTTAAACATTTTCACGTAACTGCTCTTTTGAATTTTTTGTCGACATTAATGCTAAAAGTTATGATAAAATAGTAACACACACACACACACACACACACACACACACATTTTGAAAACATAAACGCCATATGCTAATTAATTTTAATACTATATTAAAATAAAATTAGCTTAAAATAAATTTTGTAGTTGAAAAATATTATAACACGTATATAGCTTTTAGATAATAATTATATTTCTTTTTTTGTTTAACAGACAAGAATTTCAAAATGTTTTCGATATGTTAAAATCAAAAGGATGCTTCCATATGGCCTTTGTCGTAACGCATGATGCATTGAGATTATATAACAATATGGAAATTCACCCAGTTTACGACAAATACTTTAAGGTATAGATATGTGTTAATATTTTAGATATTATTTTCTAATTGTAAGTTTTCTACTACATATTTTTAATTATACTGTTCTTATATTTACATGATACATGAAGAAATACTCTTCGCCGTTCCATTACGCAATTAATCCTGAAGAAGATGTAAAGCAACTACTTCGAAATGTCGGATTTACCATTAAATACTGCAGAACTAAATCTGATATGATGTGTAAAACAGATTATCTCTTACGTAAGTATTTTTACTTTTCACCGTACGTATATTGATCATAAATGTTAAAATCTTATAAAAAAAAAATCAAATTTCTTTTAATGAAGCTATTTAATGATGTTAATCACATCAATAATTCAACTAACTTTTTATGTATGTATGTAGCAATTTTTCATGAGAATTTTTATTTATTTCGACAGCGTATATCCTTTTCGGTCTTCCGTTCATAGAGGAATTGCCACTCGATCAAGCCAGAGACGTCAAGGAGAAGTTAACTACCAAATTTAATAAACTGGAGGAAATGTTTATTAATACTACTTCGCAATTCTTGAAAAGGATTCTTAAAGGTTTCGCAATTCTGAAAGGATTCACAAAGGAATCGAACGAGATAGAAATTTCATCGCTGTGCCTTATTTAGAAATCTTTCAACTAGTTAATCGTCGCTAGTTTAAGTATATTCTATTATAGGATTGGACATTCTATATTATTTTGTTTGGCAAACTCGTAAGCAAGTGTTAATAGTTCTTCCAAGGCGCAAAGTTGGCAAGGACAATGATTTTGCAAAGATTCATGTCTTGCCCAGTTTTTTAAATACTTCAGAAGTGATTCCTCTTGCAAGTATGTAAACCCTGTACCACAATTACTTTTTTTCTTGTCATATTTGTAATTTTCTTGAGACCGGGCTTTCTTCACTTCATGGAATAGCACAGTTATATGAATTCCATAATTGTCTGAGACTGCGTTATATGTGGACTTTCCTTTAATAATTTCTTTTCTTGCTGCATCGATTGTTCGTTATTTATCATGGAACTCTTTTTCATGTTTCACTAGAACAACACAAGCGCGCGCTACATGCGCGCTCTTATTTCTAGACGTTGTACAATTTTCAATAAATTATTCTCTAAAAAAAAACATGTTATGTCAATACTCGAAAGTCTCAAAGTGTATTGTTGTCGCTTTTCCACGGCTATAATTGGTTTTTATTTGGTCAATTTATTAAGTCTACTGTTATTAAAATTGTATTTTAATTATAATCATATACTTTATGTCCCATTTTCGTTATTTATTCCGTTACCATTTATTTAAATAATTTATTACACTTTGATTACCCGACTACATATATTTACGAACTGTTATTAATCGGCTCATCTTATCACGCTCCATTATGATTTATTTTGATTTCACAATCCATCAGTATTCCTTTGTACTCCATACTGTGAACATCATGTCAAAGATGGTCCTAAAAAAGGACCACAACTTTCAAATTTATTTAAAGAAGATTACCAGCGTAGTCTTAGCGCTTTAGACCTTGCGCCCGGCTCTCACTTGCCTATTCTACATCTCTTTATATGTAAGTATAACAGAGCCCTTATATTATTTTACTATATATCATATATTTTAATTGTTAATGTAGTAAAATTATAATTTATAAAAAATTGCATTTTAATTGTACTTAAAATTTATAAACTATAAGAAATATTCTTCTGTTGTTCATTACATATTCTTTACGTTATATTTTATTTTGAAAATAAAAATTACATATGTGTATTATAAGTTACATATTAGGTCGAAGTTTTAATGCTGTCACACACATTTTAAATTATTCGCATTATTGGATATTTGAATAAATCGTATATATTTATTTGATACTGATAAAATCGTCAATTTATTAATTCTACTGTTTTAAAATTATATTTTAATTATAATCATATACCTTATGTCCCATTTTCGTTATTTATTCCGTTACGATCTAATTAAATAATTTATTTCACTTTGATTACCCGACTACATATATTAACGATCTGTTATTCATCGGCTCATCTTACCTCGCTCCTTTATTATTTATTTTGATTTCACAATCCGTCGGTATTCTTTTTTACACTATTCAGTAAACATCATGTTGAAGATGGTTTTAAGATAGGACCATAATTTTCAAATTATATGAAGAAAATTATCAGCGAATTCTTAGCGCTTTAGACCTTACGCCCAGCTCTCACATGCTTATATTACATCTCCTGATATGTAAGTATAGCAGAGCCTTTATTTTAATTTACTATATATTATCTTTTTTAATTATAAATGTAGTAAAATTATAATTTATATAAAATTGTATTTTAATAGTATTTAAAATTTATAAACTATAATAAATATTTTTGAGTTGTTCATTACATATTCTTCACTTTATATTTTATTTTGAAAATAAAAATTACATATGTGTATTATAATTTACATATTAGGTCGAAGTTTTAATGCTGTCACACACATTATAAAATTATTCGCATTATTGGATATTTGAATAAATCGTATATATTTATTTGATACTGATAAAATCGTCAATTTATTAATTCTACTGTTATTAAAATTCTATCTTAATTATAATCATATACCTTATGTCCCATTTTCGTTATTTATTCCGTTACGATCTAATTAAATAATTTATTTCACTTTGATTACCCGACTACATATATTAACGATCTGTTATTCATCGGCTCATCTTACCTCGCTCCTTTATTATTTATTTTAATTTCACAATCCGTCAGTATTCTTTTTTACACTATTCAGTAAACATCATGTCGAAGATGGTCCTAAGATAGGACCATAATTTTCAAATTTAAATAAAGAAAATTATCAGCGAAGTCTTAGCGCTCTAGACCTTGCGCCCGGCTCTCACTTGCCTATTCCACATCTCCTGATATATAAGTATAACAGAGCCTTTATTTTAATTTACTATATATCATATATTTTAATTATAAGTGTAGTAAAATTATAATTTATATAAAATTGCATTTTAATTGTATTTATAGTTTATAAATTATAAGAAATATTCTTCTGTTGTTTATTAAATTTTTTTCACGTTATATTTTATTTTGAAATTTAAAATTATATATTATTATTATAAGTCACATATTAGGATGAAGTTTTAATGCTGTCATTATAAAATTATCCGCATTATTGGATATTAGAATAAATCGTATATATTTATTTGATACTGATAAATTCGTCAATTTATAAATTCTACTGTCATTAAAATTGCATTTTAATTATATTCATATACCTTATGTCTTATTTTCGTTATTTATTTCGTTACTATCTAATTAAATAATTTATTACACTTTGATTAACCGACTACATATATTTACCATCTGTTATTCATCGGCTCATCTTATCTCGCTCCTTTATGACTGATATTGATTTCACAATCCGTCAGTATTCTTTTGTACACCATCAAGAAGATTACCAGCGAAGTCTTAGCGCTTTAGACCTTGCGTCCGGCTCTCACTTGCCTATTCCACAACTCCTGATATGTAAGTATAACAGAGCCATTATTTTAATTAACTATATATCATATATTTTAATTATAAATGTAGTAAAATTATAATTTATATAAAACTGCATTTTATTTGTATTTATAATTTATAAATTATAAGAAATATTCTTCTGTTATTCATTACATTTTCTTCACGTTATATTTTAATTTGAAAATTAAAAATTATATATGTGTATTATAAGTTACATATTAAGTCGAAATTTTAATGCTGTCACACACATTATTAAATTATCCGCATTATTGGATATTTGAATAAATCGTATATATTTATTTGATACTGATAAAATCGTCAATTTATAAATTTTACTGTTATTAAAATTGTATTTTAATTATATTCATGTACTTTATGTCCAATTTTGTTATTTATTCCGTTACGGTCGAATTAAATAATTCGTTTCACTTTGATTACCCGACTACATATATTTACGATCTGTTATTCATTGGCACATCTCATATGGCTCTTTATCCCGATTGTTTCAAGAATTACGCGTATATATCGAGTGTATACGGTGATTGTCGATTTATTTGTTCGCGTTTCTCGCGAATTTTAAATCGCGATTTATTTTGATTCGTGATTTAATTGTTGATTAACATCGAAGCTTCGTTTATCTGTTCTCGTATATTTTCTTTGTAATCCTACGCAAAAGTCTACGCCAGTCCAAAAAGTTTTTCCTACAATTGAAACTTCAACGTCAAACATTTAATAAAAGAATTATATAAATGCGTAAATATAGAATATTATATATATATATATATATATATACATATATATATATATATATATCATCAATCATTTAATAAATAATTAATCTAAACTATGAAATGCTTGTAAAATTTAATATTTCATATGTATACATATGAATCATAGTATATATATATATACACTATATATATGTATATATACTATATATATATATATATATATATATATATATAATAATAATTAAATATATTATTACTACATATATATATAGTAATAAATATATATATATATAGTATATATATACTATATATATACACACTATATATATATATATATAATCGTAGTATATATGTATCATAGTGCGTATATAGTATATATAAATATATATATATATATATATATATATATATACATAGTATATATGTATCATAGTGCGTAAAATATTTCGGCATCGAATTATAAATAATATATGGTATGTGGCCTTGACGTAGTCTAGCGCACTATTGTTGATATGCTTCGATTTGTTATCAGTAGCGCGTTGACACCCGAAGAGTAAAGTAGTGGTGCGAAACGCTCCGACATATTTCTGTTCTAAACGAAATCGCGATCAATGTCGGCAAATTTTTTTGCTTTTATAATGTGATTACAGAATAATTAACTGTTCTAAATAATAAAGAAAAGTCATTTCGGGAAATTACGGTAATACACGGGAGTGCGGGAGTGCCGTTAAAAGTATCGCGCGTACAAGTGCGGGATTGCCTTTTAAAGCGAGTGTCGCGTGTGTTAATCAACGGACTTTAACAACTCTGCAAATCTGAGAGGAGGAGGAGGCCTGAGAGAGGCATCGGGCACCGGCGGAGCAGCCCTAAGGTGAGAATCGTTATTTGTACATTAATTATTATAAGTCGCGTATATACACGCATTAATTCGGTTAATTTTTTTGAACGATTAAAACAAAAGAGACTCAGAGATAAAGAGAAACTTATATATAAATCTTAAAAAATTTTCTTTTTATTTACAAATTGGCGTTTTAGAATTTACAAAATTAAGTATTCTATATATTAAAGAGAATTTATAAAATTATTCCATATTTAGATATTTTTTTATTATTGTATGCATCGAATATAAAATTCGGCGAGTACAATAAAATCAATTTCTTGAAATATTAATTATTTTTAGCACTGCTATAATTTGAATTTTATATTTATATGTTACAGACAACGTAGCTTCAATATCAACAACTCCGCTGTTGCGCATCAGTGTCGGTGAGTGACAAACTTTCTTAATTTTGAGGCAACGGATTCGTAGTAAATTGTAGATGTAGATAGTAAAATGTAGATGTAGATAGTTGATTGTAGATAGATCCGTTGCCTTATAAATGGATGAGCTAGAATAAATTATGTTAAATAACTTTTAATAAATACTTTTAATATGCATCTGTTCCAAGGTTAAGTTAAAACAAATTAAATAAAAAAAAATATAGAAAGCAATTTTGTCAATTAATAAATTTTATCTAATTAATTTAATAAAGAATATGCTAATTTTTACAAAATTACATGTAATGGTAATAACTGATCTTTAAATCGCGCGTCGATGATATTCTGATTTATTATAGCTCATCCGTTTTTGTTTTAGAATTTATTTAGTAGAAACTGTTTTTGAACTTTGCTTTAGCTAATGTTAAACCAAGTGATCAATCAATTAGATTCAAAATGTGTAGTAATAAGTAAACATAATATGTAATATTAAATAATAATAATTAATAATGTGTATAATATATACATGTTTAATTCATTTCAATTTGTTATACAAAATACATTTTATTATAAATTATATAATATTCTAGAAATTTTAATAAATCAATTATAATTGGAAACTTGGCTTTATCTTACTTAAAGTAAAGTTATATTAAAATAGAATACGTCCAACGAACGATCGTAAAATCGTACGATTGTCAACGAGCGTAAAATGTTTACGCTCATACGCCGGCGATAATTAATCGGCAATAGAAATTTATTTTAAAGAAAAAGAAGCCATCAAGAAGAAGCCATCAAGAAGAAGCCTCTAAACACAGCATTGCCACGAGTCTTAATGTCTCATATGTGGCACGCGCATCTAATGTGTTGGACGCACGTACCCAGGTACGGGCACTGCCATTGCCTGGTACGGGCAACGCCATTGCCAGGTACGGGAACCCTCTCTCGTGGGATGCGGCCTTGCCGTGGCGAGAGGGCTCACCCATTGCAAGAGGATAGTCTTGCAAGGGGTGCCAACAGCATCCCGTACCCAAGTACATTGGGTACACGCGGCACCGCCGTTGCCAGGCACTGTGTGCTGCGGCCACTGTCAGGCACTGCGTGCTGCGGCCGCTGTCAGGCACTGTGTGCTGCGGCCACTGTCAGGCACTGCGTGCTGCGGCCGCTGTCAGGCACTGTGTGCTGCGGCCACTGTCAGGCACTGCGTGCTGCGGCCGCTGTCAGGCACTGTGTGCTGCGGCCGCTGTCGGGCACTGTGTGCTGCGGCCACTGTCAGGCACTGCGTGCTGCGGCCGCTGTCAGGCACTGTGTGCTGCGGCCACTGTCAGGCACTGCGTGCTGCGGCCGCTGTCAGGCACTGTGTGCTGCGGCCACTGTCAGGCACTGCGTGCTGCGGCCGCTGTCAGGCACTGTGTGCTGCGGCCACTGTCAGGCACTGCGTGCTGCGGCCGCTGTCAGGCACTGTGTGCTGCGGCCACTGTCAGGCACTGCGTGCTGCGGCCGCTGTCAGGCACTGTGTGCTGCGGCCACTGTCAGGCACTGCGTGCTGCGGCCGCTGTCGGGCACTGTGTGCTGCGGCCACTGTCAGGCACTGCGTGCTGCGGCCGCTGTCAGGCACTGTGTGCTGCGGCCACTGTCAGGCACTGCGTGCTGCGGCCGCTGTCAGGCACTGTGTGCTGCGGCCACTGTCAGGCACTGCGTGCTGCGGCCGCTGTCAGGCACTGTGTGCTGCGGCCACTGTCAGGCACTGCGTGCTGCGGCCGCTGTCAGGCACTGTGTGCTGCGGCCACTGTCAGGCACTGCGTGCTGCGGCCGCTGTCAGGCACTGCGTGCTGCGGCCGCTGTCAGGCACTGTGTGCTGCGGCCACTGTCAGGCACTGCGTGCTGCGGCCGCTGTCAGGCACTGTGTGCTGCGGCCACTGTCAGGCACTGCGTGCTGCGGCCGCTGTCAGGCACTGTGTGCTGCGGCCACTGTCAGGCACTGCGTGCTGCGGCCGCTGTCAGGCACTGTGTGCTGCGGCCACTGTCAGGCACTGCGTGCTGCGGCCGCTGTCAGGCACTGTGTGCTGCGGCCACTGTCAGGCACTGCGTGCTGCGGCCGCTGTCGGGCACTGTGTGCTGCGGCCACTGTCAGGCACTGCGTGCTGCGGCCGCTGTCGGGCACTGTGTGCTGCGGCCACTGTCAGGCACTGCGTGCTGCGGCCGCTGTCAGGCACTGTGTGCTGCGGCCACTGTCAGGCACTGTGTGCTGCGGCCGCTGTCAGGCACTGCGTGCTGCGGCCGCTGTCAGGCACTGTGTGCTGCGGCCACTGTCAGGCACTGCGTGCTGCGGCCGCTGTCAGGCACTGTGTGCTGCGGCCACTGTCAGGCACTGCGTGCTGCGGCCGCTGTCAGGCACTGTGTGCTGCGGCCACTGTCAGGCACTGCGTGCTGCGGCCGCTGTCAGGCACTGTGTGCTGCGGCCACTGTCAGGCACTGCGTGCTGCGGCCGCTGTCAGGCACTGTGTGCTGCGGCCACTGTCAGGCACTGCGTGCTGCGGCCGCTGTCAGGCACTGTGTGCTGTAGCCACTGTCAGGCACGCGGCACGGGGGGGAGGTTTTAGTGCGGTGAAAGTCCCACACTACCTGGCGGTACGGGCCGTCGGGTGTGCATTAGCATTTCCTCCTCCCTCGTAAAAAAAAAAAAAAAAAAAAAATTGTACGGGCACTGCCATTGTACATGTTCGGGCACCGCCATTGCCAGTTATGGGCATAGGTTGAGTAGGAGCCCACCGTGGGCTCACAGTGGGAGCACCCTGAGGAACACTCTGAGGAGCACCTTATCCCATTTGTCCTAATTTTTTATAGCTTTTCTATCCATATTGATTAATCACTTGATTTTACATCAGTTAAAGCAATGTTATAATAAAATGATGTGAGTTTATGCAAAAGATATTTCGCGTATTTTTCATCGCGGATAATTTTTTATATAGATTGTCTTAAAGCTGATTAGTTTTACAATAATTGTATTTATATTAATTGCAAATATTTCATTTTAAAATATATATTATATATAAAATATAATTTTGATACGAACAATGTGCACGAGATGTATACATAATATATAATGTAACAACAAGATTAATAACGATATTATATTTTGTATAAAGATGTATACACAATATGAGAAAATGAAACATTTATAATTTACAGCATTCTTATATTGATTGTGCAAGAAATTCATTACGTCTTTCGAATCTCACATCATTCATTATGGATGTTATTTAATAAACTTTTAAGGTATAACAACAACTACGGGCAACGAACAAAAATACGGGTTTTGCGCAAATAAATAGAAATATAAATTTTAGATTTCCGTTTGCAAAATTTGTTCGTTTTCTAAACGTTTATAATTTCATATTTATATCATACAATTCGATTCCGGACATTCGCGAAGCAAGATTGAAAATATTCTGATTCAGAGCAATTAATTTACTATACAGGGTGTCCCATTTTAAAAGTTCCACCCTCATAACTTTTCAGGATCAACGTTTAAAGGAAAACGACTCGGATAAAAGTTGTAGGGAACAAAGGGGGCTATATAATAGTGAACTTGGATTCGACATTAAAGGTCATTTTCAAGGTCATTTGAGGGTCAACTTCCGTTTTAAAATGGAACCCCCTATTTTTCATTACATATTCTTGTAAGCTTACTTCGAGAGCTTTTTAAAACACTATGATTAAGTTATATTTATTAAGTACTTTTCGAGTTATAAGGCTTGAAGTTTACAGTATTTTGACATAAAATACAAAATATCGTGTAAAGCATTCAGTTTTCGGTAATCTTACCTTAATACTTTTATGCATAGAATAATAAGACCAATTAACTGGTTTAAAGAAAACACATAATTGCTCTCAAAAAAAGTATGCAGCTTCATGTTGCAAATTACATTCTATGAATTAAAGTTATGCAGCGACATAATTCCAATTATGTGAATTAAAATTACGTAGCCATATAATTTTAATTTTATAAATTAAAATTATGTACGGACATAATTTTAATTCTATGAATTAAGAATATGTAGTAAAATTATTTTAATTCTATGAATTAAAATTACGTACAACACATAATTTTAATTACATAAATTAAAATTACGTACGGACAAAATTTTAATTTTATGAAATAAAATTATGTAGAATATAACTTTAGTTCTATGAATTAAAATTATGTAGCAATATATCATGTCGAAGATGGTCTTAAAAAAAGACCACAACTTTCAAATTTATTTAAAGAAGATTACCAGCGAAGTCTTAGCGCTTTAGACCTTGCGCCCGGCTCTCACCTGCCTATTCCACATCTCCTGATATGTAAGTATAAAAGAGCTTTTATTTTAATTTATTATATTTCATATATTTTAATTATAAATGTATTTATTAAAATTATAATTTATATAAAATTGCATTTAAATTGTATTTATAAATTATAAACTATAAGAAATATTATTTTGTTGTTCATTACATATTCTTCACGTTATATTTTATTTTGAAAATTATAAATTATATATGTTTATTATAAGTTACATATTAGATCGAAGTTTTAATGCTGTCACATTATAAAATTATTTGCATTATTGGATAATTGAATAAAGCGTATATATTTATTTGATACTGATAAAATCGTCAATTTATTAATTTTAACGTTATTAAAATTGTATTTTAATTATAATCATATACTATATGTCCTATTTTGGTTATTTATTCCGTTACGATTTAATTAAATAATTTATGACACTTTGATTACCCGACTAAATATATTTACGATCTGTTATTCATCGGCTCATCTTTCCACGCTCCTTATGATTTATTTTGATTTCACGATTTGTCAGTATTTTTTTGGACACCATTCAGTAAACATCATGTCGAAGATGGTCTTAAAAAAGGACCACAACTTTCAAATTTATTTAAAGAAGATTACCAGCGAAATCTTAGTGCTTTAGACCTTGCGCTCGGCTCTCACTTGCCTATTCCACATCTCCTGATATGTAAGTATAACAAAGTCTTTATTTTAATTTACAATATATCATATATTTTAATTATAAATGTAGTAAAATTATAATTAAATAAAATTGTATTTTAATTGTACTTATAATTTATAAACTATAAAAAATATCTTTCTGTTGTTTATTACATTTCTTTAACGTTATATTTTATTTAAAAAATTAGAAATTATATATGTGTATTATAAGTTACATATTAGATCGAAGTTTTAATGCTGTCATTACAAAATTATCCACATTATTATATATCTAATTAAATCGTACATATTTAATTGATAGTAATAAAATCAACAATTTATAAATTCTACTATAATTAAAATTGTTTTATAATTATAAACATATACTTTATGTCTCATTTTCATTATTTATTCCGCTACGGACTAATTAAATAATTTATTTCACTTTTATTCCCCGACTACATACATTTACGATTTGTTATTCATCGGCTCAACTTATATCTCGCTCATTTAAGATTTAATTTGATTTCACAATCCGTCAGTATTCTTTTGTAAACCATTCCGTAAACATCATGTCGAAGATAGTTCTAATAAACACAACAACTTATAAATTTATTTAAAAAATTATACCATCGAAGTCTTAGCGCTTTAGACCTTGCGCCCGGCTCTCACTTGCCTATTCCACATCTCCTGATATGTAAGTATAACAGAGCCTTTATTTTAATATACTATATATCATATATTTCAATTATAAATGTAGTAAAATTATAATTTATATAAAATCGAATTTTAATTGTATTTAAAATTTATAAATTATAAGAAATATTCTTCTGTTGTTCATTTTATTTTCTTCGCGTTATATATTATTTAGAAAAATAAAAATTATGTATGTTTATTATAAGTTACATATTAGATCGAAGTTTTAATGTTGTAACATTATAAAATTATCCGCATTATTGAATATTTTAATAAAGCGTATATATTTATTTGATACTGATAAAATCGTCAATTTATTAACTCTACTGCTATTAAAATTATATTTTAATCATAATCACATAATTTATTTTTCATTTTCGTTATTTATTCCGTTACGAACTAATTAAATAATTTATTTTACTTTGATTACCCGACTACCTATATTAACGATCTGTTATTCATCGGCTCATCATACCTCGCTCCTTTATTATTTATTTTGATTTCACAATCCGTCAGTATTCTTTTGTACACCATACTGTAAGCATCATGTCGAAGATGGTCCTAAGAAAGGAACACAACTTTCAAATGAATTTAAAGAAGATTACAAGCAAAGTCTTAGCGCTTTATACCTTGCGCCCGACTCTCACTTGCCTATTCCACATCTCCTGATATGTAAGTATAACAGAGCCTTTACTTTAATTTACTATATATCATATATTTTTTTTATAAATGTAGTAAAATTATAATTTATATAAAATTTTATTTTAATAGTATTTATAATTTATAATCTATAAGAAATATTCTTCAGTTGTTCATTACATATTCTTGACGTTATATTTTAATTTTAAAATGAAAATTACATATGTGTATTATAATTTACATATTAGGTCGAAGTTTTATTGCTGTCACACACATTATAAGATTATTCGCATTATTGGATATTTGAATAAATCGTATATATTTATTTGATACTGATAAAAACGTCAATTTATTAACTCTACTGCTATTAAAATTATATTTTAATCATAATCATATACTTTATGTCCCATTTTCGTTATTTATTACGTTACGATCTAATTAAATAATTTATGTTACTTTGATTACCCGACTACATATATTAACGATCTGTTACATATCGGCTTATCATACCTCGCTCCTTTATTATTTATTTTGATTTCACAGTCCGTCAGTATTCTTTTGTACACCATTCTGTAAGCATCATGTCGAAGATGGTCCTAAGAAAGGAACACAACTTTCAAATGAATTTAAAGAAGATTACAAGCGAAGTCTTAGCGCTTTATACCTTGCGCTCGACTCTCACTTGCCTATTCCACATCTCTTGATATGTAAGTATAACAGAGCCTTTACTTTAATTTACTATATATCATATATTTTATTTATAAATGTAGTAAAATTATAATTTATATAAAAATGTATTTTAATAGTATTTATAATTTATAATTTATAAGAAATATTCTTCAGTTGTTCATTACATATTCTTGACGTTATATTTTAATTTTTAAATGAAAATTACATATGTGTATTATAATTAATATATTAGGTCGAAGTTTTAATGCTGTCACACACATTATAAGATTAATCGCATTATTGGATATTTGAATAAATCGTATATATTTATTTGATACTGATAAAAACGTCAATTTATTAACTCTACTGCTATTAAAATTATATTTTAATTATAATCATATACTTTATGTCCCATTTTCATTATTTATTACGTTACGATCTAATTAAATAATTTATTTTACTTTGATTACCCGACTACATATATTAACGATCTGTTACACATCGGCTCATCTTACTTCGCTCCTTTATTATATATTTTGATTTCACAATCCGTCAGTATTCTTTTGTACACCTTTCTGTAAGCATCATGTCGAAGATGGTCCTAAGAAAGGACCACAACTTTCAAATTTATTTAAATAAGATTATCAGCGAAGTCTTAGCGCTTTAGACCTTGCGCCCGACTCTCACTTGCCTATTCCACATTCCTTGATATGTAAGTATAACAGAACCTTTATTTTAATTTACTATATATCATACATTTTAATTATAAATGTAGTAAAATTATAATTTATATAAAATTGCATTTTAATTGTGTTTATGATTTATAAATTATAAGAAATATTCTTCTGTTATTCATTACATTTTCTTCACGTTATATTTTAATTTGAAAATTAGAAATTATATATGTGTATTATAAGTTACATATTAGATCGAAGTTTTAATGCTGTCATTACAAAATTATCCGCATTATTATATATCTAATTAAATCGTATATATTTAATTGATAGTAATAAAATCAACAATTTATAAATTCTACTATAATTAAAATTGTTTTATAATTATAAACATATACTTTATGTCTCATTTTCATTATTTATTCCGCTACGAACTAATTAAATATTTTATTTCACTTTTATTCCCCGACTACATACATTTACGATTTGTTATTCATCGGCTCAACTTATATCTCGCTCTTTTAAGATTTAATTTCATTTCACAATCCGTCAGTATTCTTTTGTACACCATTCTGTAAACATCATGTCGAAGATAGTTCTAATAAACACAACAACTTATAAATTTATTTAAAAAATTATACCATCGAAGTCTTAGCGCTTTAGACCTTGCGCCCGGCTCTCACTTGCCTATTCCACATCTCCTGATATGTAAGTATTACAGAGCCTTTATTTTAATATACTATATATCATATATTTCAATTATAAATGTAGTAAAATTATAATTTATATAAAATCGAATTTTAATTGTATTTAAAATTTATAAATTATAAGAAATATTCTTCTGTTGTTCATTTTATTTTCTTCGCGTTATATATTATTTAGAAAATTAAAAATTATGTATGTTTATTATAAGTTACATATTAGATCGAAGTTTTAATGTTGTAACATTATAAAATTATCCGCATTATTGAATATTTTAATAAAGCGTATATATTTATTTGATACTGATAAAATCGTCAATTTATTAACTCTACTGCTATTAAAATTATATTTTAATCATAATCACATTATTTATTTTTCATTTTCGTTATTTATTCCGTTACGAACAAATTAAATAATTTATTTTACTTTGATTACCCGACTACCTATATTAACGATCTGTTATTCATCGGCTCATCATACCTCGCTCCTTTATTATTTATTTTGATTTCACAATCCGTCAGTATTCTTTTGTACACCATTCTGTAAGCATCATGTCGAAGATGGTCCTAAGAAAGGAACACAACTTTCAAATGAATTTAAAGAAGATTACAAGCAAAGTCTTAGCGCTTTATACCTTGCGCCCGACTCTCACTTGCCTATTCCACATCTCCTGATATGTAAGTATAACAGAGCCTTTACTTTAATTTACTATATATCATATATTTTTTTTATAAATGTAGTAAAATTATAATTTATATAAAATTTTATTTTAATAGTATTTATAATTTATAATCTGTAAGAAATATTCTTCAGTTGTTCATTACATATTCTTGACGTTATATTTTAATTTTAAAATGAATATTACATATGTGTATTATAATTTACATATTAGGTCGAAGTTTTAATGCTGTCAAACACATTATAAGATTATTCGCATTATTGGATATTTGAATAAATCGTATATATTTATTTGATACTGATAAAAACGTCTTTTTATTAACTCTACTGCTATTAAAATTATATTTTAATCATAATCATATACTTTATGTTTCATTTTCGTTATTTATTCCATTACGAACTAATTAAATAATTTATTTTACTTTGATTACCCGACTACATATATTAACGATCTGTTATTCTTCGGCTCATCATACCTCGCTCCTTTATTATTTATTTTGATTTCACAATCCGTCAGTATTATTTTGTACACCATTCTGTAAGCATCATGTCGAAGATGGTCCTAAGAAAGGAACACAACTTTCAAATGAATTTAAAGAAGATTACAAGCGAAGTCTTAGCGCTTTATACCTTGCGCCCCACTCTCACTTGCCTATTCCACATCTCTTGATATGTAAGTATAACAGAGCCTTTACTTTAATTTACTATATATCATATATTTTATTTATAAATGTAGTAAAATTATAATTTATATAAAAATGTATTTTAATAGTATTTATAATTTATAATTTATAAGAAATATTCTTCAGTTGTTCATTACATATTCTTGACGTTATATTTTAATTTTTAAATGAAAATTACATATGTGTATTATAATTAACATATTAGGTCGAAGTTTTAATGCTGTCACACACATTATAAGATTAATCGCATTATTGGATATTTGAATAAATCGTATATATTTATTTGATACTGATAAAAACGTCTTTTTATTAACTCTACTGCTATTAAAATTATATTTTAATCATAATCATATACTTTATGTTTCATTTTCGTTATTTATTCCATTACGAACTAATTAAATAATTTATTTTACTTTGATTACCCGACTACATATATTAACGATCTGTTATTCGTCGGCTCATTATACCTCGCTCCTTTATTATTTATTTTGATTTCACAGTCCGTCAGTATTCTTTTGTACACCATTCTGTAAGCATCATGTCGAAGATGGTCCTAAGAAAGGAACACAACTTTCAAATGAATTTAAAGAAGATTACAAGCGAAGTCTTAGCGCTTTATACCTTGCGCCCGACTCTCACTTGCCTATTCCACATCTCTTGATATGTAAGTATAACAGAGCCTTTACTTTAATTTACTATATATCATATATTATATTTATAAATGTAGTAAAATTATAATTTATATAAAAATGTATTTTAATAGTATTTATAATTTATAATTTATAAGAAATATTCTTCAGTTGTTCATTACATATTCTTGACGTTATATTTTAATTTTTAAATGAAAATTACATATGTGTATTATAATTAACATATTAGGTCGAAGTTTTAATGCTGTCACACACATTATAAGATTAATCGCATTATTGGATATTTTAATAAATCGTATATATTTATTTGATACTGATAAAAACGTCTTTTTATTAACTCTACTGCTATTAAAATTATATTTTAATCATAATCATATACTTTATGTTTCATTTTCGTTATTTATTCCATTACGAACTAATTAAATAATTTATTTTACTTTGATTACCCGACTACATATATTAACGATCTGTTATTCGTCGGCTCATTATACCTCGCTCCTTTATTATTTATTTTGATTTCACAGTCCGTCAGTATTCTTTTGTACACCATTCTGTAAGCATCATGTCGAAGATGGTCCTAAGAAAGGAACACAACTTTCAAATGAATTTAAAGAAGATTACAAGCGAAGTCTTAGCGCTTTATACCTTGCGCCCGACTCTCACTTGCCTATTCCACATCTCTTGATATGTAAGTATAACAGAGCCTTTACTTTAATTTACTATATATCATATATTATATTTATAAATGTAGTAAAATTATAATTTATATAAAAATGTATTTTAATATTATTTATAATTTATAATTTATAAGAAATATTCTTCAGTTGTTCATTACATATTCTTGAAGTTATATTTTAATTTTTAAATGAAAATTACATATGTGTATTATAATTAACATATTAGGTCGAAGATTTAATGCTGTCAAACACATTATAAAATTATTCGCATTATTGGATATTTTAATAAATCGTATACATTTATTTGATACTGATAAAAACGTCAATTTATTAACTCTACTGCTATTAAAATTATATTTTAATCATAATCATATACTTTATGTTTCATTTTCGTTATTTATTCCGTTACGAACTAATTAAATAATTTTTTTTACTTTGATTACCCGACTACATATATTAACGATCTGTTATTCTTCGGCTCATCATACCTCGCTCCTTTATTATTTATTTTGATTTCACAATCCGTCAGTATTCTTTTGTACACCATTCTGTAAGCATCATGTCGAAGATGGTCCTAAGAAAGGAACACAACTTTCAAATGAATTTAAAGAAGATTACAAGCGAAGTCTTAGCGCTTTATACCTTGCGCCCGACTCTCACTTGCCTATTCCACATCTCCTGATATGTAAGTATAACAGAGCCTTTACTTTAATTTACTATATATCATATATTTTATTAATAAATGTAGTAAAATTATAATTTATATAAAATTGTATTTTAATAGTATTTATAATTTATAATCTATAAGAAATATTCTTCAGTTGTTTATTACATATTCTTGACGTTATATTTTAATTTTAAAATGAATATTACATATGTGTATTATAATTTACATATTAGGTCGAAGTTTTAATGCTGTCAAACACATTATAAGATTATTCGCATTATTGGATATTTTAATAAATCGTATATATTTATTTGATACTGATAAAAACGTCTTTTTATTAACTCTACTGCTATTAAAATTATATTTTAATCATAATCATATACTTTATGTTTCATTTTCGTTATTTATTCCGTTACGAACTAATTAAATAATTTTTTTTACTTTGATTACCCGACTACATATATTAACGTTCTGTTATTCTTCGGCTCATCATACCTCGCTCCTTTATTATTTATTTTGATTTCACAATCCCTCAGTATTCTTTTGTACACCATTCTGTAAGCATCATGTCGAAGATGGTCCTAAGAAAGGAACACAACTTTCAAATGAATTTAAAGAAGATTACAAGCGAATTCTTAGCGCTTTATACCTTGCGCCCGACTCTCACTTGCCTATTCCACATCTCCTGATATGTAAGTATAACAGAGCCTTTACTTTAATTTACTATATATCATATATTTTATTAATAAATGTAGTAAAATTATAATTTATATAAAATTGTATTTTAATAGTATTTATAAAATATAATCTATAAGAAATATTCTTCAGTTGTTTATTACATATTCTTGACGTTATATTTTAATTTTAAAATGAATATTACATATGTGTATTATAATTTACATATTAGGTCGAAGTTTTAATGCTGTCAAACACATTATAAGATTATTCGCATTATTGGATATTTTAATAAATCGTATATATTTATTTGATACTGATAAAAACGTCTTTTTATTAACTCTACTGCTATTAAAATTATATTTTAATCATAATCATATACTTTATGTTTCATTTTCGTTATTTATTCCATTACGAACTAATTAAATAATTTATTTTACTTTGATTACCCGACTACATATATTAACGTTCTGTTATTCTTCGGCTCATCATACCTCGCTCCTTTATTATTTATTTTGATTTCACAATCCCTCAGTATTCTTTTGTACACCATTCTGTAAGCATCATGTCGAAGATGGTCCTAAGAAAGGAACACAACTTTCAAATGAATTTAAAGAAGATTACAAGCGAATTCTTAGCGCTTTATACCTTGCGCCCGACTCTCACTTGCCTATTCCACATCTCCTGATATGTAAGTATAACAGAGCCTTTACTTTAATTTACTATATATCATATATTTTATTAATAAATGTAGTAAAATTATAATTTATATAAAATTGTATTTTAATTGTATTTATAATTTATAATCTATAAGAAATATTCTTCAGTTGTTTATTACATATTCTTGACGTTATATTTTAATTTTAAAATGAATATTACATATGTGTATTATAATTTACATATTAGGTCGAAGTTTTAATGCTGTCAAACACATTATAAGATTATTCGCATAATTGGATATTTTAATAAATCGTATATATTTATTTGATACTGATAAAAACGTCTTTTTATTAACTCTACTGCTATTAAAATTATATTTTAATCATAATCATATACTTTATGTTTCATTTTCGTTATTTATTCCATTACGAACTAATTAAATAATTTATTTTACTTTGATTACCCGACTACATATATTAACGATCTGTTATTCATCGGCTCATCTTATTTCGCTCCTTTATTATTTATTTTGATTTCACAATCCGTCAGTATTCTTTTGTACACCATTTTGTAAATATCATGTCGAAGATGGGCCTAAGAAAGGACCACAACTTTCAAATTTATCTAAAGAAGATTACCAGCGAAGTCTTAGCGCTTTAGACTTTGCGTCCGGCTCTCACTTGCCTATTCCACAACTCCTGATATGTAAGTATAACAGAGCCATTATTTTAATTAACTATATATCATATATTTTAATTATAAATGTAGTAAAATTATAATTTATATAAAACTGCATTTTATTTGTATTTATAATTTAAAAATTATAAGAAATATTCTTCTGATATTCATTACATTTTCTTCACGTTATATTTTAATTTGAAAATTAAGAATTATATATGTGTATTATAAGTTACATATTAAGTCGAAATTTTAATGTTGTCACACACATTATTAATTTATCCGCATTATTGGATATTTGAATAAATCGTATATATTTATTTGATACTGATAAAATTGTCAATTTATAAATTTTACTGTTATTAAAATTGTATTTTAATTAGAATCATGTACTTTATGTCCAATTTTCGTTATTTATTCCGTTACGGTCGAATTAAATAATTCGTTTCACTTTGATTACCCGACTACATATATTTACGATCTGTTATTCATTGGCACATCTCATATGGCTCTTTATCCTGATTGTTTCAAGAATTACGCGTATATATCGAGTGTATACGGTGATTGTCGATTTATTTGTTCGCGTTTCTCGCGAATTTTAAATCGCGATTTATCTTGATTCTTGATTTAATTGTTGATTAACATCGAAGCTTCGTTTATCTGTTTTCGTATATTTTTTTGTAATCCTACGCAAAAGTCTACGCCAGTCCAAAAAGTTTTTCCTACAATTGAAACTTCAACGTCAAACATTTAATAAAAGAATTATATAAATGCGTAAATATAGAATATTATATATATATATATATATATATATATATATATGTCATCAATCATTTAATAAATAATTAATCTAAACTATGAAATGCTTGTAAAATTTAATATTTCATATGTATACATATGAATCATAGTATATATATATATATATATATACTATATATATGTATATATACTATATATATATATATATATCGTATATATATATATAGTATTTATATATATATAATAATAATTAAATATATTATTACTATATATATATATAGTAATAAATATATATATATATATATAGTATATATATACTATATATATATACACTATATATATATATATATATATATATATATATATAATCGTAGTATATATGTATCATAGTGCGTATATAGTATATATAAATATATATATATATATATATATACATAGTATATGTGTATCATAGTGCGTAAAATATTTCGGCATCGAATTATGAATAATATATGGTATGTGGCCTTGACGTAGTCTAGCGCACTATTGTTGATATGCTTCGATTTGTTATCAGTAGCGCGTTGACACCCGAACAGTAAAGTAGTGGTGCGAAACGCTCCGACATATTTCTGTTCTAAACGAAATCGCGATCAACGTCGGCAAATTTTTTTGCTTTTATAATGTCATTACAGAATAATTAACTGTTCTAAATAATAAAGAAAAGTCATTTCGGGAAATTACGGTAATACACGGGAGTGCGGGAGTGCCGTTAAAAGTATCGCGCGTACAAGTGGGGGATTGCCTTTTAAAGCGAGTGTCGCGTGTGTTAATCAATGGACTTTAACAACCCTGCAAATCTGAGAGGAGGAGGAGGCCTGATAGAGGCATCGGGCACTGGCGGAGCAGCCCTAAGGTGAGAATCGTTATTTGTATATTAATTGTATATTAATTTGTATATTATAAGTCGCGTATATACACGCATTAATTCGGTTAATTTTTTTGAACGATTAAAACAAAAGAGACTCAGAGATAAAGAGAAACTTATATATAAGTCTTATAAAAATTTTCTTTTTATTTACAAATTGTTGTTTTAGAATTTACAAAATTAAGTATTCTATATATTAAAGAGAATTTATAAAATTATTCCATATTTAGATATTTTTTTATTATTGTATGCATCGAATATAAAATTCGGCGAGTACAATAAAATCAATTTCTTGAAATATTAATTATTTTTAGCACTGCTATAATTTGAATTTTATATTTGTATGTTACAGACAACGTAGCTTCAATATCAACAACTCCGCTGTTGCGCATCAGTGTCGGTGAGTGACAAACTTTTTTAATTTTGAGGCAACGGATTTGTAGTAGATTGTAGATGTAGATAGTAAAATGTTGATGTAGATAGTAAATTGTAGATAGGTCCGTTGTCCTTTATAATGGATGAGCTAGAATAAATTATGTAAAATAACTTTTGATAAATATTTTTAATATGCATCTTTTCCAAGATTAAGTTAAAACAAATTAAATAAGAAAAAATATAAAAAGCAATTTTGCCAATTAATAAATTGTATCTAATTTACTTTGTGATAAATATGCTAATTTTTAAAAAAATACATCTAATGGTAATAACTGATTCTTAAATCGCTCGTCGATGATATTCTGATTTATTATAGCCCATCCGTTTTTGTTTTAGAATTTGTATAGTAGAAACTGTTTTTAAACTTTGCTTTATCTTATCTAAAGCCAAGTGTATAATCAATTAAATTAGTAATGTGTAATTATAAATATATATAATATTTAATAATAAATAATAATAATTAACAATGTGTAATAATAATAATAAATAAATGTTTAATTTATTTTATTTTGTTATAGAATACATTTTATTATAAATTATATATTATTATAAAAATTTTAATGAATCAATTTTGATTGGAAACTTGGCTTTATCTTAGTTAAAGTAAAGTTATATTAAAATAGAAATAGATCCAACGAACGATCGTAAAATCGCACGATCGTCAACGAGCGTAAAATGTTTACGCTCATATGCCGGCAACGGTAATTAATCGGCAATAGAAGGAATTTCTCTCCTTCCTCGATCTAAACAATGCGCGTATCTAATATGTAAATCAATAACGTAAATAAAGTCTTTGCGCTTTTTCGCCGACGAATATAAGTCGGTAATAAAAGGAGTGTTTCTTCTCTAAACGCAATAGCGATCAGTATCGGCAAATTAATTGCTATTATGATGCGATTAATGAATAATTACCTATTATAAATAATAAATAAGAGTCATATAGGGAAATTTCACTATTATTATGACAATTAATTAACTTTCGATAAATAACACATAATTATATCACGATGATATGTAGATCTTTATCGAAGCGCATAGTATTCCGCACAATCACTGAATATTTCAAGTAAGATTCGAAGCAGCAGAGATAAAAATTATAAATTATTGTTTTATTTCCCTAACAATACTTGAAGTTAAATACATTTGTAATATACTTTTTTATATTTTACTGATCTAACTGTAATGTTTTTCGGATTGAGAATGCACAATAAAATATGAATCGCAGAATCGAGTAATTAACGTAACAAAAAGACGCGTAATATACTAATCGTTTAATTAATAATTAATAAACCTTAGAATTTATTTGCGACAATATATCGAATTTAATTTGAAATATAAAATTAAATTCGATATACTGTCGCAAATAAAATCTAAGGTTTATTAATTATTAATTAAACGATTAGTATATTACGCGTCCTTTTGTTACGTTAATTACTCGATTCTGCGATTCATATTTTATTGTGCCTTCTCAATCCGAAAAGCATTACAGTTAGATCAGTAAAATATAAAAGAGTATATTACAAATGTATTTAACTTCAAGTATTGTTAAAGAAATAAAACAATAATTTATAATTTTAATCTCTGCTGCTTCGAATCTTACTTGAAATATTTAGCGATTGCGCGGAATACTATGCGCTTCGATAAAGATCTACATATCATCGTGATACAGTTATGTGTTATTTATCGAAAGTTAATTAACTGTCATAATAATAGTGAAATTTCCCTATATGACTCTTATTTATTATTTATAAAAGGTAATTATTCATTAATCGCATCATAATAGCAATTAATTTGCCGACACTGATCGCGATTGCGTTTAGAGAAGAAACACTCCTTTTATTACCGACTTATTGTCGTCGGCGAAAAAGCGCAAAGACTTTATTTACGTTATTGATTTACATATTAGATACGCGATATAAAATATTAGATATGCGATATAAAATATTCAACGTATATTTCTATTATAAAATATGTGTGTGTTAAATATTTCCGACAATAATTTGTTGTCATTCGAAGGTATATGGCCTTCACAGTATATAGTTTATTAATGTTGACATACTTCGATTTGTCATTATTCGCGCGGTGACACTCGAACAGAAAAGTAGTGATGCGAAACGCTCCGACATAATTCTTCTTTAAACGCGATCGCGATCAATGTCGGCAAATTATTTACTTTTATGATGTGATTAATGAATAATTAACTTTTATACATAATATACAACTATAAATATCGCGACAATAGTTCTCGAAACGCATACACGTATTTCGCGTAATATATTTGTTTAATCAAGTAACAATCGAAGTGACGATAAATCTTTTCACGGGTACATCTTGAGTGCGGGAGTGCGGGAGTGCCGTTAAAAGTATCGCGCGTACAAGTGCGGGATTGCCTTTTAAAGTGAGTGTCGCGTGTGTTAATCAACGGACTTTAACAACCCTGCCAATCTGAGAGGAGGAGGGGAGGAGGCCTAGGAGAGGCATCAGGCACTGGCGGAGCAATCCTGAGGTATTTATTATTTTATATATTAATTGTGTCATATAAATCGCGTACGCGAATTAATTCGGTTTATTTGAATTATTTAAAAAAAGAAAGAATTACACAAAAAAACTTTTATGAATTTTTTTTAAAAATCATGTAAAAGTTTCTATTTTAAATAAATTGTTTTTTTAAATATTTATAAAATTATTTCATTATATATCCGTTCATTATTATACGTCAAATATAAAATTAAATGCATACGATAATAATTCTTTGAATTGTTAATTATTTTGGGCGCTGCTACAATTTGAATTCTATTTTTATATTACAGATCTATTTAAGCTGACATCCCTGACAACCTGAGAAGAGGAGGAGGCCTGAGAGAGGCATCGGGCACCGGCGGAGCAGCTCTAGGGTGAGTATCGTTATTTGTATATTAATTATTATAAGTCGCGTATATACACGCATTAATTCGGTTCATTTTTTTGAACGATTAAAACAAAAGAGACTCAGAGAGAAAGAGAAACTTATATATAAATCTTATAAAAATTTCCTTTTTATATAAAAATTGTCCTTTTAGAATTTATAAAATTAAGTATTCTATATATTAAAGAGAATTTATAAAATTATTCCATATTTAGATATTTTTTTATTATTGTATGCATCGGATATAAAATTCGGCGAGTACAATAAAATCAATTTCTTGAAATATTAATTATTTTCAGCACTGCTATAATTTGGATTTTATATTTGTATGTTACAGACAACGTAGCTTCAATAACTCAACAACTCCGCTGTTGCGCATCAGTGTCGGTGAGTGACAACTTTTCTTTAACTTTTGAGGTAACGGATTTGTGGAGATTGTAGATGTAGATTGTAGATTGTAGATTGTAGTTAGGTCCGTTGCCTAAAAATGGATGAGCTAGAAGAGATAAGGTTAAATAACTTTTAATATGATATTTCAATATTTATTACATCTATTGCAAAAGTAAATTATAAATTATAAAGTAAATTATAAATTATAAATTAAAGAAGCAAAATTATAGAAAGCATTGTTTTAATTAATAGATTTTATTTGATTTATTGAATATAGAACGCTAGTATTTTATTGAATATAGAACGCTAATAATTTTATTAATTAAATGCGATGGTAAAATAATCTTATAACGTGCGCCAATCTTATCCTAATTTTTTATAGCCCATCCATCTATACTGTAGAATTTTGTAGTTAAGCTTTGCTTTAACTTATGTAAAGCCAAGTGATTAATCAATTAAATTAGTAATGTGTAATTATAAATATATATAATATTTAAAAATAAATAATAATAATTTACAATGATTAATAATAATAATAAATAAATGTTTAATTAATTTTATTTTGTTATAAAATACAATTTATTATAAATTATATATTATTATAGAAATTTTAATGAATCAATTTTCATTGGAAACTTGGCTTTATCTTAGTTAAAGTATAGTTATATTAAAATAGAAGTCCAACGAACGATCGTAAAATCGCACGATCGTCAACGAGCGTAAAATGTTTACGCTCATATGCCGGCAACGGTAATTAATCGGCAATAGAAGGAATTTCTTTCCTTCCTCGATCTAAGCGATGCGCGTATCTAATATGTAAATCGTCAACGTAAACAAGCGTAAATAAAGTCTTTGCGCTTAATCGCCGACGATAATATGACGGTAATAAGAGGAGTGTTTCTTCTCTCTAAACGCAATCGCGATCAATGTCAATTTTTTTTAGACATTTTGTAAAAGATTCCATTAAAAAATTTCTTTTTCAAAATTTAGAAAATTATTTCACTTACCAGTCTAAGTAAGTGTATAGATCAGCTAAGTAGGTGCAAATTATATATAAAAGTGTCAGAGTAGCATCAAAATTTTGATTCGAATAACCCTCCCACGGGTACACCTTGAAGTGGTGGGAGGGCTCAGTATCTGGATGGTTAATCCTTAAGATTAAACCTTAGCTTTAAGGTTTATCCTAAAGGTTTATCCTGAATGAGAAGCTAAGTACCCAAAACACGCCATTGCCTGGTACGGGCAACGCCATTGCCAGGTACGGGCACCGCCATTGCTTGGTACGGGCAACGCCATTGCCAGGTACGGGCACCGCCATTGCTTGGTACGGGCAACGCCATTGCCAGGTACGGGCACCGCCATTGCTTGGTACGGGCAACGCCATTGCCAGGTACGGGCACCGCCATTGCTTGGTACGGGCAACGCCATTGCCAGGTACGGGCACCGCCATTGCTTGGTACGGGCAACGCCATTGCCAGGTACGGGCACCGCCATTGCTTGGTACGGGCAACGCCATTGCCAGGTACGGGCACCGCCATTGCTTGGTACGGGCAACGCCATTGCCAGGTACGGGCACCGCCATTGCTTGGTACGGGCAACGCCATTGCCAGGTACGGGCACCGCCATTGCTTGGTACGGGCAACGCCATTGCCAGGTACGGGCACCGCCATTGCTTGGTACGGGCAACGCCATTGCCAGGTACGGGCACCGCCATTGCTTGGTACGGGCAACGCCATTGCTTGGTACGGGCAACGCCATTGCCAGGTACGGGCACCGCCATTGCTTGGTACGGGCAACGCCATTGCCAGGTACGGGCACCGCCATTGCTTGGTACGGGCAACGCCATTGCCAGGTACGGGCACCGCCATTGCTTGGTACGGGCAACGCCATTGCCAGGTACGGGCACCGCCATTGCTTGGTACGGGCAACGCCATTGCCTGGTACGGGCAACGCCATTGCCAGGTACGGGCACCGCCATTGCTTGGTACGGGCAACGCCATTGCCAGGTACGGGCACCGCCATTGCTTGGTACGGGCAACGCCATTGCCAGGTACGGGCACCGCCATTGCCTGGTACGGGCAACGCCATTGCCAGGTACGGGCACCGCCATTGCTTGGTACGGGCAACGCCATTGCCAGGTACGGGCACCGCCATTGCTTGGTACGGGCAACGCCATTGCCAGGTACGGGCACCGCCATTGCTTGGTACGGGCAACGCCATTGCCAGGTACGGGCACCGCCATTGCCTGGTACGGGCACCGCCATTGCCAGGTACGGGCACAGCCATTGCCTGGTACGGGCAACGCCATTGCCAGGTACTGGCACCGCCATTGCTTGGTACGGGCAACGCCATTGCCAGGTACGGGCACCGCCATTGCCTGGTACGGGCACCGCCATTGCCAGGTACTGGCACGGGGGGAGGTTTTAGTGCGGTGAAAGTCCCACACTACCCGGCGGTACGGGCCGTCGGGTGTGCATTAGCATTTCCTCCTCCCTCGTAAAAAAAAAAAAAAAAAAAAGGGTAAAGGCACCGCCATTGTACATGTACGGGTACCGCCATTTCCAGTTATGGGCATAGGTTGAGTAGTAGCCCACTGTGGGCTCACCGTGGGAGCACCCTGAGGAGCACCCTGAGGAGCACTTTATCCCATTTATTTTAATTTTTTATAGCTCATCTATCCATATTGATTAATAACGACTTTACATTAGTTAAAGCAAAGTTATAATAAAATGTTGAGATCATGCAAAAGATATTTCGCGGATGTTTCATCGCGGATAATTTTTTATTTATATTGTTTTAAAGCTGATTAGTTTTACATTAATTGTATTTATATTAATTGCAAATTATATATTTTAAATTATATATTATATATAAAATATAATTTTGATACGAACAATGTGCACGAGTGTATACATAATATACAGGGTGTCCGATAATTATTGACACAGCCGAAGTGTGAAGGTAGATTGGCTCAATCTGAAAAGAAAAGTCCTGTACCATTTTGCTAAATTCGCAATAGTTATTGCGTTAATAATTAAAATATCTGAGCTAATGAGCGCGTGGGAAACGGTAGGCCGGTATCAGTAGGCATGTAAGATGACTTATTTGTTTGCATCTCTTAGCAACAAATATCAGACGTCGCTCGCCGCTCGCTGCGTGACTCCACCTCTCGCTCAGATGATGCTTTTATTGCTAAGAGACGTAAATAAATAAGCCATCTTACATGCCTACCGATTCCGGCCTACCGCTTCCCACGCGCTCATTAGCTCAGATATTTTAATTAATAACGCAATAACTATTGCGAATTTAGCAAAATGGTACAGGACTTTTCTTTTCAGATTGAGCCAATCTACCTTCACACTTCGGCTGTGTCAATAATTATCGGACACCCTGTATAATGTAATAACAAGATTAATATCGATATTAAATTTTTTATAAAGATGTATACGCGATTGTGTTGTTCTAGTTCTCTAAAAAAAGGCATGTTATGTCCATACTCGAAAGTCTCAAAGTTTATTGTTGTCGCTTTTCCACGGCTCTGATTCGTTTTTATTTTGTGTCGCATGCTTCGACATAATAATAATTCTATGAATTAAAATTATGCAGAGTCTTAATTGTAACTATATGAACTAAAATTACGTAGCGACATACCTTGAATTCTATTATTAAAATTATGTATGTAGAGACAAAATTTTAATTCTATAAATTAAAGTTATGCAGCGACATAATTCCAATTATGTGAATTAAAATTACGTAGCCATATAATTTTAATTTTATAAATTAAAATTATGTACGGAAATAATTTTAATTCTATGAACTAAGATTATGTAGTAAAATTATTTTAATTCTATGAATTAAAATTACGTACAACACATAATTTTAATTACATAAATTAAAATTACGTACGGACATAATTTTAATTTTATGAAATAAAATTATGTAGAATATAACTTTAGTTCTATGAATTAAAATTATGTAGCGATATAATTTTAATTCTATGAATTAAAATTACGTACGGACATAATTACAATTCCATAAATTAAAAATATATACGGACATAATATTAATTTTCTGAATTAAAATTATGTACGGACATACGTTTAATTCCGTACATAATTTAGTAAATAAATTACTAAATTTATTGTTCAATACAATTTTTTATATATAATTATTATTTACCTTATTCTTCGAAGTACACTCCTAAAAATTCCTCTTCTTTAATAATCTCTAATATATACAGAATATACACTATACTATACTACACACTTTATTTTCAATATAACCAAGCAGCCAAATAATATGAGTATTGAATAACTTTTAATAAACTATTAACCCCTTGATACACATAATAACTGTCAAAATATGCAATGACAGCCGCTCACGAAGTAAGCGCAACGACAGAATCAATCAGCATCGCGGAAAAGCGACAACAATAAACTTCGAGATATTCGAGTATCGACTTTACATGCCTTTTTTAGATGGGGACTAGCACGCAGCGCGCGCTACGCGCGCGCCTTCCATATCCATTACCACAGTACACTTTATTCTCAATAAATATACGTGCAATAAATAGTAATTAAAATATCAAATTTATCATATATAAGAATCTTTAAGGTAATTGTTTTTCAATTATGCTAATCAAAGTAGACTTTAAACAATATAAAGTTTTTTAATATAAAATGGAGATATAATATAAATAAGATTTAATATAAATGTTGAGATCAAAAAGTTATATTCTAATACGCACACATTAGTACTGAAAATTAATATTTATTAACATTATACATATAATAAATATTTATGAACATATAACGTTATCCACGTAACGCCGTGCTTCGATGCTTGAAATAATAATAATATTTAAAAAATATATAATATAATAATATTATATTGCAATAAAAGAACACACACTCTGGAAAAATGCATTAATTGTAAGATCGCACAAATCTATACTATGATTCATTCCTAACACTGTTATAATCTATTCAATATTTAAAATGCGATAAAATTACTCAGCGTTCAATTCGAAGATAATTGGCATTACAGTCGACAGAAAATTCAAAACATGCAAGAAATAACTTTGATAAATAGTTGCCAACTCAAAACGCAAATTTATGATTAAAAAAAATTTATGATTAAAAATTTTTTAATCATAAATCACCTGCCGTGTGATAAATGTGATTATTAATAGTCAACATATTTTTTAAAAATAGAAGTTTTAAATTTAAAAATTTAATTATATATATTTATAATATATATATTGTTCAAAACGACTTAAAATTAATTTATTATTAACATCTCATTTGATTATGAGATTAATTTCTTTCTCGCCGAAATTTTCAGTCAGCATCGATATCTTGGCAAAAAATAAATCTGAGCGTGACTTTCGTTGTTGTTCTGCCTTGTGTTCTTCATAACAAAACTGTCAATATTATAGATCATAAATCATCAAACATTGATAGACATCGATAGAGGAAGCGTCTTTTGCCAGTAGACAACAACGAAAGTCACCCTACAAAACAAACTTTGCCGATCTCGAGAAATCTGGACCTTTCCAGAAGAAACTGCCTATATTAACTCGAACGCCGCGCAAATCCGGGCAGACCGCTTTTATACTCGCAGCCTTTCGCAGTAAAATTCGTCTCAGCATTTCGCAGATTTATAGAAGTCGCTTGCTTCTCAAAGCCCGACCGTTCGCGCTCGCGAATCGCGCTATCAGTTGATTGCATTAACTAATTAATAATAGACCGCTGTAAATAATTTTGTATATATATATATTCCATTTCTTTTTCTTGATTTGTGGTTTAATAAACTTGTGAATGTACATTACGTGCTAAGAGATATAATTTTGTGCCGTCTATCAAACATATATATATATAAATATATATATATATATATATATATTATAAATATATATATATATATATATATTATAAATATTTATAAAAAACGACTTAAAAAACGATGTAATCAAATTTGATTAATTTGATATAAAGAATTTAATATATTTAATTATCCCTGAAAAATTATGCTACATTTTTGGAGCTTTATAGTAAGATATAAAACAACTATCCATAATGAAAAATATTTTTACTCTAAAAATAGAACATGTTTTGGCTGTTTAATAAGTTAATTATATACACATCTAAATATTACTTACTCTTCACTGTTTATAGCATCGAAATTATTTGCTGCCCTTTCGAGATCTCTCCTAATCAGCCGTAACAAAATATAATAACGCTGCAGTTGCTCGTAAGTTTTTTGCAAGACTTCTAACGTGCGTTTACTGTCCTGAGAAGGGATCCCTTCATTGATTCTTCATTGATTCTTCTTACTTTTCGTAATAATAAATTATTATTGAAATATTTAACTATAAATATTATTTTAAATATATTAAAGTAATACAATCACAACTGAGTCTTATGAACTGTCTCCAAACGATCATCACTACTAATCTGACACGATACGAACTGTCATAATAACCGCGAAACTCGCCGCGATCTTGATCGCCAGCATCGACCGCCAATCTTACCTTTTTTATCGTTCTGTCACAATTGGCTGTCTAACCGCACTCACGGTATACGTAAACTGTCAACCGAACTGTCACCGAACTAACTGAACTCGACTGAACGTTCACCTCTCTCGACGTCATCGCGATCGCCAATCAGGAAAAAGGGTAACAATAGATTCGAGAAATGCGACTCTAAAACACACTTCATGCATTTCATGGATTTTTTCATTAAGGACTAGCACGCAGCGCGCGCTACGCGCGCGCCTTCCATATCCATTACCACAGTACACTTTATTCTCAATAAATATACGTGCAATAAATAGTAATTAAAATATCAAATTTATCATTTATAAGAATCTTTAAGGTAATTGTTTTTCAATTATGCTAATCAAAGTAGACTTTAAACAATATAAAGTTTTTTAATATAAAATGGAGATATAATATAAATAAGATTTAATATAAATGTTGAGATCAAAAAGTTATATTCTAATACGCACACATTAGTACTGAAAATTAATATTTATTAACATTATACATATAATAAATATTTATGAACGTATAACGTTATCCACGTAACGCCGTGCTTCGATGCTTGAAATAATAATAATATTATAAAAAATATATAATATAATAATATTATATTGCAATAAAAGAACACACACTCTGGTAAAATGCATTAATTGAAAGATCGCACAAATCTATACTATGATTCATTCCTAACACTATGTTATAATCTATTAAATATTTAAAATGCGATAAAATTACTCAGCGTTCAATTCGAAGATAATTGGCATTACAGCCGACAGAAAATTTAAAACATGCAAGAAATAACTTTGATAAATAGTTGCCAACTCAAAACGCAAATTTATGATTAAAAAAAATTTATAATTAAAAATTTTTTAATCATAAGTCACCTGCCGTGTGATAAATGTGATTATTAATAGTCAACATATTTTTTAAAAATAGAAGTTTTAAATTTAAAAATTTAATTACATATATTTATAATATATATATATATATATATATATATAAATAAATATATATATATATATTATAAATATTTATAAAAAACGACTTAAAAAACGATGTAATCAAATTTGATTAATTTGATATAAAGAATTTAATATATTTAATTATCCCTGAAAAATTATGCTACATTTTTGGAGCTTTATAGTAAGATATAAAATAACTATCCATAATGAAAAATATTTTTACTCTAAAAATAGAACATGTTTTGGCTGTTTAATAAGTTAATTATATACACATCTAAATATTACTTACTCTTCACTGTTTATAGCATCGAAATTATTTGCTGCCCTTTCGAGATCTCTCCTAATCAGCCGTACCAAAATATAATAACGCTGCAGTTGCTCGTAAGTTTTTTGCAAGACTTCTAACGTGCGTTTACTGTCCTGAGAAGGGATCCCTTCATTGATTCTTCATTGATTCTTCTTACTTTTCGTAATAATAAATTATTATTGAAATATTTAACTATAAATATTATTTTAAATATATTAAAGTAATACAATCACAACTGAGTCTTATGAACTGTCACCAAACGATCATCACTACTAATCTGACACGATACGAACTGTCATAATAACCGCGAAACTCGCCGCGATCTTGATCGCCAGCATCGACCGCCAATCTTACCTTTTTTATCGTTCTGTCACAATTGGCTGTCTAACCGCACTCACGGTATACGTAAACTGTCAACCGAACTGTCACCGAACTAACTGAACTCGACTGAACGTTCACTTCTCTCGACGTCATCGCGATCGCCAATCAGGAAAAAGGGTAACAATAGATTCGAGAAATGCGACTCTAAAACACACTTCATGCATTTCATGGATGTTTTCATTAAGGACTAGCACGCAGCGCGCGCTACACGCGCGCCTTCCATATCCGTTACCACAGTACACTTTATTCTCAATAAATATACGTGCAATAAATAGTAATTAAAATATCAAATTTATCATTTATAAGAATATTTAAGGTAATTGTTTTTCAATTATGCTAATCAAAGTAGACTTTAAACAATATAAAGTTTTTTAATATAAAATGGAGATATAATATAAATAAGATTTAATATAAATGTTGAGATCAAAAAGTTATATTCTAATACGCACACATTAGTACTGAAAATTAATATTTATTAACATTATACATATAATAAATATTTATGAACGTATAACGTTATCCACGTAACGCCGTGCTTCGATGCTTGAAATAATAATAATATTATAAAAAATATATAATATAATAATATTATATTGCAATAAAAGAACACACACTCTGGAAAAATGCATTAATTGAAAGATCGCACAAATCTATACTATGATTCATTCCTAACACTATGTTATAATCTATTCAATATTTAAAATGCGATAAAATTACTCAGCGTTCAATTCGAAGATAATTGGCATTACAGCCGACAGAAAATTCAAAACATGCAAGAAATAACTTTGATAAATAGTTGCCAATTCAAAACGCAAATTTATGATTAAAAAAAATTTATAATTAAAAATTTTTTAATCATAAATCACCTGCCGTGTGATAAATGTGATTATTAATAGTCAACATATTTTTTAAAAATAGAAGTTTTAAATTTAAAAATTTAATTATATATATTTATAATATATATATATATAAATATATATATATATATTATAAATATTTATAAAAAACGACTTAAAAAACGATGTAATCAAATTTGATTAATTTGATATAAAGAATTTAATATATTTAATTATCCCTGAAAAATTATGCTACATTTTTGGAGCTTTATAGTAAGATATAAAATAACTATCCATAATGAAAAATATTTTTACTCTAAAAATAGAACATGTTTTGGCTGTTTAATAAGTTAATTATATACACATCTAAATATTACTTACTCTTCACTGTTTATAGCATCGAAATTATTTGCTGCCCTTTCGAGATCTCTCCTAATCAGCCGTACCAAAATATAATAACGCTGCAGTGGCTCGTAAGTTTTTTGCAAGACTTCTAACCTGCGTTTACTGTCCTGAGAAGGGATCCCTTCATTGATTCTTCATTGATTCTTCTTACTTTTCGTAATAATAAATTATTATTGAAATATTTAATTATAAATATTATTTTAAATATATTAAAGTAATACAATCACAACTGAGTCTTATGAACTGTCACCAAACGATCATCACTACTAATCTGACACGATACGAACTGTCATAATAACCGCGAAACTCGCCGCGATCTTGATCGCCAGCATCGACCGCCAATCTTACCTTTTTTATCGTTCAGTCACAATTGGCTGTCTAACCGCACTCACGGTATACGTAAACTGTCAACCGAACTGTCACCGAACTAACTGAACTCGACTGAACGTTCACCTCTCTTGACGTCATCGCGATCGCCAATCAGGAAAAAGGGTAACAATAGATTCGAGAAATGCGACTCTAAAACACACTTCATGCATTTCATGGATTTTTTCATTAAGGACTAGCACGCAGCGCGCGCTACGCGCGCGCCTTCCATATCCATTACCACAGTACACTTTATTCTCAATAAATATACGTGCAATAAATAGTAATTAAAATATCAAATTTATCATTTATAAGAATCTTTAAGGTAATTGTTTTTCAATTATGCTAATCAAAGTAGACTTTAAACAATATAAAGTTTTTTAATATAAAATGGAGATATAATATAAATAAGATTTAATATAAATGTTGAGATCAAAAAGTTATATTCTAATACGCACACATTAGTACTGAAAATTAATATTTATTAACATTATACATATAATAAATATTTATGAACGTATAACGTTATCCACGTAACGCCGTGCTTCGATGCTTGAAATAATAATAATATTATAAAAAATATATAATATAAAATAATAATATTATATTGCAATAAAAGAACACACACTCTGGTAAAATGCATTAATTGTAAGATCGCACAAATCTATACTATGATTCATTCCTAACACTATGTTATAATCTATTGAATATTTAAAATGCGATAAAATTACTCAGCGTTCAATTCAAAGATAATTGGCATTACAGCCGACAGAAAATTTAAAACATGCAAGAAATAACTTTGATAAATAGTTGCCAACTCAAAACGCAAATTTATGATTAAAAAAAATTTATAATTAAAAATTTTTTAATCATAAATCACCTGCCGTGTTATAAATGTGATTATTAATAGTCAACATATTTTTTAAAAATAGAAGTTTTAAATTTAAAAATTTAATTATATATATTTATAATATATATATATATAAATATATATATATATATTATAAATATTTATAAAAAACGACTTAAAAAACGATGTAATCAAATTTGATTAATTTGATATAAAGAATTTAATATATTTAATTATCCCTGAAAAATTATGCTACATTTTTGGAGCTTTATAGTAAGATATAAAATAACTATCCATAATGAAAAATATTTTTACTCTAAAAATAGAACATGTTTTGGCTGTTTAATAAGTTAATTATATACACATCTAAATATTACTTACTCTTCACTGTTTATAGCATCGAAATTATTTGCTGCCCTTTCGAGATCTCTCCTAATCAGCCGTACCAAAATATAATAACGCTGCAGTTGCTCGTAAGTTTTTTGCAAGACTTCTAACGTGCGTTTACTGTCCTGAGAAGGGATCCCTTCATTGATTCTTCTTACTTTTCGTAATAATAAATTATTATTGAAATATTTAATTATAAATATTATTTTAAATATATTAAAGTAATACAATCACAACTGAGTCTTATGAACTGTCACTAAACGATCATCACTACTAATCTGACACGATACGAACTGTCATAATAACCGCGAAACTCGCCGCGATCTTGATCGCCAGCATCGACCGCCAATCTTACCTTTTTTATCGTTCAGTCACAATTGGCTGTCTAACCGCACTCACGGTATACGTAAACTGTCAACCGAACTGTCACCGAACTAACTGAACTCGACTGAACGTTCACCTCTCTCGACGTCATCGCGATCGCCAATCAGGAAAAAGGGTAACAAGAATGCTAAAATGGTAACAAGAATGCTAAAATGGTAACAAGAATGCCAAAACGTTACACGCATTTAATGAAACATATTAATAAGTTCATGAAGTTTCGATATATGTATATATTTTTGATCCACAATTATACGGATGTAGCACGGACATATACCACTAAATGATCGACAATATCGAAAAGGGGATGTACTTGTATATTAGCACGGACATGAACCAAATGACCGATAGTTTTGAAAGTGGTTGTGAATCAGTGATTACAATTCCTAAAAGTGGATATATGGCGCTGCTCTACGGCCTATATAGTAAAAGCGTCTCACGAAAATCGCCGGCGTGGCCGCTATCAGGCTTCTATATGATGCTACAGTAATTATAATTGTATTTTAATTATAATCATATACTTTATGTCCCATTTTTGTTATTTATTCTGTTACGATCTAATTAAATAATTTATTTCACTTTGATTACCCGACTACATATATTAACGATCTGTTATTCATCGGCTCATCTCATCTCTCTCCTATATTATTTATTTTGATTTCACAATCCGTCAGTATTCTTTTGTACAACATTCTGTAAGCATCATGTCGAAGATAGTCCTAAGAAAGGACCACAACTTTCAAATTTATTTAAAAAAGAATACCAGCGAAGTCTTAGCGCTTTAGACCTTGCGCACGACTCTCACTTGCTTATTCCACATCTCCTGATATGTAAGTATAACAGAGCCTTTATTTTAATTTACTATATATCATATATTTTAAATATAAATTTAATAAAATTATAATCTATATAAAATTGTATTTTAATAGTATTTATAATTTATAAACTATAAGAAATATTTTTCAGTTGTTCATTACATATTCTTCACGTTATATTTTATTTTGAAAATAAAAATTACATAAGTGTATTATAATTTACATATTAGGTCGAAGTTTTAATGCTGTCACACACATTATAAAATTATTCGCATTATTGGATATTTGAATAAATCGTATATATTTATTTGATACTGATAAAATCGTCAATTTATTAATTCTACTGTTATTAAAATTATATTTTAATTATAATCATATATTTTATGTCCCATTTTCAATATTTATTCCGTTACAATCTAATTAAATAATTTATTTCACTTTGATTACCCGACTACATATATTAACTGTATTCATCTGTTATTCATCGGCTCATTTCATCTCGCTCCTTTATTATTTATTTTGATTTCACAATCCGTCAGTATTCTTTTGTACACCATTCTGTAAGCATCATGTCGAAGATGGTCCTAAGAAAGGACCACAACTTTCAAATTTATTTAAAGAAGATTACCAGCGAATTCTTAGTGCTTTAGACCTTGCTCCCGACTCTCATTGCCTATTCCACATCTCCTGATATGTAAGTATAACAGAACCTTTATTTTAATTTTCTATATATCTTATATTTTAATTATAAATGTAGTAAAATTATAATTTATATAAAATTGTATTTTAATAGTATTTATAATTTATAAATTATAAGAAATATTCTTCAGTTGTTCATTACATATCCTTCGCGTTATATTTTAATTTTAAAATGAAAATTACATATGTGTATTATAATTTACATATTAGGTCGAAGTTTTAATGCTGTCACACACATTATAAAATTATTCGCATTATTGGATATTTGAATAAATAGTATATATTTATTTGATACTGATAAAATCGTCAATTTATTAATTCTACTGTTATTAAAATTATATTTTAATTATAATCATATACTTTATGTCCCATTTTCGTTATTTATTCCGTTACGATCTAATTAAAATATTCATTTCACTTTGATTACCCGACTACATATATTAACGATCTGTTATTCATCGGCTCATCTTATCTCGCTCCTTTATTATTTATTTTGATTTCACAATCCGTCAGTATTTTTTTGTACACCATTCTGTAAGCATCATGTCGAAGATGGTCCTAAGAAAGGACCACAACTTTCAAATTTATCTAAAGAAGATTACCAGCGAAGTCATAGCGCTCTAGACCTTGCGCCCGGCTCTCACTTGCCTATTCCACATCTTCTGATATGTAAGTATAACAGAGCCTTTATTTTAATTTACTATATATCATATATTTTAATTATAAATGTAGTAAAATTATAATTTATATAAAATGGAATTTTAATTGTATTTATAATTTATAAATTATAAGAAATAATTTTTGTTGCTCATTAAATATTGTACACGTTATATTTTATTTTAAAAATTAAAATTATATATGATTATTATAAGTTACATATTAGGTTAAAGTTTTAATGCTGTCATTATAAAAATATCCGCATTATTGGATATTTGAATAAATCGTATATATTTATTTGATACTGATAAATTCGTCAATTTATAAATTCTACTGTCATTAAAATTGCATTTTAATTATAATCATATACTTTATGTCTTATTTTCGTTATTTATTTCGTTACTATCTAATTAAATAATTTATTTCACTTTGATTAACCGACTACATATATTAACGATCTGTTATTCATCGCCTCATTTTATCTCGCTCCTTTATTATTTATTTTGATTTCACAATCCGTCAGTATTCTTTTGTACACCATTTTGTAAGCATCATGTCGAAGATGGTTCTAAGAAAGGACCACAACTCTCAAACTTATTTAAAGAAGATTACCAGCGAAGTCTTAGTGCTTTAGACCTTGCGCCCGACTCTTATTGCCTATTCCACATCTGATATGTAAGTATAACAGAGCTTTTATTTTTATTTTCTATATATCTTATATTTTAATTATAAATGTAGTAAAATTATAATTTATATAAAATTGTATTTTAATAGTATTTATAATTTATAAACTTTAAAAAATATTCTTCAGTTGTTCATTACATATTCTTCAAGTTACATTTTAATTTTAAAATGAAAATTACATATGTGTATTATAATTTACATATTAGGTCGAAGTTTTAATGCTGTCACACACATTATAAAATTATTCGCATTATTGGATATTTGAATAAATCGTATATATTTATTTGATAATGATAAAATCGTCAATTTATTAATTCTACTGTTATTAAAATTATATTTTAATTATAATTATATACTTTATGCCCCATTTTCGTTATTTATTCCGATACGATATAATTAAATAATTTATTTCACTTTGATTTCCCGACTACATATATTAACGATCTGTTATTCATCGGCACATCTTATCTCGCTCCTTTATAATTTATCTTGATTTCACAATCCATCAGTATTCTTTTGTACACCATTCTGTAAGCATCATGTCGAAGATGGTCCTAAGAAAGGACCACAACTTTCAGATTTATTTAAAGAAGATTAGAGGCGAAGTCTTAGTGCTTTAGACCTTGCGCCCGACTCTCATTGCTTATTCCACATCTCCTGATATGTAAGTATAACAGAGCCTTTATTTTAATTTTCTATATATCTTATATTTTAATTATAAATGTACAATTATAATTTATATAAAATTGTATCTTAATAGTATTTATAATTTATAAACTATAAGAAATATTCTTCAGTTGTTCATTACATATTCTTCACGTTATATTTTAATTTTAAAATGAAAATTACATATGTGTATTATAATTTACATATTAGGTCGAAGTTTTAATGCTGTCACACACATTATAAAATTATTCGCATTATTGGATATTTGAATAAATCGTATATATTTATTTGATACTGATAAATTCGTCAATTTATAAATTCTACTGTTATTAAAATTGCATTTTAATTATAATCATATACTTTATGTCCCATTTTCGTTATTTATCCCGTTACGATCTAATTAAATAATTTATTTCACTTTGATTACCCGACTACATATATTAACGATCTGTTATTCATCGGCTCATCTTATCTCGCTCCTTTATTATTTATTTTGATTTCACAATCCGTCAGTATTTTTTTGTACACCATTCTGTAAGCATCATGTCGAAGATGGTCCTAAGAAAGGACCACAACTTTCAAATTTATCTAAAGAAGATTACCAGCGAAGTCTTAGCGCTCTAGACCTTGCGCCCGGCTCTCACTTGCCTATTCCACATCTTCTGATATGTAAGTATAACAGAGCCTTTATTTTAATTTACTATATATCATATATTTTAATTATAAATGTAGTAAAATTATAATTTATATAAAATGGAATTTTAATTGTATTTATAATTTATAAATTATAAGAAATAATTTTTGTTGCTCATTAAATATTGTACACGTTATATTTTATTTTAAAAATTAAAATTATATATGATTATTATAAGTTACATATTAGGTTAAAGTTTTAATGCTGTCATTATAAAAATATCCGCATTATTGGATATTTGAATAAATCGTATATATTTATTTGATACTGATAAATTCGTCAATTTATAAATTCTACTGTCATTAAAATTGCATTTTAATTATAATCATATACTTTATGTCTTATTTTCGTTATTTATTTCGTTACTATCTAATTAAATAATTTATTTCACTTTGATTAACCGACTACATATATTAACGATCTGTTATTCATCGCCTCATTTTATCTCGCTCCTTTATTATTTATTTTGATTTCACAATCCGTCAGTATTCTTTTGTACACCATTCTGTAAGCATCATGTCAAAGATGGTCCTAAAAAAGGACCACAACTTTCAAATTTATTTAAAGAAGATTTCCAGCGAAGTCTTAGCGCTTTAGACCTTACGCCCGGCTCTCACTTGTCTATTCCATATCTCTTGATATGTAAGTATAGCAGAGCCTTTATTTTAATATACTATATATCATATATTTTAATTATAAATGTAGTAAAATTATAATTTATATAAAATTGTATTTTAATAGTATTTATAATTTATAAACTATAAGAAATATTCTTCAGTTGTTCATTACATATTCTTCACGTTATATTTTATTTTGAAAATAAAAATTACATATGTGTATTATAATTTACATATTAGGTCGAAGTTTTAATGCTGTCACACACATTTTAAAATTATTCGCATTATTGGATATTTGAATAAATCGTATATATTTATTTGATACTGATAAAATCGTCAATTTATTAATTCTACTGTTATTAAAATTATATTTTAATTATAATCATATACTTTATGTCTTATTTTCGTTATTTATTTCGTTACTATCTAATTAAATAATTTATTACACTTTGATTAACCGACTACATATATTTACGATCTGTTATTCATCGGCTCATCTTATCTCGCTCCTTTATGATTGATATTGATTTCACAATCCGTCAGTATTCTTTTGTACACCATTCTGTAAACATCATGTCGAAGATGGTCCTAAGAAAGGACCACAACTTTCAAATTTATCTAAAGAAGATTACCAGCGAAGTCTTAGCGCTTTAGAACTTGCGTCCGGCTCTCACTTGCCTATTCCACAACTCCTGATATGTAAGTATAACAGAGCCATTATTTTAATTAACTATATATCATATATTTTAATTATAAATGTAGTAAAATTATAATTTATATAAAACATCATTTTAATAGTATTTATATTTTATAAACTATAAGAAATATTCTTCAGTTGTTCATTACATATTCTTCACGTTATATTTTATTTTGAAAATAAAAATTACATATGTGTATTATAATTTACATATTAGGTCGAAGTTTTAATGCTGTCACACACATTATAAAATTATTCGCATTATTGGATATTTGAATAAATCGTATATATTTATTTGATACTGATAAAATCGTCAATTTATTAATTCTACTGTTATTAAAATTATATTTTAATTATAATCATATACTTTATGTCTTATTTTCGTTATTTATTTCGTTACTATCTAATTAAATAATTTATTACACTTTGATTAACCGACTACATATATTTACGATCTGTTATTCATCGGCTCATCTTATCTCGCTCCTTTATGATTGATATTGATTTCACAATCCGTCAGTATTCTTTTGTACACCATTCTGTAAACATCATGTCGAAGATGGTCCTAAGAAAGGACCACAACTTTCAAATTTATCTAAAGAAGATTACCAGCGAAGTCTTAGCGCTTTAGAACTTGCGTCCGGCTCTCACTTGCCTATTCCACAACTCCTGATATGTAAGTATAACAGAGCCATTATTTTAATTAACTATATATCATATATTTTAATTATAAATGTAGTAAAATTATAATTTATATAAAACATCATTTTAATAGTATTTATATTTTATAAACTATAAGAAATATTCTTCAGTTGTTCATTACATATTCTTCACGTTATATTTTATTTTGAAAATAAAAATTGCATATGTGTATTATAATTTACATATTAGGTCGAAGTCTTAATGTTGTGACACACATTATAATATTATTCGAATTATTGGATATTTGAATAAATCGTATATATTTATTTGATACTGATAAAATCGTAAATTTATTAATTCTACAGTTATTAAAATTATATTTTAATTATAATCATATACTTTATGTCCCATTTTCGTTATTTATTCCGTTACCATTTAATTAAATAATTTATTACACTTTGAATACCCGACTACATATATTTACGAACTGTTATTAATCGGCTCATCTTATCACGCTCCATTATAATTTATTTTGATTTCACAATCCGTCAGTATTCCTTTGTACACCATGCTGTGAACATCATGTCAAAGATGGTCCTAAAAAAGGACCACAACTTTCAAATTCATTTAAAGAAGATTACCAGCGTAGCCTTAGCGCTTTAGACCTTGCGCCCGGCTCTCACTTGCCTATTCCACATCTCCTGATATGTAAGTATAACAGAGCCTTTATTTTAATTTACTATATATCATATATTTTAATTATAAATGTAGTAAAATTATAATTTATATAAAATTGCATTTTAGTTGTATTTAAAATTTATAAACTATAAGAAATATTCTTCTGTTGTTCATTACATTTTCTTCACGTTATATTTTATTATGGAAATTAAAAATTATATATGTTTATTATAAGTTACATATAAGATCGAAGTTTTAATGCTGTCACATTATAAAATTATTTGCATTATTGGATATTTGAATAAATCGTATATATTTATTTGATACTGATAAATTCGTCAATTTATAAATTCTACTGTCATTAAAATTATATTTTAATTATAATCATATACTTTATGTCTTATTTTCGTTATTTATTTCGTTACTATCTAATTAAATAATTTATTACACTTTGATTAACCGACTACATATATTTACGATCTGTTATTCATCGGCTCATCTTATCTCGCTCCTTTATGATTGATATTGATTTCACAATCCGTCAGTATTCTTTTGTACACCATTCTGTAAACATCATGTCGAAGATGGTCCTAAGAAAGGACCACAACTTTCAAATTTATCTAAAGAAGATTACCAGCGAAGTCTTAGCGCTTTAGAACTTGCGTCCGGCTCTCACTTGCCTATTCCACAACTCCTGATATGTAAGTATAACAGAGCCATTATTTTAATTAACTATATATCATATATTTTAATTATAAATGTAGTAAAATTATAATTTATATAAAACATCATTTTAATAGTATTTATATTTTATAAACTATAAGAAATATTCTTCAGTTGTTCATTACATATTCTTCACGTTATATTTTAATTTTAAAATGAAAATTACATATGTGTATTATAATTTACATATTAGGTCGAAGTTTTAATGCTGTCACACACATTATAAAATTATTCGCATTATTGGATATTTGAATAAATCGTATATATTTATTTGATACTGATAAATTCGTCAATTTATAAATTCTACTGTTATTAAAATTGCATTTTAATTATAATCATATACTTTATGTCCCATTTACGTTATTTATCCCGTTACGATCTAATTAAATAATTTATTTCACTTTGATTACCCGACTACATATATTAACGATCTGTTATTCATCGGCTCATCTTATCTCGCTCCTTTATTATTTATTTTGATTTCACAATCCGTCAGTATTTTTTTGTACACCATTCTGTAAGCATCATGTCGAAGATGGTCCTAAGAAAGGACCACAACTTTCAAATTTATCTAAAGAAGATTACCAGCGAAGTCTTAGCGCTCTAGACCTTGCGCCCGGCTCTCACTTGCCTATTCCACATCTTCTGATATGTAAGTATAACAGAGCCTTTATTTTAATTTACTATATATCATATATTTTAATTATAAATGTAGTAAAATTATAATTTATATAAAATGGAATTTTAATTGTATTTATAATTTATAAATTATAAGAAATAATTTTTGTTGCTCATTAAATATTGTACACGTTATATTTTATTTTAAAAATTAAAATTATATATGATTATTATAAGTTACATATTAGGTTAAAGTTTTAATGCTGTCATTATAAAAATATCCGCATTATTGGATATTTGAATAAATCGTATATATTTATTTGATACTGATAAATTCGTCAATTTATAAATTCTACTGTCATTAAAATTGCATTTTAATTATAATCATATACTTTATGTCTTATTTTCGTTATTTATTTCGTTACTATCTAATTAAATAATTTATTTCACTTTGATTAACCGACTACATATATTAACGATCTGTTATTCATCGCCTCATTTTATCTCGCTCCTTTATTATTTATTTTGATTTCACAATCCGTCAGTATTCCTTTGTACACCATGCTGTGAACATCATGTCAAAGATGGTCCTAAAAAAGGACCACAACTTTCAAATTCATTTAAAGAAGATTACCAGCGTAGCCTTAGCGCTTTAGACCTTGCGCCCGGCTCTCACTTGCCTATTCCACATCTCCTGATATGTAAGTATAACAGAGCCTTTATTTTAATTTACTATATATCATATATTTTAATTATAAATGTAGTAAAATTATAATTTATATAAAATTGCATTTTAGTTGTATTTAAAATTTATAAACTATAAGAAATATTCTTCTGTTGTTCATTACATTTTCTTCACGTTATATTTTATTATGGAAATTAAAAATTATATATGTTTATTATAAGTTACATATAAGATCGAAGTTTTAATGCTGTCACATTATAAAATTATTTGCATTATTGGATATTTGAATAAATCGTATATATTTATTTGATACTGATAAATTCGTCAATTTATAAATTCTACTGTCATTAAAATTATATTTTAATTATAATCATATACTTTATGTCTTATTTTCGTTATTTATTTCGTTACTATCTAATTAAATAATTTATTACACTTTGATTAACCGACTACATATATTTACGATCTGTTATTCATCGGCTCATCTTATCTCGCTCCTTTATGATTGATATTGATTTCACAATCCGTCAGTATTCTTTTGTACACCATTCTGTAAACATCATGTCGAAGATGGTCCTAAGAAAGGACCACAACTTTCAAATTTATCTAAAGAAGATTACCAGCGAAGTCTTAGCGCTTTAGAACTTGCGTCCGGCTCTCACTTGCCTATTCCACAACTCCTGATATGTAAGTATAACAGAGCCATTATTTTAATTAACTATATATCATATATTTTAATTATAAATGTAGTAAAATTATAATTTATATAAAACATCATTTTAATAGTATTTATATTTTATAAACTATAAGAAATATTCTTCAGTTGTTCATTACATATTCTTCACGTTATATTTTAATTTTAAAATGAAAATTACATATGTGTATTATAATTTACATATTAGGTCGAAGTTTTAATGCTGTCACACACATTATAAAATTATTCGCATTATTGGATATTTGAATAAATCGTATATATTTATTTGATACTGATAAATTCGTCAATTTATAAATTCTACTGTTATTAAAATTGCATTTTAATTATAATCATATACTTTATGTCCCATTTACGTTATTTATCCCGTTACGATCTAATTAAATAATTTATTTCACTTTGATTACCCGACTACATATATTAACGATCTGTTATTCATCGGCTCATCTTATCTCGCTCCTTTATTATTTATTTTGATTTCACAATCCGTCAGTATTTTTTTGTACACCATTCTGTAAGCATCATGTCGAAGATGGTCCTAAGAAAGGACCACAACTTTCAAATTTATCTAAAGAAGATTACCAGCGAAGTCTTAGCGCTCTAGACCTTGCGCCCGGCTCTCACTTGCCTATTCCACATCTTCTGATATGTAAGTATAACAGAGCCTTTATTTTAATTTACTATATATCATATATTTTAATTATAAATGTAGTAAAATTATAATTTATATAAAATGGAATTTTAATTGTATTTATAATTTATAAATTATAAGAAATAATTTTTGTTGCTCATTAAATATTGTACACGTTATATTTTATTTTAAAAATTAAAATTATATATGATTATTATAAGTTACATATTAGGTTAAAGTTTTAATGCTGTCATTATAAAAATATCCGCATTATTGGATATTTGAATAAATCGTATATATTTATTTGATACTGATAAATTCGTCAATTTATAAATTCTACTGTCATTAAAATTGCATTTTAATTATAATCATATACTTTATGTCTTATTTTCGTTATTTATTTCGTTACTATCTAATTAAATAATTTATTTCACTTTGATTAACCGACTACATATATTAACGATCTGTTATTCATCGCCTCATTTTATCTCGCTCCTTTATTATTTATTTTGATTTCACAATCCGTCAGTATTCCTTTGTACACCATGCTGTGAACATCATGTCAAAGATGGTCCTAAAAAAGGACCACAACTTTCAAATTCATTTAAAGAAGATTACCAGCGTAGCCTTAGCGCTTTAGACCTTGCGCCCGGCTCTCACTTGCCTATTCCACATCTCCTGATATGTAAGTATAACAGAGCCTTTATTTTAATTTACTATATATCATATATTTTAATTATAAATGTAGTAAAATTATAATTTATATAAAATTGCATTTTAGTTGTATTTAAAATTTATAAACTATAAGAAATATTCTTCTGTTGTTCATTACATTTTCTTCACGTTATATTTTATTATGGAAATTAAAAATTATATATGTTTATTATAAGTTACATATAAGATCGAAGTTTTAATGCTGTCACATTATAAAATTATTTGCATTATTGGATATTTGAATAAATCGTATATATTTATTTGATACTGATAAATTCGTCAATTTATAAATTCTACTGTCATTAAAATTATATTTTAATTATAATCATATACTTTATGTCTTATTTTCGTTATTTATTTCGTTACTATCTAATTAAATAATTTATTACACTTTGATTAACCGACTACATATATTTACGATCTGTTATTCATCGGCTCATCTTATCTCGCTCCTTTATGATTGATATTGATTTCACAATCCGTCAGTATTCTTTTGTACACCATTCTGTAAACATCATGTCGAAGATGGTCCTAAGAAAGGACCACAACTTTCAAATTTATCTAAAGAAGATTACCAGCGAAGTCTTAGCGCTTTAGAACTTGCGTCCGGCTCTCACTTGCCTATTCCACAACTCCTGATATGTAAGTATAACAGAGCCATTATTTTAATTAACTATATATCATATATTTTAATTATAAATGTAGTAAAATTATAATTTATATAAAACTGCATTTTATTTGTATTTATAATTTATAAATTATATGAAATATTATTCTGTTATTCATTACATTTTCTTTACGTTATATTTTAATTTGAAAATTAAAAATTATATATGTGTATTATAAGTTACATATTAAGTCGAAATTTTAATGCTGTCACACACATTATTAAATTATCCGCATTATTGGATATTTGAATAAATCGTATATATTTATTTGATACTGATAAAATCGTCAATTTATAAATTTTACTGTTATTAAAATTGTATTTTAATTATAATCATGTACTTTATGTCCAATTTTCGTTATTTATTCCGTTACGGTCGAATTAAATAATTCGTTTCACTTTGATTACCCGACTACATATATTTACGATCTGTTATTCATTGGCACATCTCATATGGCTCTTTATCCCGATTGTTTCAAGAATTACGCGTATATATCGAGTGTATACGGTGATTGTCGATTTATTTTTTCGCGTTTCTCGCGAATTTTAAATCGCGATTTATCTTGATTCGTGATTTAATTGTTGATTAACATCGAAGCTTCGTTTATCTGTTCTCGTATATTTTCTTTGTAATCCTACGCAAAAGTCTACGCCAGTCCAAAAAGTTTTTCCTACAATTGAAACTTCAACGTCAAACATTTAATAAAAGAATTATATAAATGCGTAAATATAGAATATTATATATATATATATATATATATATATATATATATATATATATCATCAATCATTTAATAAATAATTAATCTAAACTATGAAATGCTTGTAAAATTTAATATTTCATATGTATACCAATGAATCATAGTATATATATATATATATATATATATATACATACTATATATATGTATATATACTATATATACATATATATAGTATATATATATAGTATATATATATATATAATAATAATTAAATATATTATTACTATATATATATATAGTAATAAATATATATATATATATATAGTATATATATATATGTATACTATATATATACACACTATATATATATATATATATAATCGTAGTATATATGTATCATAGTGCGTATACAGTATATATAAATATATATATATATATATATATATATATATATATATATATATAGTATATATGTATCATAGTGCGTAAAATATTTCGGCATCGAATTATAAATAATATATGTTATGTGGCCTTGACGTAGTCTAGCGCACTATTGTTGATATGCTTCGATTTGTTATCAGTAGCGCGTTGACACCCGAACAGTAAAGTAGTGGTGCGAAACGCTCCGACATATTTCTGTTCTAAACGAAATCGCGATCAATGTCGGCAAATTTTTTTGCTTTTATAATGTGATTACAGAATAATTAACTGTTCTAAATAATAAAGAAAAGTCATTTCGGGAAATTACGGTAATACACGGGAGTGCGGGAGTGCCGTTAAAAGTATCGCGCGTACAAGTGCGGGATTGCCTTTTAAAGCGAGTGTCGCGTGTGTTAATCAATGGACTTTAACAACCCTGTCAATCTGAGAGGAGGAGGAGGCCTAGGAGAGGCATCGGGCACCGGCGGAGCAGCTCTAGGGTGAGTATCGTTATTTGTATATTAATTATTATAAGTCGCGTTTATACACGCATTAATTAGGTTCATTTTTTTGAACGATTTAAACAAAAGAGACTCAGAGAGAAAGAGAAACTTATATATAAATCTTATAAAAATTTCCTTTTTATTTAAAAATTGTTCTTTTAGAATTTATAAAATTAAGTATTCTATATATTAAAGAGAATTTATAAAATTATTCCATATTTAGATATTTTTTTATTATTGTATGCATCGAATATAAAATTCGGCGAGTACAATAAAATCAATTTCATGAAATATTAATTATTTTTAGCACTGCTATAATTTGGATTTTATATTTGTATGTTACAGACAACGTAGCTTATTCAATATCAACAACTCCGCTGTTGCGCATCAGTGTCGGTGAGTGACAAACTTTTTTAATTTTGAGGCAACGGATTTGTAGTAGATTGTAGATGTAGATAGTAAAATGTAGATGTAGATAGTAAATTGTAGATAGGTCCGTTGCCTTTTATAATGGATGAGCTAGAATAAATTATGTAAAATAACTTTTGATAAATACTTTTAATATGGATCTTTTCCAAAATTAAGTTAAAACAAATTAAATAAGAAAAAATATAGAAAGCAATTTTGTCAATTAATAAATTTTATCTAATTTACTTTGTGATAAATATGCTAATTTTTAAAAATATACATGTAATGGTAAAAACTGATTCTTAAATCGCTCGTCGATGATATTCTGATTTATTATAGCTCATCCGTTTTTGTTTTAGAATTTATTTAGTAGAAACTGTTTTTGAACTTTGCTTTAGCTGATGTTAAGCCAAGTGATCAATTGATTAAATTTAAAATGTGTAATAATAATTAAATATATTATTTAATAATAAATAATAATAATTATCAATGTGTAATAATAATAATAAATAAACGTTTAATTAATTTTATTTTGTTGTAAAAAATATATTTTATTATAAATTATGTATTATTATAAAAATTTTAATGAATCAATTTTGATTGGATTTACTTGGCTTTATATTAGTTAAAGTAAAGTTAGATTAAAATAGAAGACGTCCAACAAACGATTGTAAAATCGCACGATCGTCAACGAGTGTAAAATGTTTACGTTCATATGCCGGCAATGTAATTAATCGGCAATAGAAGGAGTTTCTCTCCTTCCTCGATCTAAACAATGCGCGTATCTAATATGTAAATCAATAACGTAAATAAAGTCTTTGCGCTTTTTCGCCGACGACAATAAGTCGGTAATAAAAGGAGTGTTTCTTCTCTAAACGCAATCGTGAATAGTGTCGGCAAATTAATTGCTATTATGATACGATTAATGAATAATTGCCTTTTATAAATAATAAATAAGAGTCATATAGGGAAATTTCACTATTATTATGACAATTAATTAACTTTCGATAAATAACACATAACTGTATCACGATGATATATAGATCTTTATCGAAGCGCATAGTATTCCGCGCAATCACTGAATATTTCAAGTAAGATTCGAAGCAGCAGAGATAAAAATTATAAATTATTGTTTTATTTCCCTAACAATACTTGAAGTTAAATACATTTGTAATATACTTTTTTATATTTTACTGATCTAACTGTAATGTTTCTCAAATTGAGAATGCACAATAAAATATGAATCGCAGAATCGAGTAATTAACGTAACAAAAGGACGCGTAATATACTAATCGTTTAATTAATAATTAATAAATCTTAGATTTTATTTGCGACAATATATTGAATTTAATTTTATATTTCAAATTAAATTCGATATATTGTCGCAAATAAAATCTAAGGTTTATTAATTATTAATTAAACGATTAGTATATTACGCGTCCTTTTGTTACGTTAATTACTCGATTCTGCGATTCATATTTTATTGTGCATTCTCAATCCGAAAAACATTACAGTTAGATCAGTAAAATATAAAAAAGTATATTACAAATGTATTTAACTTCAAGTATTGTTAGGGAAATAAAACAATAATTTATCATTTTTATCTCTGCTGCTTCGAATCTTACTTGAAATATTCAGTGATTGCGCGGAATATTATGCGCTTCGATAAAGATTTACATATCATCGTGATACAGTTATGTGTTATTTATCGAAAGTTAATTAATTGTCATAATAATAGTGAAATTTCCCTATATGACTCTTAATTATTATTTATAAAAGATAATTATTCATTAATCGCATCATAATAGCAATTAATTTGCCGACACTGATCGCGATTGCGTTTAGAGAAGAAACACTCCTTTTATTACCGACTTATTGTCGTCGGCGAAAAAGCGCAAAGACTTTATTTACGTTATTGATTTACATATTAGATACGCGCATGGTTTAGATCGAGGAAGGAGAGAAACTCTTTCTATTGCCGATTAATTACATTGCCGGCATATGAACGTAAACATTTTACGCTCGTTGACGATCGTGCGATTTTACAATCGTTTGTTGGACGTCTTCTATTTTAATATAACTTAGGCCTGGAAATATTTAACACACACACACACATTTTATAATAGAAATTTACGTTGAATATTTTATATCGCGTATCTAATATTTTATATCGCGTATCTAATATGTAAATCAATAACGTAAATGAAGTCTTTGCGCTTTTTCGCCGACGACAATAAGTCGGTAATAAAAGGAGTGTTTCTTCTCTAAACGCAATCGCGATCAGTGTCGGCAAATTAATTGCTATTATGATGCGATTAATGAATAATTACGTTTTATAAATAATAAATAAGAGTCATATAAAGAAATTTCACTTATTATGACAATTAATTAACTTTCGATAAATAACACATAACTGTATCACGATGATATGTAGATCGTTATCGAAGCGCATAGTATTCCGCGCAATCACTGAATATTTCAAGTAAGATTCGAAGCAGCAGAGATAAAAATTATAAATTATTGTTTTATTTCCCTAACAATACTTGAAGTTAAATACATTTGTAATATACTTTTTTATATTTTACTGATCTAACTGTAATGTTTTTCGGATTGAGAATGCACAATAAAATATGAATCGCAGAATCGAGTAATTTACGTAACAAAAGGACGCGTAATATACTAATCGTTTAATTAATAATTAATAAACCTTAGATTTTATTTGCGACAATATATCGAATTTAATTTGAAATATAAAATTAAATTCGATATATTGTCGCAAATAAAATCTAAGGTTTATTAATTATTAATTAAACGATTAGTATATTACCCGTCCTCTTGTTACGTTAATTACTCGATTCTGCGATTCATATTTCATTGTGCATTCTCAATCCGAAAAACATTACAGTTAGATCAGTAAAATATAAAAAAGTATATTACAAATGTATTTAACTTCAAGTATTGTTAGGGAAATAAAACAATGATTTATAATTTTTATCTCTGCTGCTTCGAATCTTACCTGAAATATTCAGTGATTGCGCGGAATACTATGCGCTTCGATAAAGATCTACATATCATCGTGATACAGTTATGTGTTATTTATCGAAAGTTAATTAATTGTCATAATAATAGTGAAATTTCTTTATATGACTCTTATTTATTATTTATAAAAGGTAATTATTCATTAATCGCATCATAATAGCAATTAATTTGCCGACACTGATCGCGATTGCGTTTAGAGAAGAAACACTCCTTTTATTACCGACTTATTGTCGTCGGCGAAAAAGCGCAAAGACTTCATTTACGTTATTGATTTACATATTAGATACGCGATATAAAATATTAGATACGCGATATAAAATATTCAACGTAAATTTCTATTATAAAATGTGTGTGTGTGTTAAATATTTCCAGGCGACAACAATTTGTTGTCATTCGAAGGTATATGGCCTTCACGGTGTATAGTTTATTAATGTTGACATACTTCGATTTGATGTTATTCGCGCGGTGACACTCGATCAGAAAGGTAGTGACGCGAAACGTTCCGACATAATTTCTCTTTAAACGCAATGGCGATCTCGCGATTTCGCGTAATATATTTGTTTAATCAAGTAACAATCGAAGTGACGATAAATCTTTTCACGGGTACATCTTTAGTGCGGGAGTGCGGGAGTGCCGTTAAAAGTATCGCGCGTACAAGTGCGGGATTGTCTTTTAAAGCGAGTGTCGCGTGTGTTAATTAACGGACTTTAACAACCCTGTCAATCTGAGAGGAGGAGGAGGCCTAGGAGAGGCATCGGGCACCGGCGGAGCAGCTCTAGGGTGAGTATCGTTATTTGTATATTAATTATTATAAGTCGCGTATATACACGCATTAATTAGGTTCATTTTTTGAACGATTTAAACAAAAGAGACTCAGAGAGAAAGAGAAACTTATATATAAATCTTATAAAAATTTCCTTTTTATTTAAAAATTGTTCTTTTAGAATTTATAAAATTAAGTATTCTATATATTAAAGAGAATTTATAAAATTATTCCATATTTAGATATTTTTTTATTATTGTATGCATCGAATATAAAATTCGGCGAGTACAATAAAATCAATTTCATGAAATATTAATTATTTTTAGCACTGCTATAATTTGGATTTTATATTTGTATGTTACAGACAACGTAGCTTATTCAATATCAACAACTCCGCTGTTGCGCATCAGTGTCGGTGAGTGACAAACTTTTTTAATTTTGAGGCAACGGATTTGTAGTAGATTGTAGATGTAGATAGTAAAATGTAGATGTAGATAGTAAATTGTAGATAGGTCCGTTGCCTTTTATAATGGATGAGCTAGAATAAATTATGTAAAATAACTTTTGATAAATACTTTTAATATGGATCTTTTCCAAAATTAAGTTAAAACAAATTAAATAAGAAAAAATATAGAAAGCAATTTTGTCAATTAATAAATTTTATCTAATTTACTTTGTGATAAATATGCTAATTTTTAAAAATATACATGTAATGGTAAAAACTGATTCTTAAATCACTCGTCGATGATATTCTGATTTATTATAGTTCATCCGTTTTTGTTTTAGAATTTATTTAGTAGAAACTGTTTTTGAACTTTGCTTTAGCTGATGTTAAGCCAAGTGATCAATTGATTAAATTTAAAATGTGTAGTAATAAGTAAACATTATATGTAATATTAAATAATAATAATTAATAATGTGTAATAATAATATATACATGTTTAATTCATTTCAATTTGTTATACAAAATACATTTTATTATAAATTGTATAATATGCTAGAAATTTTAATGTATCAATTATAATTGGAAACTTGGCTTCATCTTACTTAAAGTAAAGTTATATTAAAATAGAATACGTCCAACGAACGATCGTAAAATCGTACGACTGTCAACGAGCGTAAAATGTTTACGCTCATACGCCGGCGATAATTAATCGGCAATAGAAATTTATTTTAAAGAAAAAGAAGCCATCAAGAAGAAGCCATCAAGAAGAAGCCTCTAAACACAGCATTGCCACGAGTCTTAATGTCTCATATGTGGCACGCGCATCTAATGTGTTGGACGCACGTACCCAGGTACGGGCACTGCCATTGCCTGGTACGGGCAACGCCATTGCCAGGTACGGGAACCCTCTCTCGTGGGATGCGGCCTTGCCGTGGCGAGAGGGCTCACCCATTGCAAGAGGATAGTCTTGCAAGGGGTGCCAACAGCATCCCGTACCCAAGTACATTGGGTACACGCGGCACCGCCGTTGCCAGGCACTGTGTGCTGCGGCCACTGCCAGGCACTGCGTGCCCGCGGCCGCTGTCAGGCACTGTGTGCTGCGGCCACTGCCAGGCACTGCGTGCCCGCGGCCGCTGTCAGGCACTGTGTGCTGCGGCCACTGCCAGGCACTGCGTGCCCGCGGCCGCTGTCAGGCACTGTGTGCTGCGGCCACTGCCAGGCACTGCGTGCCCGCGGCCGCTGTCAGGCACTGTGTGCTGCGGCCACTGCCAGGCACTGCGTGCCCGCGGCCGCTGTCAGGCACTGTGTGCTGCGGCCACTGCCAGGCACTGCGTGCCCGCGGCCGCTGTCAGGCACTGTGTGCTGCGGCCACTGCCAGGCACTGCGTGCCCGCGGCCGCTGTCAGGCACTGTGTGCTGCGGCCACTGCCAGGCACTGCGTGCCCGCGGCCGCTGTCAGGCACTGTGTGCTGCGGCCACTGCCAGGCACTGCGTGCCCGCGGCCGCTGTCAGGCACTGTGTGCTGCGGCCACTGCCAGGCACTGCGTGCCCGCGGCCGCTGTCAGGCACTGTGTGCTGCGGCCACTGCCAGGCACTGCGTGCCCGCGGCCGCTGTCAGGCACTGTGTGCTGCGGCCACTGCCAGGCACTGCGTGCCCGCGGCCGCTGTCAGGCACTGTGTGCTGCGGCCACTGCCAGGCACTGCGTGCCCGCGGCCGCTGTCAGGCACTGTGAGCTGCGGCCACTGCCAGGCACTGCGTGCCCGCGGCCGCTGTCAGGCACTGTGAGCTGCGGCCACTGCCAGGCACTGCGTGCCCGCGGCCGCTGTCAGGCACTGTGAGCTGCGGCCACTGCCAGGCACTGCGTGCCCGCGGCCGCTGTCAGGCACTGTGAGCTGCGGCCACTGCCAGGCACTGCGTGCCCGCGGCCGCTGTCAGGCACTGTGAGCTGCGGCCACTGCCAGGCACTGCGTGCCCGCGGCCGCTGTCAGGCACTGTGTGCTGCGGCCACTGCCAGGCACTGCGTGCCCGCGGCCGCTGTCAGGCACTGTGTGCTGCGGCCACTGCCCGGCACTGCGTGCCCGCGGCCGCTGTCAGGCACTGTGTGCTGCGGCCACTGCCCGGCACTGCGTGCCCGCGGCCGCTGTCAGGCACTGTGAGCTGCGGCCACTGCCAGGCACTGCGTGCCCGCGGCCGCTGTCAGGCACTGTGTGCTGCGGCCACTGCCAGGCACTGCGTGCCCGCGGCCGCTGTCAGGCACTGTGAGCTGCGGCCACTGCCAGGCACTGCGTGCCCGCGGCCGCTGTCAGGCACTGTGTGCTGCGGCCACTGCCAGGCACTGCGTGCCCGCGGCCGCTGTCAGGCACTGTGTGCTGCGGCCACTGCCAGGCACTGCGTGCCCGCGGCCGCTGTCAGGCACTGTGAGCGCGGCCACTGCCAGGCACTGCGTGCCCGCGGCCGCTGTCAGGCACTGTGTGCTGCGGCCACTGCCAGGCACGCGGCACGGGGGGGAGGTTTTAGTGCGGTGAAAGTCCCACACTACCTGGCGGTACGGGCCGTCGGGTGTGCATTAGCATTTCCTCCTCCCTCGTAAAAAAAAAAAAAAAAAAAAAATTGTACGGGCGCTGCCATTGTACATGTTCGGGCACCGCCATTGCCAGTTATGGGCATAGGTTGAGTAGGAGCCCACCGTGGGCTCACCGTGGGAGCACCCTGAGGAACACTCTGAGGAGCACCTTATCCCATTTGTCTTAATTTTTTATAGCTTTTCTATCCATATTGATTAATCACTTGACTTTACATCAGTTAAAGCAATGTTATAATAAAATGATGTGAGATCATGCAAAAGATATTTCGCGTATTTTTCATCGCGGATAATTTTTTATATAGATTGTCTTGAAGCTGATTAGTTTTACATTAATTGTATTTATATTAATTGCAAATATTTCATTTTAAAATATATATTATATATAAAATATAATTTTGATACGAACAATGTGCACGAGATGTATACATAATATATAATGTAATAACAAGATTAATATCGATATTATATTTTGTATAAAGATGTATACACAATATGAGAAAATGAAACATTTATAATTACACGAGCCCTATTTATATTCTCTGCACTGAGGAAGACGAATGGAAGATTGATCTGATTGTCTTTTTTGACTTTTGACATCAAGATTGCGTGATGATAATGTTTCGATATCTTAGATACTGGATCGAGTTTTTCGTCAGCACAAATATATAATATATAGAGTTTAAAATATCTGCTAGAGTATGTAATAAATAACATATTTATCTTTTTAACACAATGTATAGAAAGCCTTTAAGTTTTTGTTTGGTTCGCATGTAATTTTTGATTAGCGCTCTCTCTGACAATCTTACGATTCATAAGTTGTTCATCCGTGTAAATTTTTTAAAATGAAAAATTATGCATTGACAAAAGGTTTAAACATGTACTTCCTTAGAATTTAAGCGATGCGTAAAAATCTAAGTAATTTTTAGTAATATAAAAATAATTCAGAATAAAAATTGTACGTAGGAAAAACATACGACTTTTAAACATTATTTCTCTCCCCCATCAATTTACCCGAAATTATTTATTCATTGAATTAACCTTTCACCGAATTATTAATTACTCCTATGAGTATAAAGTAAATCATATAAAATGTCAATTTGGATATTTAAAGTGTTTTTCGATTTCAACAACATTCCACTTGATTCGTAGTCCCTAGAGAGTTTTCATTAAGAGCATAAAACGAGACATTCCATATATATTTCTATCATCCTTCTTATTTTTCTTCACCGATTTCGTAATAATATTTTCGGAATAAGTATAGTTAAATACTATTACAATTTTAATTTTGCTACACTAGTTACACTATTTACTTTACTACTATACTGCACTAATTTTTATTATTTTTTTCCTTTTTTAACACGATTAACAGTAAAAAATTTACCGCTCATCTCGTACGAGATCAAAATTAACGAAACTCTAATATATGTATATATATATATATATATATATATATATATATATATTATATACATATGTATATGTATATTTTACTTTTAAAAAGGTAAAATGAATTGGTAAAAAATATCGAAGTTCTCTCGAAAGTATCGAAGTTTATCCTTGCTTATTTTAGTAATGCTAATTTGAATTTTTTGCTGTACTTATTTCGTGAACAATTATCATCATTGAGATCACATACTATGACAAATCGAAGAGAGTTAATAGCAACATAAGTAATTTTATTCATTTATTACGCCTAAGTTTATAATATTATTTATGAAAAACGAAAGACATTGTAATACACTTTTCTCAGGTTTATAACATATTGAATAGTTCTTGTTGCAAAAATTGCGTTCCACGTGATTATTTGTAATTTACGAGCAGTACTTGCTTCGACGTATGATATATTGGCTGCTCGGATCGACATATTGTTCGATGAAAATATATGCTTGTAATCTAATTGTCATATTCAATTTTCATGTTTTTTTTTTATTGAAAGATTTAGCTTAATTCTTCACTTTTTCTATTAATTTTCATAAAACCAACAAAGTTTCCATTTACATATACTTCGCTCAAGATTTAGTAATACAAGTTTGTGAGGAATTTCTTTTCAAAGTAGGCACTTTCCATTTTGTCATTTGTTAATCTTCGTACACAATAGGCATAGTCGAAAACGAAAGAAAGGTTTGTTGGTCTGTAACTGGTATTGACCATGAATGAACAGGATTTCGGCCTACAGGCCATAAATGCCTGTAGGTTTTTTATGTCTATGTCGGCGAAATCTTACTTAAGAGAATTTATTTGTAAAATCAGAAACATTCAGAAATACAAGAAAATCCAATTTGATCAAAATTTTACATTGAAATATTTCCTTTAAGTTACCCGTGACTTATGATGACGATAGCTCAGCGTTGAGTAAAATTGATAAATAAATTTATATAAAAAAAAAATACATTTACATTCAAAAAATTAATATATTTTAATGCACATTAATAAATAATATTGGAAATTATAATAAATATATTTTTTGCGTAATTATCTATATTAAATGCTACTTTTTATAAATCGTCTAAATTATAAATCGTCTAAAAGAAACCGTCCAAATTGATACTCCTTCTTTCTTCATACGTACATTTCCATACGTGTATTTTATGCTGTTATGTGCGTCCATGTGAATTTATCTCAACTGACAGCGAAAACTAATCAACATTGAAAAAATATATTAGATTTTATGAAGATATATTTCGAGAACACGTGACTTTTGGGATAATTAATTATCTTTACCTTGAAACAGCCACTGCTTTACACTATTGTTTCGAGAATATATATATTTAAATAATGTATTGACATAGCCATATTTTATATGAAGAGTGTCTGGTAATTATCTCTCGTATGCAGATAGAGCGAGTATACCTTTCTATTCGAATATTTTTACATATTTGTAATAAAACAAAAAAAAAACATAATAAAGTCTTCGCAGAAAAGTTTTTTGTAATGTTTTCTTCGCTACAATTCAAATGTAACAAAAAAACTTCGTTACTTAGATCTTGTTGGGCATATTTAAATCATGTAATCTAATTTTGGTACCGCGCGACTATTTCTAATAAATACATAAAAATAATTATACTTATGTCAGATATTGTAACACAATTATTTTGTTTGTATAAATAAATTTAAATTATAATTTAATATAACAAATTATAGGAAAACTTTAATCTCTCTCTCTGTTAGGTACAAAGTAAAAATTATCGAAATATTGAAACAGAGCCGCGGGCGATTGCGCGTCAAATTACGACTCTGTCGCAGGACTCATGTCCTGCGAGCACCAAGTACGAGCCTGTCGAGCTTAGCATCCAATCGGCGAAAGCCGCGTCTATTTCCGTTACGTAACAAGGCGCGATAGCGCATGCGATAATCTAATTTCGCGGATTGCGCAACGCGAGACACGCGCAGATCTATTATTATCCACGATATCGATCAAGGCGCAACGCAACCGGAAATCATGTGACGCTCCAGGATCAGCGATATCGACCAAGTGCTCGATCATCGTGCTACCCTCGCTCTCTTACATCGTGAGCTTTTGGAGAACACGTACGTGCGCGCTATCAGTCACAATCGAATTTCTCTTGGTTTAAATAAAGTTCTCAGCAGTGAAATAATAAAGAGTGCGGTAATCAGGGTAGTTAATCGATCTATCTCATCAATCCGATTCGCGGTTTGTGAATAAGGGTTCGATAATTCGGAGTGGCTCGACGGCATCGAGCTTTCTCACGCTCGATGCTCCAGCACGTGCTATTGAGAGGTTCGTCGCAATTACGCCAATCTTGATTGCGGATCCGCGCTTCCTTATCGTAGTCAAGTCTATGAATAATTAAGAGATCGTTGGAGCATATAGGAGATAAAAAAGCAAGATCGCTTAGTAATTTTCCGATTTTCAGAAGCTGCCGGTGAACACGCAGTCGCGGCCGTCGATCGCTTCGGCTCAAGATTGTCTCCGATCGTCGCGCTGAAGATTGTCCGTCGCGATACCGAGCAGAAATTACGAAGAAGATTTCCGTCTCGCGATAAGCGATCGTCGAAAAAGAAGATATCCGTTCGATTGATGTTCGATTCTCGCAGCTGTACTTCGCGTTCTTGTTTTCACCAACTTGCAAAAAGACTGTAAATGGTGTAAAGAGAAATTGTACAGTGTGTGAATGTCGCGCCGTTCAATTCCTTGCAAATAACGTAAGTGCATTTAATTGTAATTCTGCGGACTCTGGTAACCGCGATCATTTCCGCTTCCGTTTCACTTCGCGTCTAAAACTAGGCGATCCCGGCATCTCGAGCCCCGAGAATTTCGTGAAACACTCTCTTCCATACTTTTTTCTCTTTTTCTCCCTATATTAAATTTTTTTATTCTTATCTTATGTTTTCTTAATTCTATTAAAAATATTATCGAATTAATATAAATTTAAATATAAATTTCAAAGGAGCTATAAGAGCCAAACGCGGATGGTAGTGCGTCGATTTCAGTGAAAAATTAATTTTTGCTTGTGCTTTGCGCACAGCTAATTCCGTAATCGTTTCAGTAGAAAAATTAATTTGGCTTTTATAGCTCGTTTGAAATTTATATTTGTATTTCATACCGAGAGCCTTGATTTCTTAGTTAATATAAATATGTTCATTTATAATTATGAAAAATACATAATTACCTCTTTACTCCAAAAATATTCGCGATAATTTTTTGTGTGTGAGATTCTTTTTTAAACAGCAAGAAGTACGAGAAATAGAGAACAAAATTTATATTTATTTAATTTGATGTGCTGATTTAAAGATTTTATTCGGCATCACACACCAAACAATGTCATCGATTCGAAATCCAGTTATTTCTGTGTATAACGGTTATTAAAATCAATTTCACAAGCTCGATTAAAAATCGATTAATTTGATACGACTATTATTTGCAACGATTTCAGACGTTTCAATTCGGAACTAAATATAGTTTTGCACAGCTCTATTAGCACGTTTTTATAAAAAAATTAACATTTAATTTTAATTAATAAAAATTAACAATTTAATTTTAATAAATTACATAATTATTAATGAGTATATTTACAATAATTAATAATTTTTAAAACAAATTTTTTAAAATTAAAAAACATAAAGGTAAATTTCATAAATAGATAAAAAGAAAGAGAGAGAGAGTCACCAACAGAAAGTGAGAAAAAAGGAGCTCGGCAAGATACATATATATACATCGACAGCAGAATTTGTTCCACTGTCAGTGTTTTGTGCCGAAGAGTAAAGTTGTAAAGCATTGTCGAACAATAAAGGAAATAAGGATGAAGTACAAAAAGGGTACGTAAAATATTTTTCTAAATATTCTTTCAAATAGTCTTTTAACGTTTCTGTGCTATTTGGATTCGCACGATGATATGAACGAGTGTTTATCTCTATTAAATTTACTTAACATGACGCGCGTATAAAGTACAATAAATATAATCTTCTTATTATTATAATGTTATAATCTTTAAATTAATTATTATATTTTTATTTATATTTTACTATTATTTAATAATATATATTTTAAATTTAAGTAAATGTTTTTAACTTAAAAATTAATTAATTAAAGAATAAAGAGAAACCAGCGCAGTCTATATAGGGCGCAATAAATCTATAAATTACGTTAAATTGAAAACAAAAATTGGAATTATAATCTTATCCGAACAGTGTCTCTCTCTCTCCCTCTCTCTATTTCTCTCTTATTATATATAATCTTATGATATAATTTTATCCAATCGACTTGAAATTTTACGTGAATTAATATTTCACATAAAGGAACAAAAGAGAGAGGTTTTAGATGAAAATTTCCAAACTTAAAAAAATAAAAATTACCCTAATACATATATATTAAATTTATAATATATATACATATGTATATATATATAAAATTAATATAATATATGTAATATATATTACATATATTTTTATTAGTGAGAAGAAAAACAAATTTAATTAATGTTATTTATAATTAATATATATTTTTCTATTTGCAGAAAGAGAAAACCCCAAAAACGATACAAAATAATGATGAAAATAAGGAAAATATATATCCACCAAACAAAAAAAGAAAAAAAACAAAGAAATAAATAAGGTAAATCTGTATTCATATAGTCTTATTGTTAGATTATGTTCTCTCGAAGTTGCCTCGAGAATTATCGAAGATTGAGAACGTGTGTCAAAATTAAATTAAAATCAAATTTTATTTATTTAATTCCGTCAAAATTTTCTGTGATTATTATTTTCTTCATCACATTGATAAAATCAAAGTACTTGAGATAATTAAAGGTATAATATTCTAATATATTCTAAAAAATTTATATTTTACTCATTCTATGTATAAGTCTGTTTAAATAAAATTTTTTAAACTTATTTTGCGAGCAAAAATTCGGGACCTGAATATCTTGAGAGCAAATAATTTTCAAGGAACATTCTGGGAGCAAATAATTTTCAAGGAACATTCAAGGAGCAAATAATTTTCAAGGAACATTCTGATTATATAATAATGCGAGCAACTAAATGCTTTAATGTGCTTTACTCTTCAATAAGTTGATAAAATATCAATTTTTTAAACTTATTTCGCGAGCAAAAAATTCGGGATTTGGATATCTTGAGAGCAAATAATTCAAGGAACATTCTGATGCTATAATAATGCGAGCAACTAATTTTTTAAATGTGCTTTACTCTTGAGCGTCGCATTTTGTTCTTGTTATCTTTTTAAAAGCTGGAGCAAAAAACATATTTTTGGAAGTAAATGGTAGCAAGGAATAGCAAATAATTTTAGTATTATAAATTTTTTGCTTTGACTTATGTGTATACTATTTTTTATAATGGCGTGATAGCTTAATCTTAAGTTATCTAGCCTTTCGTAACATTTTAATAGTTGGAGCAAGAGAATTACTTTCGAAAGCAAAAAAATAGCAAAAAATTAGCAAATTAATTCCATATATAATTTATTGTCTTCTGATAATTTGGCTTAGATAGCTTAATATACCTGCACATTTAAATATTAATAAAATAAAATATAATTTATATAAATATAACTAACAATTAATTAGAACATAAAATATAATTAATAAAATTTATAATGTTTCATTTTTCTTACATTAAAATCAAAAATTGAAATGCATTGTCACAACAGAAAATAATGGCCAAAAACGTGTAAGTTGCTCATATTTTTTATTAATGTCAAGTCACTAACTTTTCCGTATTACTGTTATTTAATTAACTTAATTTTTGTATTAATACATACAAGGTGTCCCAGGAGAAAAGGTCAATATTCTGGGAGGTGATAGTATCGGTCATTTTAAGCAAAAATGTTCATATGAACGAGTGTCCTATTCCGAACAAATTCTTGAAAATTTATTATAAACTGTAAAAATGTGTAACTTGAATAATAAATTAGAAACAGTACGTAGTATCTCTTTCTTATCAGTTATTTTGCAACTGTACATTCAAATAGCTCTATCTCGGAAATCGTTCGGAATAGGACACTCGTTCATATGAACATTTTTGCTTAAAATGATCGATACTATCACATCCCAGAATATTGACCTTTCCTCCTGGGACATCCTGTATATATATATTTTTCCTTTTTTTATAAAAAAAATAAATTACAAGTTTGCATTAAAATTATTTTTGTGTTGTAATCACAACTTTTATAGAATCTCATTATCTATATTCAATTTATTGATTAATTACAAAAAATAATATGAGAGAATATATTATGTCTGATCTCACAATCTTCTCTACTTTTCCTTTTCATGAAATACAAATAATGCCGTGATTTACAATACTACCTTATACAGAGTGTCCGATATCAAACGGACCAACGCTCGTGAGCGGGTAGAGCGCAATAAACTAAAAAGAAAAGTTCTTTACTATTATGCGAATATATATAATAATAATATAATATATAATATTATATTTAATAATTGTAAACATCATAGAAAGAAAGAACCGAAACATATAATAAATTTGACAATAAATTTCCACATTTTATTGTTTTAAAAACATAGTTTTTTTCTTTAAGTGTGTCAGATTTACACTGTTATATTTTAATTATAAATTTTTCAAACAATTTTTCAAACAATTTTATTTCGCGTTATTCTTAATAAACACAATGATAGAGATTGATAATTTTTAAATTACATACAATTTAAACTGAATAATCTTTCGAGAATCAAGCTTTAGTAGTGCATGCAAATAGTAAAAAGCTCTAATCTTTATAATATAAAAATTAAAATAATTATTTATTCTTATCATCCTCAATTATTAATAAATACATAGATTTTTTGTCTTTTTTTAAAGAAATTTATATATGTATATGTAAGGTAGAGCGGGGTCAAAAGTTACAGGGGGCGAAAGTAACAACTCAAATATTTATAAATATATAGTAGATACATACGCGTGCGTCGGTTATCGCATGAAGTTAAACAAGCTACAACTTATCTCAGTACGTCTGCGGCCTAGGTACTGACAAGTAACACTACCCAAATGTAAATCGCCGATTTTGATAATTTTTGAATATGTTATAGTAGACGTAAAAATAAGACATACGTATTTTTTTTTATCGGCGGAGAAACATATTTAGGGAGTGAAATACCCCTTTGAATTTAAGGGTGTCTGGGGTCGATTTAATTGTTTTGTATATAAGGACTTAGTATTTTCGGCCCGAACCAAATAAAACAGTTGCATCAAATGCAAGAGATGAAAAATGAAAAATTTTCGACTCGACTCGATCATTTTTAAGGGGTAAACCACCCCTATATTTAAAACGAAAATGTAAAAAAATGCCCGGAAAATTGCAAATTTTATCCAAAAATTTTGAAAAAAATATATGTTACACTCACATCCAAAACAAAATTGTCCTGTTTGGGGATTTTTTTAGAAAATCAGTTTTAAAGGGTAAACTACCCTTTCATCGAATTTCTTACGTAACATTTAAATTTATCCCGAAGTAATGGTAAACAGTTTCATTTATCGTCAAATTAATTAATATTTACAAGTTAGTCTGATTAACCCTTCAATTCTATAAGGTGAGGGAAAACCTACCCTTAATAAGAGCAAGAAACCAGGACCACGGCCCTTAGCATTACCCAGGATCACGACGGGAACGTGGCCGCGTGGATCCCATTTTTTTTGTTTTTTTTTTGTTTTTGTGGTTTTATTTTGTTTATTGTTTTTTAACTTTTTGTGTTTTTATTTGTATGTTGTTTTTTAATTTTTTTGTTTTTTGTTTATATTTGTATTTTAACAATTAAAAAAAATTTAAATTAATTAAATGTTACAACATGACTGACTTTAGTAATGTTAATTAATGACTATAAAGAATAGTCATTAATTAACATTACTAAAGTCAGTCATGTTGTAACATTTAATTAATTTAAATTTTTTTAAATTGTTAAAATACAAATATAAACAAAAAACAAAAAAATTAAAAAACAACACAAATAAAAACACAAAAAAATTAAAAAACAATAAACAAAATAAAACCACAAAAACAAAAAAAAAACAAAAAAAATGGGATCCACGCGGCCACGTCCCCGTCGTGATCCTGGATAATGCTAAGGGCCGTGGTCCTGGTTTCTTGCTCTTATTAAGGGTAGGTTTTCCCTCACCCCCTTATAGAATAGAAGGGTTGATCAGACTAACTTGTAAATATTAATTAATTTGACGATAAATGAAACTGTTTACCATTACTTCGGGATAAATTTAAATGTTACGTAAGAAATTCGATGAAAGGGTAGTTTACCCTTTAAAACTGATTTTCTAAAAAAATCCCCAAACAGGTCAATTTTGTTTTGGATGTGAGTGTAACATATATTTTTTTCAAAATTTTTGGATAAAATTTGCAATTTTCCGGGCATTTTTTTACATTTTCGTTTTAAATATAGGGGTGGTTTACCCCTTAAAAATGATCGAGTCGAGTCGAAAATTTTTCATTTTTCATCTCTTGCATCTGATGCAACTATTTTATTTGGTTCGGGCCGAAAATACTAAGTCCTTATATACAAAACAATTAAATCGACCCCAGACACCCCTAAATTCAAAGGGGTATTTCACTCCCTAAATATGTTTCTCCGCCGATAAAAAAAAATACGTATGTCTTATTTTTACGTCTACTATAACATATTCAAAAATTATCAAAATCGGCGATTTACATTTGGGTAGTGTTACTTGTGAGTGGACGTGCGCAGCGACCAAAATACGTTTTCGAGGCCCTAAAGTAGGTTTTTCCAAGCGTGTTAAACTTTTAATATAAATATTTCCACTGCAAATAAGTATTTTTTCTTTCATTTATATTTAAGTTTAGTTATTTTTGCATATTATAATGATTGTTGCTTATCCATTTTTGACATTTTATCATTAAAAATTTTAAATCAAAGTTCAAAAACATAGTCGGGGACCATTGTAACATCATTGTCTGGGGTCGAATGTAACGTTACAACCGACCCCGGCTGATGCAATTTGTTTCATTTTAGATCATAACTGAACTATTTTTATTTTAGAATGCCTCGTACCAAGATTAGAAAGACTGACAGAGGTACAAAAGATATTTTTTTTTTAAAGTTTAGTTTTGTTATAATTTGAGTTAAATGACTTATATATTTGTCATAATTGTGATTCAGAGTAATCTCTATTAAAAAAAAGTTTATATTTTGTTATAATTTAAGTTAAATGACATATGTTTGTCACAACTGTGTGATTCAGAGTAATCTCTATTAAAAAAAAGTTTAGTTTTGTTATAATTTGAGTTAAATGACTTATATATTTGTCACAATTGTGATTTAGAGTAATCTCTATTTAAAAAAAGTTTATATTTTGTTATAATTGGAGTTAACAAAGTTGTTCTATAATTGTTTTGTTCTACAATATTTTCTATAATTAGTATGAAAAGGTTTATATGAATTTAAAAAAAATAAGACTTTATTTTCCTTTTTTTTTATTTGTATAAGAATATTTTAGTTTACTTTTGCTAATATAAGAAAAATTATTTAAATTCGTTGAATAAATACTTTTGATTTTGATTATTTAAAATTGTTACTATTGACCGCCTATAGTGTTACAACCGACCCGGAGTCGGGGGCGATTGTAACATTTGCTCTCGTTTCGATTTTTGATTGATAATTTTGATTATATTTATCACAAGGCTCAAATGTTATGATTTCCATAAAGTGAAATGAATATGTTAGCTTGGGGTATCAACAGTTTTTCTTTTACTGTAACAGTTTTTCCATAATCGAGTTCTAAAGTCAAATTGTTACTTTCGACCCCGTTCTACCATATATATATTTAATTAAGAATTATTCATATACATACAAGTTTATTATAATAACTGATTAATAAATTTCTAACCTTTTCTTTCTTCTATCATCCTGATGGTTTATTCCAATCATTTTGACACGAGTAATCTTTGCTAAGTACCCTGCAGAAATTGGAAAGTTTTTAATATTTGCATCTATTGTAATATTTACGATTATGTAATTTTTTGTAATTGTTTTCTCGGTGAGATTATCGGCAGTGAATTTACAATTAACCGTAAAAGACACGTTAACCAAATTTAAACTGTTTATCAATATTTACAATTTTACAACGAATCATACGGCTTTCCGCGACCTTCTATTTTTCTTTTACCAGCTTCTATATTCTTCGTATATTTTTTGGTGAAACAATTCTTTGTACTTATTGTTAGTAGTGCACGATCGACGATACAAAGCAGATATCATGGCAACGTCGCGCGTAAGTAATAGCTGGATAAGTGATTATTTCACATTAAGAAAGAATGCGGCAACATGCAATTTTTGTAATGAATTCTTTCCAATCACTCTAAAACAAAAAAAATATATGATGGGACACATAAAAACTGTACATTGTGATGATTATCAAAGTACTGTTTCATCGGAAGGCTCACAAAAAGATTGGGAGCAATTTTTCATAAGACAAAGCAATGAGATCAAATGCAAGTTTTGTTATATATCTACTTATTTTGAAACGGTCAATACGTGCGATATAAGAAAACATTTAAAAGTTAAACATAAAGTTAAAGAAGATACTGCGGAAGAACTCTGCAACTGGCTACGTACCCACTACAAATGTGACGATAGTGATGCGAAACAACGTTGCAAATATTGCAAAAATTCTATTCCAAATAAAAACTTTCTCTTACTGGACCATTTGATCGAAGCTCATCAGTTCCCGGTGCCTTCGAATATCAGACCAAAGAAGTAAGAAAAACCGCGATGAATTGCAAATTATTGTTTAATTTTTTTAAATCACTTATATTTTATTTTGTGTAAAATGAACAGAAATGTGTATAATAAATAACAAATTAAATAATAGATATTTAGTATGTGTTTACCACAAATATTACGAATATTTGTGTCAACTTCACTTAACTAATAAATTAAAATATAATACTTTGCCATCTGTTGTATTTAATATTTCTATAGTCAGTAATTAGTGACAATATGAATAAGTATGAATTGCGAATATGTATGAAAACTGAATAAACGAGCAAGAATTTTTGTATTTGGTGTTATTTAAACGCCAAATTCTTTTAAAAGAATTAAAATTTAAAGTTTTAAGAGAAGAAATTTTAAGAGATAATAAAAGCTTATTAATAATATTAGTTTTGATTTATTGTTATTAATTATACATTTTTCACATGATTCAAACAAGGCTTTATAATATTGATTAATCCAACAATTTTTACTGCTTATTCAATGCAGATTTTCAGGTGTTTTTTTAAAATGTGATAAATGGATATGGGAATATTTTACAACAGACGAAAACCGTGCAAAATGCTGCATTTGTGATACAACTTATAGTATGGCAATACATTACTTCAATATAAAACGCCACATAATGTCTAAACATAATGAGGATTATGAAAGAGAAGTCTTACCAAAAGGTTCAAACAATATTAAAAACTGGCCCATTTCTAAAATGGAAAACAATCAATTGAAATGCAATATTTGTGATGATACTTATGCTGTAACATATATCCTTAACGATAATATGAGAAATCATATAAACAATATTCATAAACTTGATTACACTAAAGCAAATGATCTCCACATCTGGTTGCTGTATTATTATCATACATTAGACTTTCAGACAGAAAATTGCAAGACTTGTGACAACATTTCTCAAGAATATAAGTCTTCCAATATAATGATACATTTTATCAAAGCTCATCGAATCAATATACCTTTACATCTCAGACCAACGGGGTAAGAGAAGCGATAAATTAATTATAACTATTTTATCTATCTTGAATCATTTTTAAATTTAATAAATATAATTTTTGTGTACAATGAGTAGTATTGTGTACGATTAAAATGATAAAATTTAGATATTTAGCATGTTTTTAGCAGAAATATTATAAATATTCGAGTAAAGTTCACTTAGCTAATATTATATCATATATCATATACGAAAATACAAATTTGTCATTTGTTGTATTCAATACTCCTGTAATCGCTAATTTTTATGACAATTTGATTAAGTATGAATTGGGAGTATATATGAAAATTAAATAATCGGGCAAAAATTTTTGTGTTTGAATAACATTTGTATGTCGCATTTATGCGAATATCAAATTCAAGTTTTCAGCAAAGGATGTTTCGATATTAAATGTTTTATTAATAATTACAGTGTGTACTTAATAATCATATATGGGGTGCACATGATTTAAGTAAGAATTTTTAGTATTCATTAAATTAACAATTTTTATATTTATTCTGTGCAGATTATCGAAGAGTTTACAAGATCTTTTAAATATTTAATTCTAATAATGATGCAGATACATCAAGCAGTTCTCAGCAGCTATCCTGCAGTTTAGATCAGAGTTCTAATTTTGATAATGATAACAATTCGATCGATTTATCTTCGAAATCCAGCCCAACGAGGTAAACAAACGGCGAGGAATTCAATATTACTATATATTCACAATTTTATTTCTTTTTAATCATTTACATATACATTTGCGTACATATAAGTAGATATTACAATAAGTCAAAAATGATAAAATCTGCTTCTTTTCTATAATAGAAAACAATCAAATATAATGCAATATTTTTTGTGATATTTATTATATTATTGTACTATATGTTGTTAACCAATCTATGAAAAATCGTTTAGTCGGTACTCAACTTATAAACTTGATTACGTTAAAACAAATGATCTCTGCATGTGGCTAATGAATTATTATTATTATACATCAGACATTGAGAAATCAATATGCAGGACTTGTGAGAACATTTTTTTAGAAAGTTTTTTCAACTTAATGATACATTCTAAGAAAAACCATCAAATCGATATACCTTCACATCTCATATCAACGGAAAAGAAACAAAGATGAATTGAATATTATTATTTTATCTATATAAAATCATTTATAAATTATTTAATAATTATCAATAATTTTTGTATACAATAAGTAGAGCTTTGTACGATTAAAATCATAAAATTCAAATATTTTGCATATATTTACCAAAAAAGTTATAAATATTCGAGTCAACTTAACTTAGCTAATATGATATCAAAATACGATAATACAAATTTGTCAAGTACTATATTTAGTATTCCTGTAATCGATAATTTGCGGCAATTTAAATAAATATGGATTGTGAATTAGTATGAATTAGTATGAAAATCAAATAATCGAACAAAATTTTTGTGTTTGAATAATATTTGTATGCCGAATTTATGAGAATATCGAATTCCAGTTTTCAACGAAAGATGATTTTATAATAAAATTGGTTTATTAATGAAAACAGTTGTGCTCAATAATAATATATTGCTCTCATGATTCAAGCAAGATTTTATAATACTGATTAAATCAGCAATTTTTATTTTCTACTTTGTGCAGATTATCGAATGAAATAAGCAGTCCTTTTAATTCTGATAGACATGCTCAAGATATTGTTACATCAAGCAAATCTTAGCAGCCATAACCTGCAGTTTTGACCAGAGTTCTGACTGTGATAATTTTTACGATCAGATCGATGAATTTTCGGAAATCAGAACAACGAGGTAAAAGAATGGCGACAAACTCAATATTACTAGAGTTTAGCTCTTTTCAATCATTTGCTTTTTTAATCAAATATTTTTGTATATGCATAAATAGATATTACAATAAATACAATTATGGATAATTAATAAAATCATAAAATTTTAATATTTTGCATGTATTTAACACAAATATTAGAAATATTCAGGTCAACTTAACTTAGCTATAATTATATCACAATACGATAATACAAATTTGTCATCTGTTGTATTAAATACTTTTATAATACGTAATTTTTGTGACATTTGAATAAGTATGAAAATTAAATAATGAGGCAAAAATTGTTGTACATGAATAGTATTTAGGTGTCGAATTTTTGAAAATATCGAAGATTTCCGGAGAAAGATAATAACAGTTTGTACTTAATAAATATACAATATGCACATGATTCAAGCAAAACTTTAACATAGTATTGATTAAACCAGTAATTTTTATTTTTTATTCTGTGCAGATTATTGAATAGATCAAGCAGACTTTTTAATTCTGATAACAATACTGAAGATATTACAGCATCCAGCAGTTATCAGAAGCCAACCTGTAGTAGATACAGACATACCTAATATTTAGGACCTCGATGTGGATAATGATCTGGATATCTTGCTGAAGAACATTATATATAAAGAAGATAGTGAAATATTACTCTCTTGACATCCATTACATTGATTTTTTGATGTAACGTAAGGCGAAATGATACGAAATGATAATTATATCGACGAAATTATAATTATGTCGACCGTTTTGCGAACGTATAACCTTGTAATTGTCTTACTTAATATCGACAACGCATATATATATATGTATAATTTTCTTTATATATTATATTATATTATTTATATCCATTTTTTACATTTGTTATATGACATAAATCTACTGCTAAATGTAAGAATAATATTTTAAACGTGTAATATTAACATAGATATTTAGGCATGTATTAGATTTTGACATCCGTGTTTAATTTGCTGACAGGAATTTACTATAATAAATATAATATAAAAATTATGTATCCTCAAAAAAAAAACTGGTAGGTATTATTAAATAAGTATTATTAAATAAGTTTGATAAAATATATTTTTAATTTATAATTATTAAATACACATACAAGTTTATTATAATATCTGATTAATATCTCTCGCACCTCTCTTTCCTTTATCATTCTGTTAGTTTATTACAATAATTTTTATAACAGTTTTTCTTGCTAAATGCAGAAATTGGACAATTTTTAATATTCGCATCTTTGTAACATATGCGATTACATAATTTTTTTAAATCGTTTGCTCAGTGGTATTATTGATAGTGGATTAACAATTAAACGTTAAGGCACGTTAGACAGTTTTAAACTGTGAATAAATATTTACATTTCTACAACGAATCATACATCTTTACGCGACCTTTCCTTTTTCTTTTACCAACTTCTATATTCTTCGTATATTATTCGTCAAAATAATTCTTCTTCTGCGCCTAGTAGTGCACGATCTACGATACAAAGCAGATATCATGGCAATGTCGTGTGAAGATAATAAGTGGTTTTGGGTTTACTTCACATCAGTAAACAATGTTGCAAAATGCGATATTTGTTATACATTCTTTCAAATCACTGTAGTACAGAAGGACAATATAATGAGACATATAAAAACTGATCATAGTGCTGATTATCAGCGTATTGTCTTATCAAAAGGCTCACAAAAAGATTTTGAGACACACTTATATATAATACAAAACAATGACATCACATGCAAGTTTTGTAATTCAACGTATTATGCAATGAACAATTTGAACAGTTTAATATATCACTTAGAATTTAAACATTATATTACACAAAATAAAGCAGCAAAAATCTGCGAAAAGCTACGTAACTACTATTTTGACGCATTTGACACGGATATGGAACGACATTGCACAAGTTGCAATGAAACTATTTTAAATAAACCTTTACACTTAATGAGCCATTTGAGCAAAGTTCATAAGACCGATGTACTTTTGGAAATCAGATCAGTGGGGTAAGAGAAACGGCGATGTATTGAATATTATTAATTTCCTTCATTTGAATTATTTATTAATTATTTTTGTGTACAACAAGTAGAATAATGTATAACATTTAAAATCACAAAATTTAGATATTTAACATGTATTTACCACAAATATTATAAATATTTAAGTCAAATCATAACTTAGCTAATAATATATCGAAATACAATAATACAAATTTGCCATCTATTATATTTAATCTTGTAATGGATAATTTGTGACAATCTGAATATGTATGAATGTAGAATAAACATGAAAATTGAATAATCGGGCAAGAACTTTTGTATTTGGATAGTTTTTGGATGTAGACTTTCTTGAAAATAAAAAAAATTTAAGTCTTAGGAAAATAATAAATTTTAAAAAATAATAAAAATTATTAATAATATTGATTTTGATTTAGAATTAGTAATTATATATTGTACACATAATTCAAGCAAGATCTTATAATATTGATTAATTTAGAAATTTTTACTCTCTATTTTTTGCAGATTTTCAACTTCTAGGAAATGGGTGTGGGAATATTTTTCAAGAAGAGAGGGACAAGAAGCAAAATGCTGTGTTTGTAATCAACCTTTCTTCTCCACGCAATGCTTCTCAAATATAATGAATCATATAAATAGGAATCATGGTAATAATTTTAATGTCTCAGAGGACACACAAGGAAATAAAAACTGGCCCTTTTCTATCATAGAAAAAAATCAAATAATATGCAATATTTGTGAAAAGATTTATGATCTATCATTTAATGCTAGTTCGTATATGAAAACACACTTAGTCAAGGCACATAATCTCAATGAAGATATAGCACGAAAACTCTGCAACTGGGTATTAGAATATTTTCATATATCAAAGTTCCAGACATCAAAATGCAATATTTGCGAAGACATGTTTGAAACAAGTAATTGTTTTGACTTAATGATACATTTGAAAGAAGCTCATCAGGTCCGAGTATCTTCGGAATTCATACCAACGCGGTAAGAGAAACGGCGATAAATAGAATATTAATATTCTTTTTATTTTTTATACGTACGTATGTGTACTTTGAACATAATTGTGCATAATAATTACATATTAAAATACAAATATTTAGCATGTGTTTCTCACAAATATTATAAATATTCTAGTCAACTTACAACTAATGTTGTAAATATTCGCGTTAATTTAACTTACAATTAGCTAATATTATATAAAAATAAAATAAAAAAATTTGCCATGTGTTGTATTTAATACTTCAGTAATCAATAACTTGTAATAATTTGAATAAATATGAATTGTAAATAAGTATGAAAATTAAATAGTTGGGCAAGTATTAATGTTTTTGAATAGTATTTGTATGTCGAATTTATGAGAATATCGTATTCTAGTTTTTACCGAGCAATGTTTGAATAATTAAATTATTTCATTAATAATAACAGTGTGTACTTAATAATTATATACTGCGCACACACTTCAAGGAATATTTTATAATATTTGATTAATTGTCCATATTTAATCTTTTATTCTGTGTAGATTATCGAGTGAATTAAGCAGTCTTCTTAATTCTGATAGATGTGCACAAAATAATGTTTCATCAAGCAGCTATAATCAGCCAATCAGGAATGTTGATCAGAGTTCTGACTCTGATAATCTTTACGATCAGATCGATAATCCTTCAGAATACAGAAAAACGAGGTACAAGAAATGGTGACAAAGTTTATATTACATTTATATCTCTTTTTACTCATTTACTCATATCTTTTGTACACATAAATAGATATTATTATAAATAAAATTGTGTATAATAAATAAAAATATAAAGTTTTGATATTTTGCAAGCATTTACCACAAATATTATAAAAATTCAAGTAAACTTTTAATATAATTAATATTATTTTATAATACGGTAATGCAAATTTGCTATTTACTATATTTAATGCTATTTTAATCAGTAATTAGTGGCTATTTGATTAAGCATAATTCGTGAATAAGTATAAAAATTTAATGATCGGGCAGAGGAAGATTTGTGTTTGAATAGTATTTGTATATGTCGAATTTAAGATAATATCGATTATCTGGTTTTTAGCGATAGATGTTTGAATAAAAAAATGTTGTATTATTAAAACAGTTTGTGCTTAATAATTATACATTGTGCGCATGATTCAAGAAATACTTTATAATATTGATTAAATCAGCATTTATATTTTTTATTCTGTGCAGATTATGGAGGAGTTTAAGCAGTTTTTTACATTTTGTTAGAAATGCTGAAGATATTGCTATATCAAGCAACTATCAAGAGTCAACAAACAGTCCTGATTCCCAAATTATTGAACTTCATAAATTTAATGGTCTCAATATCGCTGACGCCTCTAATTATAGCATTGATGACATGATGAATAATAGCAAATTGGAAGAATCTAAATTACTTTTTCGATATAATACGATGTAAGTTATAAAATTGTATTTATATTTAATGTCTTGCGCACTTATAAATTGTTAATTATCTACTTATTGAGGATTGACGAGGCATAAAATTTTCTTTATGTATTATATAAAATTATTCATATCTTTCTATAACTTTTTACACTTTTTGCATGACATTATATGTTATATGACATGAATTTATTATTGATTCTGCAAAAATGATTGTGTGAGCGTGTTGTATTAACGTTAAAGATATTCAAACAGATATTAGATTTTAATATATGTTTTCAATTTGTTGACATGCATTGTAATAAAAATGATATAAATAATGACTCAATTTTATAAATAAATATCATTATTAAAAAAGTTTGATAAATTATTAGTTCAGTTCATAATTATTTCTAAACTTAAACAAAACGCGTTAATAATAGCCGAACGCGGATGGTCGTGCGGCAGTCTCTAATAAAATTAATTTTTGAAACTTATTTGTTGTGCACATAGCACATATTTTGTTTGGTTCGAAACCAAAACTTTTAGATTAATCTCAATTTGAGATTTTTAAGATTACCCTTATCCCTTTGCAGAAGTGTAGGCGAGAAAAATATTGGGCCGAAGTCGCCGGTTTCAGCGACTTTAACGCGTTCTTATAATTTCATCCTGTCTAACATTCATTAATCCAACAATAATTAATCTTTATTCTATACTACTTATCTAGTAGTTACAAGCAGCGTTTTAATAATTTTAAAAAAAGATGCTAAATATATTGTTATATCAAGCAGCTATCAACATCCAATTTGCAATAACAACAGTTTTTGACAATAATGACATAAATTATTTCATATAAATAAAAAATTAACGTGTCTTTAGATTAATAATCATTTGCTCTTGCTTTTTGTAACATTTAGCAACCTTATATTATTCAAAATAATTATAAATTTTTAAGAGAAGTCATAAATTTTCTCGCAATTATCTTCAGTTAATTTCTGGAATATTTATCATTTCGTTATATATATTTGTTAAAAAGACACATAAGAATATCTAGATTTTCGGTATATTTTCAAAATCCACATATAAAAAACTATAGAATGTAGATACATATATTTTGTTAAAGATAATTATCTCATTCTACAACAACTACTAGAACATTATAAAGCGCTACACGAGCCCTATTTATATTATTTGCACTGAGGAAAAAGAATGGAAGATTGATCTGATTGTCTTTTTTGACTTTTGACATCAAGATTGCGTGATGATAATGTTTCGATATCTTAGATACTGGATCGAGTTTTTCGTCAGCACAAATATATAATATATAGAGTTTAAAATATCTGCTAGAGTATGTAATAAATAACATATTTATCTTTTTAACACAATGTATAGAAAGCCTTTAAGTTTTTGTTTGGTTCGCATGTAATTTTTGATTAGCGCTCTCTCTGACAATCTTACGATTCATAAGTTGTTCATCCGTGTAAATTTTTTAAAATGAAAAATTATGCATTGACAAAAGGTTTAAACATGTACTTCCTTAGGATTTAAGCGGTGCGTAAAAATCTAAATAATTTTTAGTAATATAAAAATAATTGGAATAAAAATTGTACGTAGGAAAAACATACGGCTATTAAACATTATTTCTCTCCCCCACTTTACCCGGAATTATTTATTTATTGAATTAACCTTTCACCGAATTATTAATTACTCCTATGAGTATAAAGTGAATCATATAGAATGTCAATTCGGATATTTAAAGTGTTTTTCGATTTCAACAACATTCCACTTGATTCGTAGTCTCTAAAGAGTTTTCGTAAGAGAATAAAACGAGACATTCCATATATATTTCTATCATCTGTGATCAATTTTATTATATTATTATGATACAAATTATATGAACACAATACAATTGTAGTCAATACAAACGTAGACATATGAATTTAACTAAACACACACTGCGATAAATTTTATTAATTAAATTTGTTTCGGTTATTAAGCAGCAGCGTTAATATATAAAAATTTATCATTTGGAGAGTGATTTGATTATTCGAAGCTCTAAAAATTTCGAGAAGTCATAAAATATTGTCTTCAAGCTATTATCTTTGCAAACAATCATTTTTATTATATTATTTGTCTTATATAGAACAAACTTTGATTAATTAAATCGAAGATTAATTCAATAAAATAAAATCCGTATTTATAATTCAATTTTCCATGTGACCAATAATGAGGGCCTAATAATTATATTTATATTAGCAAGGCTATAAAATGTTAAAACTATTTGACAATTTAAAAATAATTTTTCTATCAAATGACAAAAAAGTTGTTTGCTACTCATCTGCTTTATGAGACTCTTTAAGCAACTTTTGATATAAAATGTAGAAATTTAGATATTGTATCTTAACTCAAACTCTTCCAGCCAAAATATATCCACTTTTTTATATTTCTTCCAATTCATCAAATATTCTTTATTAATACTTTTGACAAAATTGTAAGCAACTGTTGACATATATATATATTTATTCCAAAAGCTCTGCAAGCTTCGCAAGAACAAGGTTGCTATTTTTTATCTAGTGCCAAGTTTTTTAGAAACTCCAAAAATCGTTGCTCTTTTTGAAATGTGAAGCAAGATTAAAAAATTAAAAATTTATACAAAAATTAAAATTTACATTTTTTTTCAATATATGTCCATCTTTTCGCAACACTATCCATCGCCAAATCTAACGGGACGTTGGTAAACAAAGAAACTACATCTAAAAATATTAATTTCAAATGTTGGTCGGTATATACGTTCTTAAGCTTCTCAACCAGATGAAAGGTGTCCGCTATAAGGCTGTCGGCCTTTGATATAGCGTCATGGATAGTATCCTGGAGGAACTTGGCCGGGTAATACAGAGGGCTGTTCTTCGAAGAGACGATAATTTATTATTTACCTGCGGTAACTTGAATCGATATTATATTCGTTTTAAATGTCGGTACAAATTACCGCAGGTAAATAAGGATAATTTTGGGATCTTTAGAACAATTAAGGAGTTCCAACATCTTATGAAAATCGACGCAATAAAAATATACAGAGTTTCTATAAAGTTTGTTGGTTCCCTTATATTTCGCGAACGGCTCAAAATTATAAAAAACCGCGAAATACGTGTACAAACATTTCGCGATTTTTCATCACATTATAGTATTTTATTAATAATAACAGTGTGTACTTAATAATTATATATTGTTTACATGATACAAGCAAGAATTTATAATATTGATTAAATCAGCAATTTTTAATTTTTATTCTGTGCAGATTATCAAGTAGTTTATGCAATCTATATAATTTTGATAGATATGCTCAAGATGTTGTTACATCAAGCAAATCTCAACAGCCAACCTGCAGTTTTGATCAGAGTTCTTACTGTGTTAATTTTTTCGATCAGATCGATAAATCTTCGGAAATCAGAACAAGGTAAAAAAATAGCGTCAAACTCAATATTACTAGTTTAGCCCTTTTCAATCATTTGCTTTCTCAATCATATATTTTTGTGTACGTATAATTAAATATTGCAATAAATACAATTATGGATAATGAATAAAATCATAAAATTTTAATATTTTGCATGCATTTACCACAAATATTAGAAATATTCAAGTCAACTTAAGTTAACTATAATTATATTACAATACGATAATACAAATTTGTCATCTGTTGTATTAAATACATCTGTAATAAATAATTTTTGTGACATCTGAATAAGTATAAAAATTAAATAATCGGATAAGTGTATTTGTAAATGAATAGTATTTAGATGTCGAATTTATGAGCATATTGAACATTTAATTTTCGAAAATAGATATTTGAATAATAAATGTGTTTTATTAATAATAAGCAGTCTTTTTAATTCTCATAGACATGTACAAGATATTGTTACATCAAGCAAATCTCAGCAGCCAATCTGCAGTTTTGACCAGAGTTCTGACTGTAATAATTTTTTCAATCAGATCGATGAATCTTCGGAAATCAGAATAACGAGGTAAAGGAATGGACAAACTCGATATTACTAGAGTTTAGCACTTTTCTATCATCTGCTTTTTTAAAAATATATATTTGTGTACGTATAAATTGAGTTCAAAATAAATACAATTATGTATAATGAAAAAAATCCTAAAATTTTTATATTTTGCACGTATTTAACACCAGTATTAGAAATATTCAAGTCAACTTAACTTAACTGTAATTATATCACAGTACGATTATACAAGTTTGTCATCTGTTGTATTAAATACTTCTGTAATAAATAATTTTTGTGACATCTGAATAAGTATGAAAATTAAATAATCGAATAAGAGTTTTTGTAAATGAATAGTATTTAGATGTCGGATTTATGAAAATATCGAACATTTAATTTTCGGGAATAGATATTTGAATAATAAATGTGTTTTATTAATAATAAGCAGTCTTTTTAATTCTGATAAACATGCTCAAGATATTGTTACATCAAGCAAATCTCAGCAGCCAACCTGCAGTTTTGATCAGAGTTCTGACTGTGATAATTTTTTCGATCAGATCGATGAATCTTCGGAAATCAGAACAACGAGGTAAAAGAATGGCTACAAACTCAATATTACTAGTTTAGCTTTCAATCATTTGCTTTTTCAATCATATATTTTTGTGTACGTATAATTAGATATTACAATAAATACAATTATGGATAATGAATAAAATCATAAAATTTTAACATTTTGCATGCATTTACCACAAATATTAGAAATATTTAAGTTAACTTAACTTAACTATAATTATATCACAATACGATAATACAAATTTGTCATCTGCTGTATTAAAGTCTCCTGTAATAAATAATTTTGGTGACATCTGAATAAGTATGAAAATTAAATAATCGGATAAGAGTTTTTGTAAATGGTATATACATGTCAAATTTATGATAATATCAAATGTTTAATTTTCGGGAAAAGATACTTAAATAATAAATGTGTTTTATTAATAATAATTGTCTGTATTCTTAGTAGTTATACATTGTGCACATGTTTCAAGCAAGATCTTTTAATATTGATTAATTTATTAATTTTTATTTTATATTCTGTGCAGATTATTAAGTAGTTCAAGCAGACTTCTTAATTCTGATAATAATGCTGAAGATATTGCTGCATCAAGCAGCTATCAGCAGCCAACCTATAATATGTACTGATTTTTCTAATTAAAACCTCGATGCCGTTAATGATATGGAAGGCTGCTGAAAAATATTGCAGAAGAAAATAAGTTAATGCTCTCCTGATAAGTAATCATTTAAATTGCTTTTCTTATGAAACGTAATGCGAAATAATAAGTAATTATAATTATATCGGCCGTTTCGCGAACATATAAATTGTTAATTATCAATTTATTAAGCATCGACAAGGCATAACATTATTTATATATTTTTAGTAATGTTATTTATATCTTTAATTTTTTACTTATCTTAAACAACATCATATATTATATGACGTGAATCTATAATTGATTAAGCATAAATGATTTTTTAAATCTATAATATTAACAAAGATATTTGAGAAAATATTAAATTTTGGTATCCATTTTCATTTTGTTAACAGGCATTTTCCATAATGAAAATAAAATTTATGCATTCTTATTTATGAAATGGCATTCATTAAATAAGTGTAATAAAACAAGTATATATTTTTAATTTATACCTATTTAATTTATTTAATTTGTAATTATTCATACACATACAAGTTTATTATAATAACTGATTAATATATTTCTCACCTTTTCTTTTTTCTATCATTCTGATAGTTTATTCCAATAATTTTGACAAGAGTCATTTTTGCTAAGTACCCTGCAGAAATTTGAAAGTTCTTAATATTCGCATCTATTGTAATATTTGCGATTATGTAATCTTTTCTTAACTATTCGTGAAACTTAAGACACGTTAAACAAATTTAAACTATGTATCAATATTTACAATCTTACAACGAAACATACGTTTTTTCACGACCTTTTGATTTTTTTTATCAGCTTCTACATTCTATGTATGTATTTGGTAGAAATAATTCTTCTTAGTACTGCTCGATCCACGATACAAAGCAGATATCATGGCTATGTCGCGCGTAGGTAATAAGTGGTTTTGGGTTTTTTTCACATCAGTAAATAATCTTGCAAAATGCGATATTTGTTATACATCCTTTCAAATCACTGAAGTACAGAAGGAAAATATAATGAGACATATAGAAACTGAACATAATGCTGATTATCAGCGTATTGTCTCATCAAAAGGTTCACAAAAAGATTTTGAGTCAGACTTATATATAATACAAAACAATGACATCACATGCAAGTTTTGTAATTCAATGTTTTATGCAACGAACAAATCGTCCAGTTTAATAATTCACTTAGTTAATGCACATAAAATTAATAAAAATAAAGCAGCAAAAATCTGCGAAAGACTACGTATGTACTATTTAGACGAATTCGAAACGGATATGAAACGACAATGCACAAGTTGCAATAAAACTATTTTAAATAAACCTTTACACTTAATGAGCCATTTGAGCAAAGTTCATAAGGTCGATGTACCTTTGGAAATCGGATTAAGGGTGTAAGATAAAATTTTATTAATTTTTTTCATTTAAATTATTTATTAATCATTTTTGTGTACAACGAGTAGAATTATGTACAACATTTATAATAATTAAAATTAGATATTAAACATGTATTTACCACTAATATTATAAATATTCGAGCCAACTTATGACTTAGCTAATAATATATTGAAATAGAATAATACAAATTTGCCATCTATTACATTTTATCTTGTAATTAATAATTTGTTACAATCTGAATAAGTAAAAATTAAGAATAAGCATAAAATTAATTAATAGGGCAAGAATTTTTGTATTTGGATAGTTTTTGAATGTATAATTTTTGAAAATATAAAAAATTCAAGTCTTAGAAAAAGAAGAAGCTTTAGAAGATAATAAAAATTTTTAACAATATTATTTTTTATTTAGTATTAGTTATTATATATTGTACACATAATTCTACCAAGATCTTATAATATAGATTAATCAGAAATTTTTACTCTCTATTTTTTGCAGATTATTAACTTTTACGAAATGGATGTGGGTATATTTTTCAAGAAAAGAGGAAGGAGAAGCAAAATGCAGTGTTTGTAATGAAACTTTCTTCCTCCCGAAAAACTTCTCAAATATAATACAGCATATACAAAGGAAACATGGTAATTTTGATTTCTCAGAGAACACACAAGGAAATATAAACTGGCCCTATTCTATAACAAAAAACAATAAAATCAAATGCGATATTTGTGATAAGATTTATGCTAGAACATTTAGTGTTACTTCGCATATGAAAATACACTTAATCGAGGCACATAATCTCAATGAAGATATAGCACAAAAACTCTGCAACTGGGTATTAGAATATATTTATATATTAAATTTCCAGACATCAAAATGCAATATTTGCGAGAACATGTTACAAACAAATAACTGTTTTAACTTAATGATACATTTGAAAAAAGCTCATCAGGTCCGGGTATCTCCGGAAATCATACCAGCGCGGTAAGAGAAACGGCGATAAATTGAATATTAATATTCTTTTTATTTTTTGTATGTGTACAATGAACATAATTGTGCATAAAATAATTACATATTAAAATTCAAATATTTAGTATGTGTTTTTCACAATTATTATAAATATTCTACTCAACTTAACTTACACCAAATGTTGTAAATGTTCGAGTCAACTTAACTTACAATTAGCTAATATTATATCAAAATACGATAAAAATATTTGACATTTGTGGTATTTAATATTCCAGTAATCAATGACTTGTGATAATTTGAATAAATAGGAATTGTAAATAAGAATAAAAATTAAATAGTTGCGCAAGAATTAATGTTTTTTGAATAGTATTAGTATGTCGAATTTATGAGGATATCCAACTCAAGTTTTCGGCGAGAAATGTTTGGAAGATTATAGTATTTTATTAATAATAACAGTGTGTACTTAATAATTATATTTGTTTACATGATTCAAGCAAGAATTTATAATATTGATTAAATCAGCAATTTTTAATTTTTATTCTGTGCAGATTATCAAGTAGTTTAAGCAATCTATTTAATTTTGATAAATATGCTCAAGATGTTGTTACATCAAGCAAATCTCAGCAGCCAACCTGCAGTTTTAACCAGAGTTCTTACTGTGTTAACTTTTTCGATCAGATCGATAAAACTTCGGAAATCAAAACAAGGTAAAAAAATAGCGTCAAACTCAATATTACTAGTTTATCTCTTTTCAATTATTTACTTTTTTAATCATATATTCTTGTGTACGTATAAATAGATATTACAATAAATACAATTATGGGTGATGAATAATATCATGAAATTTTAATATTTTGCATGTATTTAACACAAATCTTAGAAATATTCAGGTCAATTTAATTTAACTATAATTATATCAAAATACGATAATACAAATTTGTCATCTGATGTATTAAATACTTTTATAATACGTAATTTTTGTGACATCTGAATAAGTAAGGAAATTAAATAATCGGATAAGGGTTTCTGTAAATAAATAGTATTTAGATGTCGAATTTATGAGAATATCAAATATTTAATTTTCGGGAATAAGTATTTGAATAATAAATGTGTTTTATTATTAATGAGCAGTCTTTTTAATTCTGATAGACATGCTCAAGATATTGTTACATCAACCAAATCTCAGCAGCCAACCTGCAGTTTCGACCAGAATTCTGACTGCGATAATTTTTTCGATCAGATCGATGAATCTTCGGAAATCAGAACAACGAGGTAAATGAATGGCTACAAACTCAATATTACTAGTTTAGCCCTTTTCAATCATTTGCTTTTTCCATTATATATTTTTGTGTACGTATAAATAGAGTTTAAAATAAATACAATTATGTATAATGAATAAAATCATAAGATTTTTATAATTTGCACGTACTTAACACCAATATTAAAAATTTTCAGGTCAACTTAAATTAACTGTAATTATATTACAGTACGATTATACAAATTTGTCATCTGTTGTATTAAATACTTCTAAAATACGTAATTTTTGTGACATCTGAATAAGTTTGAAAATTAAATAATTGGATAAGAGTTTTTGTAAATGAATAGTATTTAGATGTCGAATTTATGAGAATATCGAACATTTAATTTTCGGGAATAGATATTTGAATAATAAATGTGTTTTATTATTAATGAGCAGTCTTTTTAATTCTGATAGACATGCTCAAGATATTGTTACATCAAGCAAATCTCAGCAGCCAACCTGCAGTTTCGACCAGAATTCTGACTGTGATAATTTTTTCGATCAGATCGATGAATCTTCGGAAATCAGAACAACGAGGTAAATGAATGGCTACAAATTCAATATTACTAGTTTAGCCCTTTTCAATCATTTGCTTTTTCCATCATATATTTTTGTGTACGTATAAATAGAGTTTAAAATAAATACAATTATGTATAATGAATAAAATAATAAAATTTTTATAATTTGCACGTATTTAACACCAATATTAAAAATATTTAGATCAACTTAAATTAACTGTAATTATATTACAGTACGATTATACAAATTTGTCATCTGTTGTATTAAATACTTCTAAAGTACGTAATTTTTGTGACATCTGAATAAGTATGAAAATTAATAATCGGATAAGAGTTTTTGTAAATGAGTATATACATGTCAAATTTATGATAATATCAAATATTTAATTTTTGGGAAAAGATACTTTAATAATAAATGTGTTTTATTAATAATAATTGTCTGTACTCTTAGCAGTTATACATTGTGCACATGTTTCAAGCAAGATCTTTTAATATTGATTAATCTATTAATTTTTATTTTATATTCTGTGCAGATTATTAAGTAGTTCAAGCAGACTTCTTAATTCTGATAATAATGCTGAAGATATTGCTGCATCAAGCAGCTATTAGCAGCCAACCTATAATATGTACTGATTTATTTAATTAAAACCTTGATGCCGATAATGATATGGAAAGCTGCTGAAAAATATTGCAGAAGAGAATAAATTAATGCTATTTTGATAAGTAATCATTTAAATTGCTTTTCTTATGAAACGTAATGCAAAATAATAAGTAATTATAGTTATATCGGCCGTTTTGCAAACATATAAATTGTTAATTATCAATTTATTAAGCATCGACAAGGCATAACATTATCTATATATTTTTTATAATGTTATTTATATCTTTAATTTTTTACTTATCTTAAACAACATCATATATTATATGACGTGAATCTATAATTGATTAAGCATAAGTGATTTTTTAAATTTATAATATTAACAAAGATATTAGAGAAAAATTTAATTTGGTATCCATTTTCATTTTGTTAACAGGCATTTTCCATAATGGAAATAAAATTTATGCATTCTTATTTATGAAATGGCATTCATTAAATAAGTGTAATAAAACAAGTATATATTTTTAATTTATACCTATTTAATTTATTTAATTTATAATTATTCATACACATACAAGTTTATTATAATAACTGATTAATATATATCTCACCTTTCTTTTTTCTATCATTCTGATAGTTTATTCCAATAATTTTGACAAGAGTAATTTTTGCTAAGTACCCTGCAGAAATTGGAAAGTTCTTAATATTCGCATCTATTGTAATATTTGCGATTATGTAATCTTTTCTTAACTACCCGTGAAACTTAAGACACGTAAACAAATTTAAACTATGTATCAATATTTACAATCTAACTACGGAACATACGTTTTTTCACTACCTTTTGATTTTTTTTATTAGCTTTTACATTCTGTGTATGTATTTCGTAGAAATAATTTTTCTTAGAACTGCTCGATCCACGATACAAAGCAGATATCATGGCAATTACGCGCGTAAATAATAATTGGTTTTGGGTTTTTTCACATCAGTAAACAATCTTGCAAAATGCGATATTTGTTATACATCCTTTCAAATCACTGAAGTACAGAAGGACAATATAATGAGACATATAGAAACTGAACATAGTGCTGATTATCAGCATATTGTCTTATCAAAAGGCTCACAAAAAGATTTTGAGTCACACTTATATATAATACAAATCAATGACATCACATGCAAGTTTTGTAATTCAATATTTTATTCAACGAACAATTCGTCCAGTTTAATACATCACTTAGTTAATGCACATAAAATTAATAAAAATAAAGCAGCAAAAATATGCGAAAGGCTACGTAACTACTATTTTACGAATTCGACACGGATATGAAACGACATTGCACAAGTTGCAATAAAACTATTTTAAATAAACCTTTACACTTAATGAGCCATTTGAGCAAAGTTCATAAGGTCGATGTACCTTTGGAAATCTGATTAAAAGTGTAAGATACAATTTTATTAATTTCCTTCATTTAAATTATTTATTAATCATTTTTGTGTACAACAAGTAGAATTATGTATAACATTTAAAATCATAAAATTTTGATATTAAACATGTATTTATCACTAATATTATAAATATCTGAGCCAATTTATAACTTAGCTAATAATATATCGAAATAGAATATTACAAATTTGCTATCTATTACATTTTATCCTGTAATGAATAATTTGTTACAATTTGAATAAGTATGAATTAAGATTAAGCATGAAAATTAAATAATTGACCAAGAATTTTTGTATTTGGATAGTTTTTGAATGTAGAATTTTTGAAAATATCAAAAATTCTAGTCTTAGAAAAAGAAGAAGTTTTAGAAGACGATAAAGATTATTAATAATATTATTTTTGATTTAGTATTAGTTATTATATATTGTACACATGATTGTACCAAGATCTTATGATATTGATTAATCAAAAGTTTTTACTCTCTATTTTTTGCAGATTTTTAACTTTTACGAAATGGGTGTGGGTATATTTTTCAAGAAAAGAGGAACGAATAGCAAAATGCAGTGTTTGTAATAAAACTTTTTTCCTTGCGAAAAACTTCTCAAATATATACCAGCATATACAAAGGAAACATGGTAATAATTTTGATGTCTCAGAAAACTCACAAGGATATAAAAACTGGCCCTATTCTATAACAAAAAACAATAAAATCAAATGCGATATTTGTGATAAGATTTATGATCTATCATATAAAGCTAGTTCGCATATGAAACCACACTTAATCGAGGCACATAATCTTAATGAAGATATAGCACGAAAACTCTGCAACTGGGTATTAGAATATTTCTATATATCATACTTTCAGACATCAAAATGTAATATTTGAAAAAACATGTTTCAAACAAGTAATTATTTTAACTTAATGATACATTTGAAAGAAGCTCATCAGGTTCGGGTATCTCCGGAAATTGTACCAGCGCGGTAAAGGAAACGGCGATAAATTGAATATTAAAATTCTTTTTATTTTTTATACGTACGTATGGATAAAATAAACATAATTGTGCATAATAATTACATATTAAAATTCAAATATTTAGTATGTGTTTCTCACAAATATTATAAATATTCGAGTCAACTTAACTTACAACAAATGTTGTAAATATTCGAATCAACTTAACTTACAATTAGCTAATATTATATCAAAATAAAATAAAAAAATTTGCCATGTGTTGTATTTAATACACCTGTAATCGATAATTTGTGATAATTTGAATAAATATGAATTGTGAATAAGTATGATAATTGAATAATCGAGAAAGAATTCTATTTAAATATTATTTGTATGTCGAATTTAAGTTTTCATTCAGAAATGTTGGAATAACAAAAGCATTTAACTAATAATAACAGTTTGTGCACAATATAATTATACATTGCTCTTATGATTCAAGCAAGATTATATAATACTGATTAAATTAGCAATTTTTATTTTTTATTTTGTTCAGATTATCGAAAGTTATAAGCAGTTTCTTTAATTCTGATAGACATTCTCAAGGTATTGTTACATCCAACAAATCTCAGCAGCCAACCTGCAGTTTTGACCAGAGTTCTGACTGCGATAATTTTTTCGATCAGATCGATGAATTTTCGAAAATCAGAACAACGAGGTAAAAGAATTGATACAAACTCAATATTACTAGTTTAGCTTTTTTCAATCATTTGCTTTTTTAATCATATATTTTTGTGGAAGTATAATTAGATATTACAATAAATACAATTATGGATAATGAATAAAATAATAAAATTTTAATATTTTGCATGCATTTACCACAAATATTAGAAATATTCAAGTCAACTTAACTTAACTATAATTATATCACAATACGATAATACAAATTTGTCATCTGTTGTATTAAATACTCCTGTAATACGTAATTTTCGTGACATCTGAATAAGTATAAAAATTAAATATTCGGATAAGAGTTTTTGTAAATGAATAGTATTTAGATGTCAAATTTATGAGAATATCGAACATTTAATTTTCAGGAATAGATATTTGAATAATAAATGTATTTTATTAATAATAAGCAGTCTTTTTAATTTTGATAGACATGTACAAGATATTGTTACATCAAGCAAATCTCTGCAGCCAACCTGCAGTTTTGACCAGAGTTCTGACTGTGATAATTTTTTCGATCAGATCGATGAATCTTCGAAAATCAAAACAACGAGGTAAAAGAATGGCGTCAAACTCTTCTCACAAATATTATAAATATTTGAGTCAATTTAACTTACAACAAATGTCTTAAATATTCGTGTTAACTTAACTTACAATTAGCAGATATTATATCAAAATAGGATAAAAAAATTTATCATGTGTTGTATTTAATATTTTAGTAATCAATAACTTGTCATAATTTGAATTAATATGAATTGTAAATAAGTATGAAAATTAAATAATTGGGCAAGTATTAATGTCTTTGAATAGTATTAGTATGACAAATTTATGAGAATATTAAATTCAAGTTTTCAGCGAGAAATGTTTGGAGAATTATAGTGTTTTATTAATAATAACTGTGTGTACTTAATAATTATATATTGTGCACATGATTCAAGAAAGAATTTATAATATTGATTAAATCACCAAATTTTATTTTTTATTCTGTGCAGATTATCAAGTAGTTTAAGCAATCTATTTAATTTTGATAATTCGCAAAATGTTGTTATATCAAGCAAATCTCAGCAGCCAATTCGCAGCTTTAATCAGAATTCTGACTATGACTATTTTTACGATCAGATCGATAAATCTTCGGAAATCAGAACAACGAGGTGAAAGAAACGATGACAAACTTAATATTATTAATTTATCTTCTGCCAGTAATTTACAAATACTTATTTGTATGTACATATAAATAATAATTTTAATTGCAATTATAAATAATGAATATGATTATAAAATTTTAATATTTAAAATGTATTAACTACATATATTTTAAATATTCGAGTCTGTTTAACTTTGCTAATATTATTTCAAAATACGATAATACAAATTTGTCATCTGTTGTATTCAATATCCCTGTAATCGGTAATTTATGTGACACCGAATAGGTATGAAAATTAAATAACGAGGCAAAAATTGTTGTATATGAATAGTATTTGGATGTCGAATTTTTGAAAATATCGAAGATTTCTGGAGAGAGATAATAACAGTTTGTACTTAATAAATATACAATATGCACATGATTCAAGCAAAACTTTAACATTTTATTGATTAAACCAGTAATTTTTATTTTTTATTCTGTGCAGATTATTGAGTAGTTCAAGCAGACTTCTAAATTCTGATAATAATACTGAAGATATTATACCATCCAGCAGTTATCAGCAGCCAACTTGTAGTAGATACAGATATACCTAATATTTTAGACCTCGATGTGGATAATGATCTGAATATCTTGCTGAAGAACATTATATATAGAGAAGATAGTGAATTATTACTCTCTTGACATCCATCACATTGCTTTTTTGATGTAACGTAAGGCGAAATGATACGAAATTATAAATATATCGACGAAATTATAATTATATCGACCGTTATGCGAACATATAACTTTGTAATTGTCTTACTTATCATCGACAAAACATATATATATATGAATAATTTTCTTTATATATTATATTATATTATTTATATCCATTTTTTACTTTGTTATATGACGTTATATGTTATATGACATGAATCTACTGTTGAATGTAAGAATATTTTTTTAAACGTCTAATATTAACATAGATATTTAAGCATGTATTAGATTTTGACATCCGTGTTTAATTTGCTGATAAGAATTTACTATAATAAATATAATATAAAAATTATGTATCCTCAAAGAAAAGAAACTGGTATTATTAAATAAGTATTATTAAATAAGTATTATTAAATAAGTGTGATAAAATATATATTTAATTTATAATTATTGAATACACATACAAGTTTATTATAATATCTGATTAATATCTCTCGCACCTCTCTTTCCTTTATCATCATGTTAGTTTATTACAATCATTTTGATAACAGTAATTCTTGCTAAATGCAGAAATTGGACAATTTTTCATATTCGCATCTTTGTAACATATGCGATTACATAATTTTTTTAAATCGTTTTCTCGGTGGTATTATCGGTAGTGGATTAAAAACTAAACGTTAAGGCACGTGAGACAGTTTTAAACTGAGAATAAATATTTACATTTCTACAACAAATTATACATCTTTACGCGACCTTTCCTTTTTCTTTTACCAACTTTTATATTCTTCGTATATTATTCGTCAAAATAATTCTTATTCTGCGCCTAGTAGTGCACGATCTACGATACAAAGCAGATATCATGGCAACGTCGTGTGAAGGTAATAAGTGGTTTTGGGTTTATTTCACATCAGTAAACAATGTTGCAAAATGCGATATTTGTTATACATCCTTTCAAATCACTAAAGTACAGAAGGACAATATAATGAGACATATAAAAACTGTACATAGTGCTGATTATCAGCGTATTGTCTTATCAAAAGGCTCACAAAAAGATTTTGAGACACACTTATATATAATACAAAACAATGACATCACATGCAAGTTTTGTAATTCAACGTATTATGCAATGAACAATTTGATCAGTTTAATATATCACTTAGAAATTACACATTATATTACACAAAATAAAGCAGCAATAATTTGCGAAAATCTACGTAACTACTATTTTGACGCATTTGACACGGATATGAAACAACATTGCACAAGTTGCAATGAAACTATTTTAAATAAACCTTTACACTTAATGAGCCATTTGAGCAAAGTTCATAAGATCGATGTACTTTTGGAAATCAAATCAGTGGGGTAAGAGAAACGGCGATGTGTTGAATATTATTAATTTTTTTCATTTGAATTATTTATTAATCATTTATGTGTACAACATGTAGAATAATGTATAACATTTAAAATCACAAAATTTAGATATTTAACATGTATTTACCACAAATATTATAAATATTCAAGTCAAATCATAACTTAGTTAATAATATATCGAAATACAATAATACAAATTTGCCATCTATTATATTTAATCTTGTAATAGATAATTTGTGACAATCTGAATATGTATAAATTGAGAATAAGCATGAAAATTAAATATTCGAGCAAGAACTTATGTATTTGGATAGTTTTTGGATGTAGAATTTTTGAAAAAAAAAAAATTTAAGTCTTAGGAAAATAAGAAATTTTGGAAGATAATAAAAATTATTAATAATATTATTTTTTATTTAGAATTAGTAATTATATATTGTACACATGATTCAAGCAGGATCTTATAATATTGATTAATTTAGAAATTTTTACTCTCTATTTTTTGCAGATTTTTAACTTCTAGGAAATGGGTGTGGGAATATTTTTCAAGAAGAGCGGAACAAAAAGCAAAATGCAGTGTTTGTAATCAACTTTTCTTCTCCGCGCAAAGCTTCTCAAAAATAATATATCATATAAAGAAGAAACATGGTAATAATTTTAATGTCTCAGAAGACACACAAGGAAATAAAAACTGGCCCTATTCTATCACAGAAAAAAATCAGATAAAATGCAATATTTGCGAAAAGATTTATGTTCTATCATTTAATGCTAGTTCGCATATGAAAACACACTTAATCGAGGCACATAATCTCAATGAAGATATAGCACAAAAACTCTGCAACTGGGTATTAGATTATTTTCATATATCAAAGTTCCAGACATCAAAATGCAATATTTGCGAAAACATGTTTCAAACAAGTAATTGTTTTGACTTAATGATACATTTGAAAAAAGCTCATCAGGTCCGAGTATCTCCGGAATTCATACCAACGCGGTAAGAGAAACGGCGATAAATTGAATATTAATATTCTTTTTATTTTTTTATACGTACGTATGTGTACTTTGAACATAATTGAGCATAATAATTACATATTAAAATACAAATATTTAGCATGTGTTTCTCACAAATATTATAAATATTCGAGTCAACTTAACTTACAATTAGCTAATATTATATAAAAATAAATTTAAAAAATTGGCCATGTGTTGTATTTAATACTCCAGTAATCAATAATTTGTGATAATTTGAATAAATATGAATTGTAAATAAGTATCAAAATTAAATAGTTGGGCAAGTATTAATGTTTTTAAATAGTATTTGTATGTCGAATTTATGAGAATATCGAATTCAAGTTTTTATCGAGAAATGTTTGAATAATTAAATTATTTCATTAATAATAACAGTGTGTACTTAATAATTATATACTGCGCACACACATGATTCAAGGAATATTTTATAATTTTTGATTAATTGTTCATTTTTAATCTTTTATTCTGTGTAGATTATCGAGTGAATTAAGCAGTCTTTTTAATTCTGATAGATGTGCACAAAATAATGCTTCATCAAGCAGCTACAATCAGCCAATCAGGAATGCTGATCAGAGTTCTGACTCTGATAATCTTTACGATCAGATCGATAATCGTTCAGAATACAGAAAAACGAGGTACAAGAAATGGCGACAAAGTTTATATTACATTTATATCTCTTTCTACTCATTTACTTATGTATATCTTTTTGTACACATAAATAGATATTATTATAAATAAAATTGTGTATAATAAATAAAAATATAAAGTTTTGATATTTAGCAAGCATTTACCACAAATATTATAAAAATTCAAGTAATCTTTTAATATAGTTAATATTATTTTATAATACGATAATGCAAATTTGCTATTTACTATATTTAATGCTCCTTTAATCAGTAATTAGTGGCTATTTGATTAAATATGATTTGTGAATAAGTATAAAAATTTAATGATCGGGCAGACGAAGATTTGTGTTTGAATAGTATTTGTATATGTCGAATTTAAGAGAATATCGATTATCTGGTTTTTAGCGAGAGATGTCTGAATAAAAAAAATGTTGTATTATTAAAACAGTTTGTGCTTAATAATTATACATTGTGCGCCTGATTCAAGAAATACTTTATAATATTGATTAAATCAGCATTTATATTTTTTATTCTGTGCAGATTATGGAGGAATTTAAGCAGTTTTTTACATTTTGTTAGAAATGCTGAAGATATTGCTATATCAAGCAACTATCAAGAATCAACCAACAGTTCTGATTCCCAAATTATCGAACTTCATAAATTTAATGGTCTCAATATCGCTGACGCCTCTCATTATAGCATTGATGACATGATGAATAATAGCAAATTGGAAGAATCTAAATTACTTTTTCGATATAATACGATGTAAGTTATAAAATTGTATTTATATTTAATGTTTTGCGCACTTATATATTGTTAATTATCTACTTATTGAGCATTGACGAGGCATAAAATTTTCTTTATGTATTATATAAAATTATTCATATCTTTCTATAACTTTTTACATTTTTTGCATGACATTATATGTTATATGACATGAATTTATTATCGTTTCTGCAAAAATAATTGTGTGAGCGTGTTGTATTAACGATAAAGATATTCAAACAGATATTAGATTTTAATATATGTTTTCAATTTGTTGACATGCATTGTAATAAAAATGATATAAAAAATGACTCAATTTTATAAATAAATATTATTATTAAAAAAGTTTGATAAATTATTAGTTCAGTTCATAATTATTTCTAAACTTAAACGAAACGCGTTAATAAAAGCCGAACGCGGATGGTCGTGCGGCAATCTCAAATAAAATTGATTTTTGAAACTGATTCGTTGTGCACATAGCACATATTTTGTGTGGTTCGAAACCAAAACTTTTAGATTAATCTCAATTTGAGATTTTTAAGATTACCCTTATCCCTTTGCAGAAGTGTAGGCGAGAAAAATATCGGGCCGAAGTCGCCGGATTCAGCGACTTTAACGCGTTCTTATAATTTCATCCTGTCTAACATTCATTAATCCAACAATAATTAATCTTTATTCTATACAACTTATCTAGTAGTTACAAGCAGCGTTTTAATAATTTAAAAAGAAGATGCTAAATATATTGTTATATCAAGCAGCTATCAACATCCAATTTGCAATAACAACAGTTTTTGACAATAATGACTTAAATTATTTCATATATGTAAAAAATTAACGAGTCTTTAGATTAATAATCATTTGCTCTTGCGTTTTGTAACATTTAGCAACCTTATATTATTCGAAATAATTATAAATTTTTAAGAGAAGTCATAAATTCTCTCGCAGTTATCTTCAGTTAATTTTTGGAATATTTATCATTTTGTTACATATATTTGTTAAAAAAACACATAAAAATATCTAGATTTTCGGTTTATTTTTAAAATCCACATATAAAAAACTAAAGAATGTAGATACATATATTTTGTTAAAGATAATTATCTCATTTTACAACAACTACTAGAACATTATAAAGCGCTACACGAGCCCTATTTATATTATCTGCACTGAGGAAGAGGAATGGAAGATTGATCTGATTGTCTTTTTTGACTTTTGACATCAAGATTGCGTGATGATAATAATGTTTCGATATCTTAGATACTGGATCGAGTTTTTCGTCAGCACAAATATATAATATATAGAGTTTAAAATATCTGCTAGAGTATGTAATAAATAACATATTTATCTTTTCAACACGATGTATAGAAAGCCTGTAAGTTTTTGTTTGGTTCGCATGTAATTTTTGATTAGCGCTCTCTCTGACAATCTTACGATTCATAAGTTGTTCATCCGTGTAAATTTTTTAAAATGAAAAATTATGCATTGACAAAAAGTTTAAACATGTACTTTCTTAGGACTTAAGCGATGCGTAAAAATCTAAGTAATTTTTAGTAATGTAAAAATAATTCGAATAAAAATTGTACGTAGGAAAAACATACGGCTATTAAACATTATTTCTCTCCCCCATCACTTTACCCGGAATTATTTATTTATTGAATTAACCTTTTACCGAATTATTAATTACTCCTATGAGTATAAAGTGAATCATATAAAATGTCAATTCAAATATTTAAAGTGTTTTTCGATTTCAACAACATTCCACTTGATTTGTAGTCCTTAGAAAGTTTTCGTTAAGAGCATAAAACGAGACATTCCATATATATTTCTATCATCCGTGATCAATTTTATTATATTATCAAGATACAAATTATATAAACACAATACAATTGTAGTCAATAAACGTAGACATATGAATTTAACTAAACACACACTGCGATAAATTTTATTAATTAAATTTTGTTTCGGTTATAAGGCAGCAGCGTTAATATATAAAAATTCATCATTTGGAGAGTTTGATTATTCGAAGCTCTAAAAATTTCGAGAAGTCATAAATTATTGTCTTCAAGCTATTATCTCTGCAAACATTCATATTTATTATATTATTTGTCTTATATAGAACAAACTTTGATTAATTTAATCGAAGATTAATTAAATAAAATAAAATCCGTCTTTATAATTCAATTTTCTATGTGACCAATAATGAGGGCCTAATAATTATATTTATATTAACAAGGCTATAAAATGTTAAAACTATTTGACAACTTAAAAATAATTTTTCTATCAAATGACAAAAAAGTTGTTTGTTACTCATCTGCTTTATGAGACCCTTTAAGCAACTTTTGATACAAAATGTAGAAATTTAGATATTGTATCTTAACGCAAACTCTTCCAGCCAAAATATATCCACCCTTTTATATTCCTCCCAATTCATCGAATATTCTTTATTAATACTTTCGACAAAATTGTAAGCAACTGTTGACATATATATATATATATATATATATATATATATATATATATATATATATATATATATATTCCAAAAGCTTTGCAAACTTTGCAAGAACAAGGTTGCTATTCTTTATCTAGTGCCAAGTTTTTTAGAAACTTCAAAAATCGTTGCTCTTTTTGAAATGTGAAGCTAGATTAGAAAATTAAAAATTTATACAAAAATTAAAATTCACATTTTTTTTCAATATGTGTCTATCTTTTCGCAACACTATCCATCGCCAAATCTAACAGGACGTTGGTAAACAAAGAAACTACATCTAAATATATTAATTTCAAATGTTTGTCGGTATATACGTTCTTAAGCTTTTCAACCAGATGAAAGGTGTCCGCTATAAGGCTGTCGGTCTTCGATATGGCGTCATGGATAGCATCCTGGAGGAACTTGGCCGGGTAATACAGAGAGCTGTTTTTCGAAGAGACGATAATTCATCATTATTTACCTGCGGTAACTTGAATCGATATTATATTCGTTTTAAATGTCGGTACAAATTACCGCAGGTAAATAAGGATAATTTTGGGATCTTTAGAACAATTAAGGAGTTCCAACATCTTATGAAAATCGACGCAATAAAAATATACAGAGTTTCTATAAAGTTTGTTGGTTCCCTTATATTTCGCGAACGGCTCAAAATTATAAAAAACCGCGAAATACGTGTACAAACATTTCGCGATTTTTCATCATTCTGAGCAGTTCGCGAAATATTAGGGTGCCAACAGATTTCATAGAAACCCATTACTGTATACAATAAAAAATCTTATCATAAGTTTTTCTTTGTATATATTTAAGCGTCGATCCATATATTGCGCCATACACTTGAGTTCGCTGTCTTTATACCATTACAGTATGTCCATTTCCTGGCAGAAGTCTACGACATACAGAAAAGGAATGTTTTAGTTTTCGACATATCTCTTATCGATATTTAGCATATAATCTTTTTATCCAGGAAAAAAGTCCATGTATAATCAAATATAAATATATACAATTATATATATAATATTTCGAGGGTTAGAAAAATCTTATTTTACTAAAGGAATAAAAGGTCTTGAAAAGCGTTAGACTACATATGTCAAGCCCAATAAGGAGACTATGTTAAAAAATAAATATGACTTTGTTCAAAAAAATTGTTATCTTTCTCGTTCTAAAAACTTTCCGATTCACCCTCGATAATTATATATTATAGTAAAAAATGTAAATTTTTAATATATTATTAATTAATATATTATTAATATATTATTATAAAATTATTTCACACCAATGATCAAATTAAAAAATAAAGCTCTGAAAAATTAAGCGGCGTACAGAATTGCATAAACTTAAATTGATTTTAATTACATAAATAATACTTTATGTGCAAAATATGTTTAATCTTAAATTTTACGGCAATATTGCAGAATATTTTAGAAGAATATTATTATATTTGTAATATGTCGAATATAATTTTAATCCTTGTAAAGAAATGTAAGAATAAAATAAAGCTAGATTATTTGTATAAGAAATAAAAGGATAACTAAATTTATGAATTAATATTTACCAATTTGCTGTATGTTGAAAATGATCCAATCATCTGTATCATTAACGTACATTCCATCTCCGGATTCGACTGCGTTAAATGATAAATAATTAGTGAATTTTTGTTAAAATTGAGAAACGTATCTGTATTATATGTCACAGTATAAAATATTTTTTTTTTTGTCAATCCGATTTATGAAACTTTTTCAATATTTTCATGAGGCCTTTATATACAATATCTACGCAAACATATTGTCCTGTGTTATACGTTACACATGATTATTAATAATCACGTGTAACGTATAGCACAGGACAATGCGTCTGCATAAATATTGTATATAAAGGCCTCATAAAGATGTTGGAAGAGTTTCATAAATTGGATCGACGTAAAAAAAATATTTTATACCTGTGACTTATATTACAGACACGTCCCAATTTTAACAAAAATTCACTAATTACACAGGACCACAAAAAAAAATTTCCAAAAAATACCTCGAACCGAAATAGGTGTTTCTTCAGGTACGTTAGCATATTTTATTTATTTAAATTTCTGAACGAAAAAAATACTTTACACAATTTTTTTAAGTCATTACTTATCCTTATTCATATAATATACATTTTTTAGCAAATTTTTGACTATATTTTGCGATTTAAAAAGAATTCTGACGTGATACGGTAAAATAGAATACAGATTCGTATTCAGAGATTCAAAATCTATAAGAAATACCTATTCCGGTTCAAGGTATTTTTTTGGAAATTTTTTTTGTGCTCCTATGTTATTTATCGCAGTCGAATCCGGAGATGGAAATCAATGTTAATGCTACAGATGATTAGATTATTGTAAATAATCACGTGTAACGTATAGCACAGGACAATGCGTCTGCATAGACCAAATATCCATCATCCACTTCACGTTCATAGTGTACCCTTCAAGATTTAATTCATCTATGGCAATCTGCATATGGTTCCATAGATCATCGGAAACTTTCGAATTAAAGTCAGTAAATCTGTAAAATCTAACATTGTGGTAATAAACTCTGCATATATGTATATTATTGATTCGCATTAGGAATTATTAAATTATAATTATTCATTTAAATGGATATATATATAGCTTGGATGACTTTTACTTTGATCTTAATGTTAACTTCGACTCTCACAAAGATCAATTGATTTTAAGCGGCGGTCAGCTGTTCTTGAGGAATTATGATGTCGTAAAGTACGACATAATTTTCTAATAATTTTTATACATCGTACAATCCGTGGTCCATATTGTTCAGTTCTTTCAGTATGACAATATATATATATATATATTCTAACATACATACGTACACACCTATAAGATAAGAAAGAGGAAAATGTGGATTAATTTCAAGTATATCGCTTGTATATTTCGTAACATAATTTATAGTAAAATAAGTGTTTAGTTAACGAGAATCATGTTGAATCTGGACTGCGAACAAATCCATCATCCGGGAATCTGGAAAGATCTACAGACAGATTGATATAATGGAATAAATATATAATCGAAAAAGAAGCTTGCGTTAACAATACGCACTAATATATGCAATTATTTGCTATTTCTAAAGATAGCTTTGCTATTTTATATCATATAATTTTAAATTATAGTATTTTCAAATTTACGAGAGTAATATGTAATTATTTGACATAAAAAAGTGCTATTAAAATTATACTTGCAAGGTTTTTCTAAATATACTTGCTATCTGTTCTATAATGTTTTTTCTAAATAGTTAAGATATTGTAAGAAATTGAAAGAAAAGAATAATATATCGGCATTTTTCTTCTATTCTTAACGAATGGAAAGATAATTTCAGAATTTTATACGTCGTCACGATATCAATAACAATTTTTTTATAATTAGCGTTAGAAATGTAAAACAACCTTATCGATGATATACGTTTCGAGAGACATATTAAAGCCCGCGTTTAACTATCAGTGAGACCGACAAGATGGATGGAAGAGATTACCGAACCATTGATATGCTATAACATGAGCTATTGAGCCCAGAAGAATTACATATTCTGTTGCGTTTAAAACTATAATAATTACAGTTTTAAAATATTACAGTTTTAAACGTAACAAAATGTAATTCTTCATTGTAAATAATATCTGCTTTACTGAAAATTGTTCGTAAATAATGCGATTATGTGTTTTTGTTATAAGCTTACACAGTTTGCATGTGTAAAAATTAAATATTTTGTACATATATTAGAGAAAAATAGTTCAAGTATTGTTAAACAAAAACGGAATTGTAATAATTATAAGAATGGATCAGTTAAACTTTGATAAACAAAAAAAATTTAATTTTTTGTAACAATTAATTCAATGTATTATGTTAATTATATATATGTAATTATTTTATATAACCTTATGTGCATCTCTTTTTCTCTTTCTCTCTCTCAAAGATAAAATAAGTTCGGTGATTTTATTTTACAATATTTTGGTTATCTTTTTCTCGATAAAATAAATCTTCTAGCAATTCTTTTATTAATAAAGAAGAATATAAACATCATACTCATACAATGAGTTTAATGATAAGGACATAAACATATACAATATCTTTAACATAAAACTCAAAATAAGTTATTCTGTAATTCTATTATAATATTATACATGTGTCATCGTCATTTATTAAAATTATTTATTGAAATTACTTAAGCATCAAGTAAGTTATTATTTTACTAAAGTATGTATGTATACATGTATTTAGGTATTATATGTATGTATAAGTTTATTGTACTCATTATAAGAATGAAAGGAGTCATATAGTGGAGAACATAAGTGCAGAATCGCTTTCTTTTCACATTTTAAATCGTAATTAATGAATACCAACATTAATAGTAGTTAATCGCGAATTGTGATACTTACCTTAGCATTGCACTCGATCGCCTTATTGTAGAAGAAAGCTACATTAAGGGAGAGTGATAAGATAATACAGCAAGCTGCATTTAATCGCTTTATTATCTTATCACACTCTCCCTTAGGATTGGTCTTACAATACTCGTCGGCCAATTGCACAAGCTCTGTAACAAAGTGTTTCAGTTTGCGAGTTGTAAGTTTGTGATAATTTAAGCTTATAATTAATTCAAATTTATCTAATATTTACTCCAAAGATAAATCGACTGTGCTAGTATATAAGTATTTCAAGAAGGCTTTGTAGACGATGTAGGAAAATTTATCCTATATTGTATACTGCAGGCGGATCTGATATACTGTTAAATTCAACGTATTGACATTACGAAATAATCAAAGTTGTTAACTCTTTGTTAACGACTTTAGCGAGAACACTTTATTGAAAAAAAATTAATTTCTTAGGACTGTCAATTTCTTTTTGCTAATCTCTTTTTGCTTAAATCTATCGATATAAAACCTTTAGATTTTTATTTATAAGGATTTCTTACAGAATTTTTACTTATGCTCCTATTAACTACTGAAAAGACATGGATAATTCCAAAAGCAATTATAAGTGCTAATTTTTTATGACTTGTGTTATGACTTTCTGATTCGTATTTGCTTCATATATATAATCCTTCAGAGAATTACGAAGCACAACGAAGTACATATATTCCGTTTAGCTAAATATCATTTGATTAACTGTGACGAAAGCAATATCTGTATTCTTATAAAATTGAATTACTATAGCCTTATATAGCGGTAAAAATTGATGCTAATGCCTTGTATATTATTGATAAATGGAATATAATAAATGTAATTTAAAATATCAAATATTGAATAAATTGTAGCATAAACGGCGAGGAAATGCTACTTGTGACTGGAATAATAATAAATAAGATATAAATTCATTTTATTTTCAAAGCAAATAAATTTCAACAAAAGCTATACGTAAGTAGTCTTAAATGGAGCAATTAAATATCTACCTAGGAAATTTGAAGAGAAAAAATATGCAGAACATAAATTAGACATGTGCGAAGTACTGATATTCAAGTTGTCAGTTATAATTCCAGCATGTAAGCTAAACTGCGTATACTTCTGTGTTCTGAAATTGAAGAATCTATAAACAATTTTTATTTTTCATAAGTTTATTTTTTAAAATTATCCATGTTACGAACGTTTCTTCTTCTTATATTATTTTAATGCAATTATATATTGCTGTGTCATGTATATTATATACAATATCATATAAAACAAGTTCAATAAAAAGATACTGCGTATAGCTTCTTTGAAAAATCTTGAATTCAGAAATATATATAAATTTAAGTACAAAAATGTATAAATTAATTCCTTCTAAAAACTGAGCTTCGTTCGTTGTAGTTTGACGTGTGTTTACGAATATGTTATTATCATCAGGTCTATATGACACTTGTAAGTCATGTATACACTCAAAAAACGGATAACAAAGAAGCAGCCGTTGCGAAATTAAGCTTATTTCAAATTTTGTCGATTATGTTTCATGAGCAATTTGAACTAATAAATAAAAAAACTCAAAGAAATTTTCCATTAGCATTTATCATTGTACACATTTTTTTAAAAACAAAAATTAACATCCATTGTGTTTGTTCTTTCTTTTATATTTATTACATATTTAATTTAACATAACGTTAGAGAGAGAGAGGAGACATTGACTCTGGATATCTATTAGAGAAACAAATGTATCAAACAAAGTATACGCAATTTATTTTTAATTTTTAATTTGTTATAATATGTTAATTTGTTATGTTTAATTTGTTATATGTTGAAATGATCAAAAGGTGCTGTTATAATTTACGCTTAAATATCTTTATCTTAACTGCAATATGCAAAGAATACAAATAATAAGTTGAAATAAAAAGAAACATGTTAATGTTTTTTTTTAAACTGAACAAAATATCTTTTAGATAATAAGAACGCTGTAATATCGCGTATTTTCTACATATTTTTATATGCATATATTTAAAAAGAAATATGTAAGTGTCCTGTATTTGACTTACCCTGTCCTGTTTGTTAAATCAACCACAAGCCGTTACTTTATCCAAAAGTCTATCACTCAAATCATTTTTCTCGAGAAATCCAATCAGGATATTGTATGTTCTACGCAAAAAGAAATATATTCTTTACTTTTCTCTGATTTTTATAAAGAATTATTTTTTTTGCCACAATTTACTAGATTTTTTTGTATAAAACAAGTATCACATTTCACATTTTGTTCTATTTTTACCAGATTTTTGTTCTTTATATATTTCTTTACAAATAAACTGCATTGAATATTGAAAAAGAGATGTTTTTGGCACATGCTTTAAGAAGAAAAATGAATAAAAAAGCATCTTATTCTTCGAGCAATTTCAAATAAACATTATAAGCAATCCTGTCACCATATGTATATACATGACAAGAATGAAGAAGCCGTTACATTTTCCGTCTTTCACTCGATTTTTCACTCTTTAGTATGGTTGTACAGCAAATACGTGTAGTAGAAAAAAAAATGAAAGAGAAAAGAATTAATTTCAAATAAAATGAAAATAGCTGTCTTCTAAAATAAAAAATTTTTAAATTAATGAAAATTTATATATAACAGAAAAATTAGGCAGTATTATTCATAATATAGACCTTATTTTAAAAGTTATAAAAGAATTTCTTAGAAGATACGAAAAGAAACATACAAAAATATATATTTTTTAAAAATTATTTTTGTTACATTAAATGTGATAATAAATTATTAATGATAGGCCATCACACAAAATATTTATGTTAATATCTCATATATAATAAATTTTATATCTGATATCTGTGTTTTAACATTTAATAAAGAGTTATATAAACAATATACATAATATTATTATTACATACCTATATATACAATATATATAAACTTATATTTATATTTGATTATATACGAACATTTTTATCCCGGGTAATATGTCAAATATACGTGAAGAAAAAATAAAAAAGTGTCTGCACAAAAATTATGATTAAAAAAAAAAACTTACTGTATTTCAGGATCTGTTAGAAGCAATTGGAATTGATAATTGGCCATTTCCATGCACAAGGAATTATTGATAAGACAGCTCCATTTTTTGCGTGTTCTTGTTTTAAATTGATCAAGATCGTCGTTGGTGGGTATTGTTTGATTGTACGTATTCTTTTTTATATGTTCAAACAGGCTTTCTATTTTTACTAATACTTCCTACAATTTAGTAAAAAATATATTTTTCTATTCATTTATTAGATTATTTACAAAGACAAATACATATATATGTATATGCGAAGAAATATACATTCTTATTTACTAAAACTATTTCATTTCAGGATGTCATTAAAATATGTTCCGCATTAATTAACTAATCAATTGAGTAATTATGTTTGTCCTATACCGTCTAAATACATACATTCTTAGAATATATATTTCTTACGTAATTCATTATTTTTTAAATATTAGGTTATTACATACAAAATAACGAATCAAATATTTCAATTATTTTCAAGGATATTATATAATAAACGCGTTTGCAAATGAGAGAATTATCATGAATCATATTACATTCTTTTAAAACTGTAACTCAGATTTTGTAAAATATGTACGAATTTTTGATATTTGTTACAAGTATTTCATAGTAAAAAATATTCGTATTTTTGTTTATTTAATTTATTGTATAATTTACTAAAGTTGGGTATAATCTTATTATCATGAATCAATCACATAATGTAATATTATAATATATATTTAAAATGTAATTTTCTCTCTAATAGAAAAGTGATGTAATAATTAAAAGAGTAATATTAATATGCGTCATAAATAGCATATAAAATGTTTAATGTCTTTAAAATGTAAGATTAAAAATGTTTGAGAATTCAAACTTAACTGCTGAGCTCACCTTATATAAAGGCTCGATGGTCAAGCGAAAGGCTCGGAAATCCACACAGTTTATAGTTCGCATGAAGACTTCGAATGATGATCCAGTTGCGGCTCACACGGACGGAGATCCTGAATATCGATCACTCGAAACGGACAGCGTCCGAGATATCATTAGAAACGAACTCCGCGACAATACGACGAGATTGACAGAATACGCTACTGTCACAAGAACGAGGATAACGTTCACGAGAACTTTGATAGCGAGCGATTAGAAGTCTTCTCGATTAACGGAGCACCGAAAGTACAGAGTTGTTTTCTGGCTACGCGTCGACCGCGAACTGAGACCGCCGAATTCCTACGCCGGGAATTCGGCACGACGATTCTCCAGAAAAAAGGGCCACATTAAGTACTGACAATGGCACGATCACGCTCCGAGCTTGTGATTGAGACGTGCGAGAACGAGGAATAATAATTCGTGGTAAACACGAAACCGCGTGACGGTTTGTGGAATTTGCCACAATATAATTTCATAACGCGATGTTGAATCTAACTTTAAATTTATATGTATTAAATGATATATGAGAGGATGAGTTTTAAACAAAAAAAACATAGGTAATTTTTGAAATTAGATTTTTTGTACTTTTAAATTAAATAAAGACAGTATTGGAGATATTACTTTGTAATAGTAATTCATTACAATTTCCTGTTGTAGATTTTAAAATTATAACTCGTTAGTGTTACTAGTTACCGATTTTGAAAAGTAACTTGTTACCGCAACGTTACAATTTTCGTTTATTTTAACGTTGTTAAAGTCAAGTTTTAGACTTAAAAAAACACACATTTTTTAAATATTTTTTTAAATGAAAATATAATAAAAATGATATAATTTCGATATTCATATTGCTTTCGATATAAATCTTATAAATCTTTCGATATAAATTTTGATAATTTTGAGTTTTTATATTTCTTAATCAGAAAACAACTTTTCTTAATCAGAAAGTTGTGAGAAATCGACGGCGATATACATATCTCCGAGCCGGTGGAGACAGAATCTTTCATTGCTAATCTTGACGTTAACTTCGATACTGCTTGACAAAATACGAGACAAATACGAGTCGCTCGCAAATTGAGCAGAGAATAAAGAGGAAAAGTTATAAAATATTTTGACGAACTATAATTTCATTCGTCCTCCAACGGAGCCGTGTGCATCATCATCATCAACCTGAGGCTGGTGCCTCGCTTTGCGTCGTCCGTGGAGCAGCTTGCTGCTGCTGAATGTCAGCGCGAACTCGCGCAATTTCACTGGCGCAACAAAATCCACAAGAAACGTCTCGCTAGATTAGCCGATTTCTTGCTTTTCTCTTTTTTGTAACTTATAGGTATTAAGGACTTACTACTACTAACATTCTTGTCTTTAATATGTTCCATTTTCTTAATTTTCTTCACCGATTTCGTAATAATATTTTCGGATTAAGTATAGTTAAATAGAATTACAATTTAAATTTTACTACACTAATTACACTATTTACTTTACTACTACACTGTATTAATTTTTATTATATTTCTTTTCTTTAACATGATTAACAGTAAAAAATTTTCCGCTCATCTATGGGATTAAAATTAACGAAACTCTAATATTATGTATATATATATATATATATAATGTATATGTATATCACTTTAAAAAGTAAAATAAATTAGTCAAAAGTATCAAAGTCCTCTCGAAAGTATCGAAGTTTATCCTTGCTTTTTTTAAGAATGCCAATTTGATTTTTTTGCTGTGCTTATTTCGTAAACAATTATCATCATTGAGATTACGTACTTTGACAATTCAAAGAGAGTTAATAGCAACGTAAGTAATTTTATTCATTTATTACGCCTAAGTTTATAATATTATTTTTGAAAAACGAAAGACATTGTAATACACTTTTCTCAGGTTTATAACATATTGAATGGTTCTTGTTGCAAAAATTGAGTTCCACGTGATTATTTGTAATTTACGAGCAGTACTTGCTTCGACGTATGATATATTGGCTGCTCGGATCGACATATTCGATGAAAATTTTTGCTTGTAATCTAATTGTCATATTCAATTTTCATGTTTTTTTCTATTCAAAGATTTAGCTTAATCCTTCCCTTTTTCTATCGATTTTTATAAAACTATCAAAGTTTCCATTGACATGTACTTCGCTCAAGAATTAGTAATACACGTTTATGAGAAATTTCTTTCCAAAGTAGGCACATTCCGTTTTGTCATTTGTCAATCTTCGTACACAATAGACATAGTCGAAAACGAAAAAAAAAAAAGGTTTGTTAGTCTGTAACTGGTAACTGACCTTGAGTGAATAGAATTTCGGCCTACCATAAATTCATGTAAATCTTCTGGTGTCTATGTCGACGAAATTTCACTTTACAATTTATTTGTGAAAAACAGTAACATTTAGAAATAAAAAAAAACAAATTAATTTGATTAAAACTTTAAATTGAAATACTTTCTTTAAATTACTCGTGACTTATGATGACGATAGCAATCGCTCAGCGTTGAGTAAAAATTATAAATAAATATATATAAATAATATAATATATTAATATATATAAACATATGTAAATAAAATAATATATATAATAATATGTATTATTAATATATAAAATAATATTTATAAATGTATATAAATAAAATAGAAAAAATTCTTTAGACCTGCGGTGATTTGTCGGTAAGACATTAGAATTCTCAGCTAAACTATCCCACTTTCTCTCTTTATGCTCATTACTATACTGTTATTTTTGAAATATAAAAAAGTGGAAAGAACAATGAAATAAATATGAGTAAAACAAAGATTTAAAATAAATATTTAAAATAAATATTTTATAATATAAATTTTCAAATGTAAAAACATATTAAAATATAACTTCACATTAAATATTTTTCGTATCTTATATTAAAAATTAATTTTTTTAGGTAAACTTACCGTCGCATATAAAATCTAACGTTTATTTGAAAAATAAAATGATTGTAATAACAATTCGAATTAGAATAAAAAAAGTATATTATAAATTTTTTAAATATTGAAATTTTAAACAATACATGTCAATTATTAGAAATTCTGATTTTTATAATTCTAAAAAGTTTTTTATAGCTTTAAAAGTATTGTGTTAAATTTAGTTTTAATCATACAACCACGATCAAATATGTATAATAGTCTTATTTGTTAAAAAAAGAATCAGAGTCAAGTGCTTCAATAACATTTTAAATCGTGTCAAAGAATTGAAGAGATATAATTTCAAGAAAAACGCGATTCATTCAAAGTTTTTTGCGTACACAAATATAATATGAAAACAGGAAGATTTATGGATTCATCAAACTCATATAAAAAATTTTCATATTTGTATAATTAAATATAGAACATGATGATAATATAAAATTTATTAAAAGTGTGTGTCTGTTAATGAGCCTTGTATATTACTGTTATCGGCCAAAAAAGTCGAAGAACATTTTTGTTTCGAATATCGGGGCGATATATGGTTCTAATCTTTGTCAATGATTTGTGTAGCATCGGTGCTGAGGTGTCGACGGGGGTCCTCGAAACTGGCGACGCCGTTGGATCACGAGGAATTTCGGAGGCTTTCTCGAGGCTTTGAAATTCGGCGTAAACAAGTTTTTAAGGACCCCGCACATTTTTATTCGCGGCTTGCGAATCCTCAGTCGAGACCGACTATCTCTTGCTATCAGACCGATTAGTATAGCGATTAGCTCAGAATATTTATTACGATTAGCGACACGTGGCGGGCAAACCACTCGGACTCTGTAAAAAAGCGTTAACGACGCCGATCTTCTACCGATTTGACTCTGGCGAAAGCATCCGTATTTTGGAGCCTCCAACTGAGACGATTCGCGCCCGGAAAGGCGCCAACAATCAATATAATACATAAGTATAGTATTGAGTCAGTTATTGTTTTATATTATCTTTCAAGAACAAAGATATGCGAGAGAAAATGCTTTCTCCGTCATACAAAACTATGGGAAAAGACGAAAATAGAAAAGTGAGAGTGAGAGTGTAAGAAGACTGTTTTTTTTCTTTCTTTCTACCGAACTGCACAATCGAAAAGTATCTTATTCTCTATGAATCTTTCTTACTAATGTTATCTGTAAATATGCAACCCATGGCTTATCGTGAGCAATAGCAATCGCTCGGCGTCATATATTATACATAAATAAGTAAACAAAAAATAAGGAAAATTTCAAGTGATAATTTGTATATATAAGCAAAAATTATAATTATTACAAATATTCCATTAAAAATTTAATGTTATGTAAAACAAAATCTATAATATTGCATAAGCGCGTTATACAATAATGCAAAACATATCGCTACATTTTGCGCTGTGCTCTTTCGGCTTTTTACAAGATTCATTTTTCAACTCTTTGCGACTACAATGATCGATGATCTACGGACGAAGGTGTGCACGACTGCAATGATTCGTTTCATTTTACACGTAATTATTATTGCAATCACACGACAATTATTCGCGAAAATACGATTACTATAAAACGAATTATTCATTGTTAATTTTAATAAACGCAGGAAATAATGCATTTTTCAAAGAACAATTTGGCATAAAAACTTTATTTTACTATTTGCATCTCGCCGCACAAATAACAAACGGTTAAGAATATATTAACAATATCACACAAAGGCTAAATATCGTGTAACAATTAATTTGTATTAATCTATCTAAATTAATTATTTAACATTTTATAATATAAATTCTCAAATGTATAAACATGTTAAAATAAAAATTCACATTAAACATTTTTCGTAATTTACCGTCGCATATAAAATCTAACGCTTATTTGAGAAATAAAGTAATTGTAATTACAGTTCAAATTAGAATAAAAGAAAATTGAAAATTTTTAAAATATCGCAATTTTAAACAATACATGTCAATTAATAAAAATTTTAATATATAATTTTAAAAGATTTTTATAGCTTTAAAAGTATTGTGTTAAATATAGTTATACAACCACAATCAGATATGTATTAAAGTCTTATTTGTTAAAAAAGAAAAACAAAGTCAAGCGCTTTAATAACTTTTTAAATCGATTCAAAAGATTGAAGAGATATAATTTCAAGAAAAAAGCGATTCTATTCAAAGATTTTTGCGTACACAAATATAACATAAAAACAAGAAGATTTATGGATTTATCAAACTCATATAACAAATTCTTTGTTAATTCAAAAAATTTTTATTCCAGTTATTTATTTGTAATTTACGAATAAAGTGCTTTTTTGAAATATAAAATGCCGCTTGAATCAACATACATAGTGGTCCGATTGTAATATCCATTTTTCTTTATTTGTTCTTCTCAAGATTAGACGCTCGTGAATTTTTTATTTTTTTTAAATTTCTATTTTCTATTGTCATTTATCAATGTATAGACACAATGAGTATACAATAGAAATGAAAATGAAAGAAGGGCTTGTTTGTCGGTAGCTGGTTATTGACCGTTGAGAAGATATACGAGAGTCATACCGAAAGTCACAAGCAGAGAGAGAGCTGTTTGCTGTTTAACATTGGAATCTGTAGACAACAAACAGAACAATGAGTGTTATCCGGCAGGTAACACTCTGTTATCTATATAAGCATAGTTATCCCTTGTGTCGCTCCTGAGTGACTCATAACGTTATTAGCTTCTCTCGTGACTACAATAATTCAGGACTACATGGCCGTCAGTAATGTTTCGTACCGTCGGCGTACTGTGATCGAGTTCCTTCTGAAAAAGGAGATTCCTTCCGTTGATACTCATCGCAGGCTTTAGCGTGCATATGGAAATGCATGCACAGATGCTAGCAGTAGCAGAAAATGAGTGAAACATATTAAAGACGGAAACACACGCATCTAAGATCAGCTTTGTAGTAGTTGCCCTCGAACAGTCTGAACTGAACACAATGAGAAAAGGGTTGATACGATTGTAAGGGATGACAGACGAGTGTCTCCAAACAGCTGAAAAGAAGTTCTTTCGCAAAGAGATCTTCAAGCTGCCAGAACGACGGGAAAAATGGGGAGTCAAAAAAATGGGGCTTACGTAGAAAAATAGTTCAAGGTATGAGGATTTAGATGTTATACTTGCTTTTTGAATAATAAGAAAATAAGTCCTAATTTATAAAATATTGTTGCTCATTATTTTCGGTATGATCCTAGTAATTTCAAGAGAAACGCGATTCTATTCAAAGCTTCTAGCGTACGCAAATATAACATGAAAAAGGAAGATTTATTAATTTATCGAACTTTTATGACAAATTTTTTGTTAATACAAAAAATTTTAATTCTGATTATTTATTTCTAATTTACGAGCAAAGTGCTTTTTTGAAATATGAAATGCCGTTTGGATCAACATATGTACATATTGTTCGAAAATTTCTGTTTGTAGTCTAATTGTAATATTCCTTTTCTTTTTATTTCTGCCAAGATTAGACAGTCGTAAAAATTATTTTCTTTACAAATCTTTATTTTCTATTGTCATTAACAACACAATGGGTACACAATAGCTGAAAATGAAAGAAAGATTTATTTGTTCGTAGCTGGTATTTGTCTTTGAGTAAATAGAATTTCAGCCTGCAGATTATAAATGCCTGTAGGTTTCACTGTGTCTGCGTCGACGAAATTTTACTTAAGAGTTATTTTTATATTATAAACGTTTTAGAAAGATTATAAAAATAAAATCAATTTTACAAAATTTCTTAAAATTTTATAATATTTCCTTAGATTTATTGTTTGTGACACATCGTGACAGTGGCAATCACTCGGCATGAAATATTATATATAAATAAGTAAAAAGAAAGAAAAAGATATAGAGATTTTTCTCCTACTATCGTGATTTGCTATGATACAACATTAGATATTTTATATCAGCTTGACATCATTTCCGTCCTTTTCATTCTCGTCACTGTTACACTGTTAGTTTTGAGATATGAAGAAAACTTTTTCATTATAGAGAAAATAAATGTAAAATAAATATATCTTATATCAATGCGAAAATTTCTTTATTCTCGTTCTCAGAAATGTTGTTGTACAGATTATAGCAAGCATTTTATATCACTGTTTTATAACGAATTAAACGTACTAAATTTTAATGCATTTTAATACAAATTAACTAACAATATTAAGACTTCCATAAAAAGCATTCCTTGCACGATTTTATCTATAATAAATTTATATTTATAGTTACTGTTCTTAATGATACGATATCGTGTCAAATTTTCATTTATATGTATATATTTGTATTGTATACTTTAAGTATAGCACTTCTGCACGCTATTAATTGCAATTATCTTACCGTAATATTATCAATTATTATGCTTACTATAATATTATCAACATATTACTAGTTTTCTTAAAGTTTAATGAAATTTCTAATTAATTAAATAAACTTTATACATAGATTTGTTCGATTTTTATATATAAATAGGTATGTGTGTGCCATTAATTATTATTACCAGTTATATGCATGCCTATGAGAAAAGTATCAGCATTTTTTTTCAACAGATAAGTCGCACAAATGCTGTTAAAATATTATTCGTTGTAATTTGATATTAAATTACATATAAAATAAAAAATCTTTAGTAAGGAAACGCATCAAAATTAATTAATTAATTCAAATACAGCAAATAATTAATGGTTAGATTAAATAATTTTTTACATGTACGGACAAAGAGGGATTATTTCTTGCTTACTAAACAATTTCATGGCCTGTGTACGCACGCGCGCACACATACACACACATGTATGTGAATAGAGAAAGATATATTACATACATTAATATATACATATACATGTAACATTTACAATTAATATTTAATATTGTACAAAGTTTTATAAGCGCGCGAAATACAAAAATGTCAACAAAGGCATTTATATGCGATGGCTTATTAATGTATTAAATATATCTACATATATATGTATTTATACACGATTAATATATCTATTTATACAATTAAATATTCAATTTTACATTTCTAAAATTTGTGATTTTTTTAACATAATATAAAATATCTAACATCAAGCTATGTATTTCGAAACTATCATTAAAAATTGTTAAAATAAGACATTTGCAAAAATTTATACGTCTTACTGCGTAGCTGAAGCATAAGAAAATTCACAATTTATTTCAATATGAAGGCCATCTTATGCTACTGAGAATTTGCTGAGAATATAACTTTCGTTTAAACTAATATATATATAATTTAGGTTCATTGTTATCTCACACACAGGCATCTGACAAATAGTGGGGAGACAAAGCGAAGAACACCTATTGTGTATGTTCAGCGCAAATATTAGATTTTTGGAAAATATACGGAATCCCTAAAAAAATATTTTCAATATAATATTATATTTGTAAAAATTAATAAAAATATTTATAAAAATATTTTTAAAAAATGTGAAATAAGCTTGTTGAAAACTTGTTAAAAAATCAGCTTATATATAAATATATATACTGTGCCATACGAGAACTATAAAAAAATTCTAATTTATTTTGGGTTAATTATAAATTAATGGCACATAAACAAATATTTGGTTAGTTGCATTGATCTTATATTCGTTCGTAAAAAGCTAATTTTTTAACAATTCTTTAACAAGTTTATTTCACATTTTTTAAAATTATTTTTATAAATATTTTTATAAATTTCTAAAAATATATTTTATTGAAAATATTTTTTTAGAGATTCCGTGTATTTCCCAAAAATGTAATACTTGAACATACACAATAGCTTTTTCCCACTTTGTAGTTTTTCTATTATTTGTCGGGTGCCTGTGAAAGAGATACCTGGTGGGAAAAAGAAATATAAAGAGCCAAAATTTCAGGCCATAATAAAATTTTAGTGTGTTTAGTGTGTGTTTAGAGTGTTTTCCTTCAGTTTTAGTTATTTCATTACAAACGATGGAATTCAATCCAGCACAGACATTGAAAGAGCTGAATATTTCTTGGAATATTATAAAGTGGGATTTAATAGATGAACATTTAATGCTACCTGGAAAGTGTATGGAAATAAATCGCGCGTATGGGAACTCTACCAGGTATCATCTCTTACCGGAGCTTCATCGAAAATCTACAATAATTGGTAAGAATATGAACAACAATTTATAAGAGAGTATATTATAATAAATTAAGACAAAATTATTTCTTAATTCTGAATTATTACTTGAAGGTACCGATAATTCAGAAATGATGATTGACTATGCAAGGAGAAACTTTATGAATGACGAAAGAATTGATTTCAACATCTTCGACATCCAAACAAAAAACTTACCAGCGGGATATATTGCAAAGTTCGATCATATATTTTCTTATCCAACTCTTCACGCGCGTAATGATATTTAGTAAATACAAATTAAATTTTTATTTTGTGAAAGATAGAGACAGAATGAGAGAAAAAGATAATCATTTTATGAAACATGTATTTCACAAAAGTTGTTTTAAATAAATAATATATTCTTATTCAATTTTTTTAAACATTTTCACGTAACTGCTTTTTTGAATATTTTTTTGTCTACATTAATGCAAAAAATTATGTTAAAATATTAACATTTTGAAAACATAAATGTTCTATGTTAATTGGTTTTGATACTATATTAAAACAAGATAGATTTAAAATTAATTTTGTAACTCAAAAATATTTTAACACATATATAACTTTTAAAAAATGATTATATTTCTTTTTCTCATTTAACAGGCAAGAGTTTAAAAATGTTTTTGATATGTTAAAATCAGAAGGATGTTTCCATATGGCCATTGTCGTAACGCATGATGCATTCAGGTTATATAATTATATGGAAAATCACCCAGTTTACGGCAAATACTTCAAGGTATAGATATGTGTTAATATTTTATACATTATTTTCTAATTGTAAATTTTCTATTACATATTTTTAATTTTACTGTTTCTATTTTTACATGATACATGAAGAAATACTCTTCGCCGTTCCATTACGCGAATAATCTCGAAGAAGATTTAAAGCGACTACTTCGGAATGTCGGATTCACTGTCAAGTACTGCAGAACTAAATCTGATATAGAATATGAAACAGATTATCTCTTACGTAAGTACTTTTACTTTTCACCGTGCGTATATTGATCATAGATGTAAAAATCTTAGTAAAAAAATAAAATTCTTCTTTATGAAGCTATTTAATGATGTAAACCACATCAATAATTTAATTAACTTTTTATGTATGTATGTAACATTTTTTCATAAGAATTATTATTTATTTCGACAGCGTTTATTCTCTTCGGACTTCCCTTCATGCATGAATTACCACTCGAACAAGCAGAAGACCTCAAGAAAAAACTAACAACCAGATTTAATAGAATGGAGAAAATGATTAACCGTCAAAATCTCAACAATCCAGATTATGAGGAATATCACAGCGATTTATATGGAATAATAGAATTTCATGCTTACAAACCGTCGCACATAATATATGTATAATATCCCAGCTAGCATATCCTCGTTATTTGAAAGTCAGAAAACTAGTCATTTTCATTCTATTGACGTCAAAAAAGGTACCATAATTATAACGTCATTTTAATCACCAAATAATCACGTTTCTCGAACTACATTATTTTATCGTCATATTCACATATTTATTCTATTATTTTTATCAATACTTGCTTGTATTTTGAATTATTATTCCAGTATATTCGAGTTTGTAATAAACGTTCTAATTTCATCTTTCATAACGAAGTTAAAACAAATATCTTTGTGGAATTTTTTAATGAAATTTAATGATTTATAATTACTGAGCAAAAGTAAATAGATGAATATAAGCTAATTAAAGTAGATATTCATTTTTTAATTACAGATTCGGTATTTATTTTTTTAATTACAGATGATCTTCAAAAGGCCCGTGCAAAACTTAAGAAATGCGAAAATACATCAGATGTGCAATCTACGTCTGAAACTGAACGTGGTAGACATAGAAAAAAAAATCGCAAATACTATTTAAGCAGTGATAAAGATAATGAATACCAAGATACATCTGTTTTATTACGCTCACCTCAAAAACTATCAAACATGGTAATAAAATAATATTTCGTTAAGTTCTTTAAAATATTGAATTATAAATTATTAAGAATTGCGTAAGCAATTTGATGGCATTTCTCGTATGGATTATGCACATGTTATTGATAACATTGCGATAGTGTATTTTGATCAAAATTATCACTTATTTAATATTGCATACATGTACCAGAAAACTACATAAATTTGTTTTTATTATTTCTTTTTCGTAATTTAAATGCAATTATCTATTTTAAAGTAAAATAATGTATGATTATCATATTTTTAAATTAACTGTGTGTAGCATTGAAAGAGATTTCGAATTTATTATTAAAACATTTAATTAGTAATTTATATTATGTTTATTCGATGAACTAAAAAATGTATGTTATATGTATGACAATTTTATTTTGAAATGAATCTATTTGTACATTTTGCAAAGGGCAAATTTTAAATATTTTATGAATGTATGTATATTTTATTTTAATTAGACATGGTTTTAATAATATTCTTTCTTACTGTTTTTACCAATATACAAATATTTATAGTGCAAACTTCTGGGGAAGTAGCAAAAACGAGAGTAGAATTGAAAGAAATTCACGGACTTGTTGTAAATGCAACGACTTCTAATAGCATAACTTCATTGCCATCCTGTTAAATTTCTACTTAAAACACACGAAGATGTAGAAGCGCTTGAAAACTATTTACATTTTCCAGATAACCAAAATTTTGTGGTAAGAAAATATAATTTCTAAACGTCGAATAAATAAACCGGTGATTTTATAGGTTATCAATTTTATTTGTTTTTTACACATTGTTTCTTTTGCATTCATTATATTTGTCGACTTTGAGGGGTATTATTATAAGTTCACAAACAAACAAAATCCTGCAAAAATTTCTTACCAACAAATTATAGTTACAGATTATAATTTTGCTGCTCAAAAACATAATGAAAAACCATTTGAAATTTTTACATTAAAAACAGTGATAATTTGTGAATATATAGATAGTATACATATATACAATTAGATAATATGTATAGATGTTATAATATAGTAAAATATAATATGATAAATAAGTAGATAATATGTACAATAATTTTTACTTATTACAGGTGCAATACAATCTTCTTCCGCTACCGATAATGATGCGGAAAACGCAATTAAAATTTGGCATAAACACACTCAGCAACGGTTTACAGAAGAAAATAAAATAAAAATTCGTCCATGTGCAAAACTTCTTTGTTACTAGTAAGATTAGGACTAACAATAAGTTAAAAATTTTTTATTAAGATACTGATTTTTATTATTTTGATTTAAAATATGCTCTAATACGCTTAAATGCATAAAATCAGGAATTCTATAAAATACGGTGAAAAATTAAAGATTAGTTTTATAATCGAAGGCATTCTTATATTCAAAAGCTCAAACTTACAATTGTGACAAATTTTGGGTGTTACAAAAAATTTTCCAGCTATTTTCATAATAGGAAAACAATTTAACAAATATTCAAATATTTATAATTATTCATATGATTCATCAGGGATTATAATTTATTATATAAACGTTATTGAAAGTCTATCAGAAAATCTGAGAGCATGGCCAATATCAGAATATAGAAAATGTATTGTTCTTCCTATTAACTGCAACTATTTTGTATCATTTCTTATTATACACAGTTTGAATGAATAATTCTTAATTGTCTTCTCTCATTCGTCTTTATCTTTCAATTTATTTTTGAAGTTTTTAATTCTTTATTAATTACTTATTAATTAATTAAATATTAATTATTTACTTATTAGTTATTAAGATATTATTAAGATCTTATTAATATTATATTTTAAGATATTAATATTAAGCTTCTATTAAGATATTATTAATATTATATTATTAAGATTTTAATATTAAGCTCCTATTTAGTTATTTACTTACCTAATATTTGCTATTTAACTATTTAGTAAATAGATATTAACTGTACAAAATATATGTATTATTATATGCATCAAAATACAAATTTTTTTACTTTGTGCAATAAATAGCATTATATATATAACTGAAGTGTTTTTTATTAATTATTATTTAAAATCACGTTTAAAAATCACGTTGAATGAGAATAAAAAGACATCATAAAATAACGTTTTTATAACATATATGTAATGACGTCAATTATCTGTGGCATTAGTCCGTCACTTTTAGGTCATATATACGTTTTATTATATATGTATATAATATTTTTATATTTCTATATTTCTTCATTTTCTAAAAATTTTATGTATTAGCAGCATTAATTAATTTTTACATGATTTTATGATTGCTCAGTTGAAGAAATAACATTATGTTTTTTACGTATCTTATTACGAAACGGAGGTTTATTCTATTATAATTTATCGATATTTTGAATTATCCGCTTTCTCCTCAGTCTTTTATTTGTCTGTGAGTATCTGCTTCTAGCAACTTACAATTAGAATAAAAAGTCAGTTTCTGATTTAAAACTTACATTCAATTACCTGTCCCTGACATCATCATCACATTTATCATAGCTCAGTCTTCAACAACTCATGAAATAATGCTGTACCGAATTACAGGCGAAATATACTTCAGCAGCAGCTTGCTGCTGCTGAATGTCAGCGCAAACTCGCGCAATTTCACTGGCGCATCAAGACTCACATGAAACGTCTCGCTAGATTAGCCGATCTCTTGCTTTTCTCTTACTTGTAACTTAGAGGTATTAAAGACTTCATTTTCTAAAAAGTTTTATGTATTAGCAGCATTAATTAATTTTTACATAATTTTATGATTGCTCAGTTGAAGAGATAACATCATGTTTTTTACGTATCTTTTCGAGACGCTCGATTTTTCGGAAACAGAGGAAACTACTACTACATTCTTGTCTTCAATATTTTCCATTTTCTTAATTTTCTTCACCGATTTCGTAATAATATTTTTGGAGTAAGTATAGTTAAATACTATTACAATTTTTATTTTACTACACTAGTTACACTATTTACTTTACTACTACACTGCACTAATTTCTATTATTTTTTCCTTCCTTAACACAATTAACAGTAAAAAATTTTCCGCTCATCTCGTACGGGATCAAAATTAACGAAACACTAATATATGTATATCACTTTTAAAAAGGTAAAATGAATTGGTAAAAAATATCGAAGTTCTCTTGAAAGTATCGAAGTTTATCCTTGCTTTTTTTAGTAATGCTAAATTGAATTTTTTGCTGTGCTTATTTCGTGAATAATTATCATCATTGAGATCACATATTTTGACAAATCAAAGAGAGTTAATAGCAACGTAATTAATTTTATTCATTTATAATGCTTAAATTTATAATACACTCGTCAACAAAATTAACGCATATCTTTTTTAAGTGAAAATTTTGCATGATTTCAAATGAGCATAACTCCGCCAAAAATGATTGTATTTGAAAATTTTTTTTTTCATTTTAAAGCTCGAAGTCTCTACTTTAAAAAGCACTCGTCAGTTTCTTAATTTACTCTTCTCCCACGTACGTTACTGCTTCAAAAGTAAGGACGTGTTTTGTCTTTAAAAAATTGCGTACTTTGACGCACTCCACGGGGTAAAATAATTTTTTTTCGCAAATCTTATCTCAATAATCAAAAAATATGGACTTTTCCCTACAAATTAAAAAAAAAGTGAAGTTCGTACGATTATTTTTCGCGGAGTTATCACATAATGAAAATTACCCATACATTTTTTCCATTTACCGCCAGCGTTAGCATTACCCGACGCGCACCACGAGGAGGTTGCTGGTCGGATTTGGCGCATCATGTGTATGTGCATGTGTGTGTCTGTGTGTGTGTGTGTGTTTGTGTGTGTATGTATGTGTGCGTGCGTGCGTATGATTAGGAGAAAAAAATGTAAAATGTTACCATTCAAAATTGTGTGTTTCCGCCTCGTCTTCGGATTATTTCTTCTAAACGATCACGCATATTAATGCACGCTCTAATTCTTGTTTAATTTTTTGTATAATTTTTTTGTCTAATTTTTGTTTTACATGAAGGTGGTTTGAGATCGCGAGCTCGAGCTCAAGTGCCGCAGTTGTCTGTAAATCATCAAATCGTGCTCGTTTACAATATGCACACACTTATCGGCACTGGACATTAAGATAGTGGAATAACGTATTGTTTACCGATAAATCAAGATTTTGTTTATTCAGTTCGGACCTTCACGTAAAACAAAAATTAGACAAAAAAAATTAGACAAAAAATTAAACAAGAATTAGAGCGTTCATTAATATGCGTGATCGTTTAGAAGAAATAATCCGAAGACGAGGCGGAAACACACAATTTTGAATGGTAACATTTTACATTTTTTTCTCCTAATCATACGCACGCACGCACACATACATACACACACAAACACACACACACACACACACAGACACACACATGCACATACACATGATGCGCCAAATCCGACCAGCAACCTCCTCGTGGTGCGCGTCGGGTAATGCTAACGCTGGCGGTAAATGGAAAAAATGTATGGGTAATTTTCATAATGTGATAACTCCGCGAAAAATAATCGTACGAACTTCACTTTTTTTTTTAATTTGTAGGGAAAAGTCCATATTTTTTGATTATTGAGATAAGATTTGCGAAAAAAAATTATTTTACCCCGTGGAGTGCGTCAAAGTACGCAATTTTTTAAAGACAAAACACGTCCTTACTTTTGAAGCAGTAACGTACGTGGGAGAAGAGTAAATTAAGAAACTGACGAGTGCTTTTTAAAGTAGAGACTTTGAGCTTTAAAATGAAAAAAAAAATTTTCAAATACGATCATTTTTGGCGGAGTTATGCTCATTTGAAATCATGCAAAATTTTCACTTAAAAAAGATATGCGTTAATTTTGTTGACGAGTGTATTATTTTTGAAAAACGAAAGACTTTGTAATGCACTTTTCTCAGGTTTATAACATATTGAATGGTTCTTGTTGCAAAAATTGCGTTCCACAAGATTATTTGTAATTTACGAGCAGTACTTGCTTCGACGTATGAATTATTGGCTGCTCGGATCGACATATAATTCGATGAAAATTTTTGCTTGTAATCTAATTGTCATATTCAATTTTTATGTTTTTTTTTTCTATTGAATGATATAGCTTAATCATTTACTTTTTCTATCGATTTTTATAAAACTATCAAAGTTTTCAATGACATTTACTTTTCTCAAGATTCAGTAATACACGTTTGTGAGAAATTTCTTTTTAAAGTAGGCACATTTTATTTTGTCATTTGTTAATCTTCGTAGACAATAGGCATAGTCGAAAACGAAAGAAAGGTTTGTTGGTCCGTAACTGTTAACTGACCTTGAGTGAATAGAATTTCGGCCTACCATAAATTCCTGTAGGTTTTCTCGTGTCTTTGTCGACGAAATTTCACTTAACAGTTTATTTGTGAAAAACAGTAACATTCAGAAATAGAAAAAAACCAGATCAATTTGATCAAAATTTTAAATTGAAATACTTTCTTTAAATTACCCGTGACTTATGATGACAGCAATCGCTCAGCGTTGAGTAAAAATTATAAAAAAATATATATAAATAATATAATATATTAATATATATAAACATATGTAAATAAAATAATATATATAATAATATGTATTATTAATATATAAAATAATATTTATACATGTATATAAATAAAATAGAAAAAATTCTTTTGATTTGCGGTGATTTGTCGGTAAAACATTAGAATTCTCAGCTAAACTATCCCACTTTCTCTTTTTATGCCCATTACTATACTGTTATTTTTGAAATATATAAAAGTGGAAAGAACAATGAAATAAATATGAGTAAAAAAAGATTTAAAATAAATATTTTATAATATAAATTTTCAAATGTATAAACATGTTAAAATATAACTTCACATTAAATATTTTTCGTATCTTATATTTAAAATTAATTTTTTTAGGTGAACTTACCGTCGCATATAAAATCTAACGTTTATTTGAAAAATAAAATGATTGTGATTACAATTCGAATTAGAATAAAAAAAGTATATTATAAATTTTTTAAATATTGAAATTTTTAACAATACATTTCGATTATTAGAAATTCTGATTTTTATAAATCTAAAAAGATTTTTATAACTTTAAAAGTATTGCGTTAAATTCAGTTTTAATCATACAACCACAATCAAATATGTATAAAATGTACTTATTTGTTAAAAAAAAAATCAAAATCAAGTGCTTCAATAACATTTTAAATCGTGTCAAAAGATTGAAAAGATATAATTTCAAGAAAAACGCGATTCTATTCAAAGTTTTTTGCGTACGCAAATATAACATGAAAACAGGAAGATTTATGGATTTATTAAACCCATATAACAAATTTTTCGTTAATTCAAAAAATTTGTACTCCAGTTATATATTTGTAATTTTTGAACGTGCATTTTTATATATAAAATGCCGCTTGAATTAACTTAATGGCGTCTATTTTTTGTTCATTATTTATTTTGCGGTGATTTTATAATTATTATACAATATATTAATAATAGATTTATAATAATTTTCTCTCGATATACGACGAGATATAAATTAACGTATTAGTGTTTAATGCATATTATAATAAAATTTTCTTTTAGAAATCCAACGCCAAATATCACGAAGTTGATTTCCCTAAAGTGGAAGCCAGTAAAAATGAATTATTTACCAGATTATCAGTACGTAGGAAATTCGACTAAAATAATTATGGAAACCAATCTTCTCTCGGAAGATGAGACGTTTAAAATCAGCTAACACGTCCGATGAAATTCCATGATGCGGATTTTGGAAATTTGAAGGATGAGTTGTAATTCACAGTTGTAATTCACAGTTGTAATTCACATTTTTATACAAGTCGTGTGAGAAAACCTTTCAGTGATTATAAAGACTTCAAAGTGCTGAGATCTCTTAAGTATTCTTAAGAACTTATTTTTTAAATAAATTTTTTGCAATATTCTATATTTTAACTAACACTTTATAAACAATGTTAGTTATGGATTATTATAAAATTTTTTATTAAAATTATTTATATGCATATTTTTATTATATTATTTACTATCAATGCGTATTTTTATCATAGATATAATTTTAATATTAAGATTTGTAATTTTTATAATAATTTTGTTAACAATAATTGCAAGATGAATATATGTTTTGTCATTATTAATTTATTCAAATATAGTGACAACATTATAATTTGTGCACAGTTTTTCTATGTTATTTCAACGTGAACAGTTATATTCTATTTCTTGAAAAGAGTATATACGATGTTATCCTTTTCGAATAATCCGAACAATAAAACATAATTGTTATTAATTTCCATATTTGTATAATTAAATATAGAACATGATGATATTATAAAATTTATTAAATGAGTGTGTCTGTTAAAGAGTCTTGTATATTAATGTTATCGGCCAAGAAACATTTATGTTTCGAATCTCGGAGCGAAACATGGTTCAAAACTTTGTCAATGATTCGTTTAGCATCAGTGTTGAGGTGTCGACGGGGGTCCTCGGGGGCTGTCGACGCCGTTGAACAACGAGGAATTTTGAAGGCTTTCTCGAGGCTTTAAAATTCGGCGCAATCAAGTTTTTAAAAACTCCGCACATTCCTATTCGCGGCTTGCGAATCCTCAATCGAGACCGACTATCTCTTACTATCAGACCAATTAGTATAGCGATTAGCTCAGAATATTTATTACGATTAAGGACACGTGGCGGGCGAACCACTCGGGCCCTGTAAAAGGGCGTTAACGGCGCCGGCCTTTTACCTTTGACTCTGGCGAAAGCATCCGTATTTTTAAGCCTTCAACCGAGACGAATCGCGCCCGGAGAGGCGCCAACAACCAATATGATACATAAGTATAGTATTGAGTGTCAGTTATTGTTTTATATTATCTTTCAAGAACAAAGATATGCAAGGTAAAATGCTTTCTCCGTCAAGGAAAAGGCGAAAATAGAAAAGTGAGAATGAGAGTGTAAGGAGAGTGTTTCTTTTCTTTTTTTTCTACCAAACTGCACGGTCGGAAAGTATCTTATTCTCTATGAATCTTTCTTACTAATGTTGTCTTTAAATATGCAACCCATGGCTTATCGTGAGCAATAGCAATCGCTCGGCGTCAAATATTATACATAAATAAGTAAACAAAAAATAGAGAAGGTTTCAGATGATAATTTGTATATATAAGCAAAAATTATAATTATTACAAGTATTCCATTAAAATTTAATGTTATGTAAAACAAAATCTATAATATTGCATGAGCGCGTTATACAATAATGCAAAATAGATCGCTACATTTTGCGCTGTGCTCTTTCGGCTTTTTACAAGATTCATTTTTCAACTCTTTGCGACTACTATGATCGATGATCTGCGGACGAAGGTGTGCACGATTGCAATGATTCGTTTTATTTTACACGTAATTATTAGTGCAATCGCACGACAATTATTCGCAAAAATACGATTACTTTAAAACGAATTATTCATCGTTAATTTTAATAAACGCAGGAAATAATGCATTTTTCAGAGAACAATTTGACATGAAAGCTTAATTTCACTATTTGCATCTCGCCGCACAAATAACAAACGGTTAAGAATATATTAACAATATCACATAAAGGCTAAATATCGTGTAACAATTAATTTGTATTAATCTACCTAAATTAATTATTTAACATTTTATAATATATATTCTCAAATGTATAAACATGGTAAAATAAAAATTCACATTAAACATTTTTCGTAATTTACCTTCGCATATAAAATCTAACGCTTATTTGAAAAATAAAGTAATTGTAATTACAGTTCGAATTAGAATATAAGAAAATTAAAAATTTTTTAAATATCGCAATTATAAAAAATACATGATAATTATTAGAAATTTTGATTTTTAAATCTAAGAGATTTTTATAGCTGTAAAAGAATTGTGTTAAATTTAGCCATACAACCACAATCAGATATGTATTAAAGTCTTATTTGTTAAAAAAAGAAAAACAAAGTCAAGCGCTTTAATAACTTTTTAAATCGTTTCAAAAGATTGAAGAGATATAATTTCAAAAAAAAGCGATTTTATTCAAAGTTTTTTGCGTACACAAATATAACATAGAAACAAGAAGATTTATGAATTTATCAAACTCATATAAAAAATTCTTTGTTAATTCAAAAAATTTATATTCCAGTTATTTATTTGTAATTTACGAACAAAGTGCTTTTTGATATATAAAATGCCGCTTGAATCAACATACATAGTAGTCCGATTGTAATATTCATTTTTCTTTATTTGTTCTTCTCAAGATTAGACGCTCCTGAATTTTTTATTTTATTTTTAATTTCTACTTTCTATTGTCATTTATCAATGTATAGACACAATGAGTATACAATAGAAATGAAAATGAAAGAAAAGCTTGTTTGTCGGTAGCTGGTTATTGACCGTTGAGAAGATATACGAGAGTCATACCGAAAGTCACAAGCAGAGATACTCACCGCAGGCTTCAGCGTGCATATGGAGATGCACGCACAGATGCTAGCAGTAGCAGAAAATGAGTGAAACATATTAAAGACGGAAACACAAGAATCTAAGATCAGCTTTGTAGTGGTCGCCCTCGAACAGTATGAACTGAACACAATGAGAAAAGGGTTGATACGATTGTAAGGGATGACAGACGAGTGTCTCCAAACGGCTGAAAAGAAGTTCTTTCGCAAAGAGATCTTCAAGCTGCCAGAACGACGGGAAAAATGGGAAGTCAAAAGAAATGGGGATTAGGTAGAAAAATAGTTCAAGAAATGAGGATTTAGATGTTATAATTGCTTGATTTTTGAATAATAAGAAAATAAGTCCTAATTTATAAAATATTATTGCTCATTATTTTTGGTATGATCCTAGTAATTTCAAGAGAAACGCGATTTCATTCAAAGTTTCTTGCGTACGCAAATATAACAAGAAAAAATAAAGATTTATGAATTTATCGAACTCATATGACAAATTCTTTGTTAACAAAAAAAATTTTTATTCTGATTATTTATTTCTAATTTACGAGCAAAGTGCTTTTTTAAAATATGAAATGCTGTTTGGATCAACATATGTACATATTGTTCGAAAATATCTGTTTGTAGTCTAATTGTAATATCCCATTTTTTTTCATTTCTGCCAAGATTAGACGGTCGTAAAAAATATTTTCTCTGAAAATCTCTACTTTTTATTGTCATTTAACAACACATTGGTACACAATAGCTGAAAATGAAAGAAAGATTTATTTGTCCGTAGCTGGTATTTGTCCTTGAGTTAATAGAATTTCTGCCTGCATGTTATAAATGCCTATAGGTTTTACTGTGTCACCGTCGACGAAATTTTACTTAAGAGTTATTTTTTTATATTATAAACGTTTAAGAAAGATTATAGAAAATAAAATCAATTTACAAAATTTTTTAAAATTTTATAATATTTTTTTAGATTTTTGTTTGTGACACATCGTGACAGTGGCAATCACTCGGCGTGAAATATTATATATAAATAAGTAAAAAGAAAGAAAAAGATATAGAGATTTTTCTTCAACTATCGTGATTTGCTATGATACAACATTAGATATTTTATATCAGCTTGACATCATTTCCGTCTTTTTCATTCTCGTCATTGTTACCTTGTTATTTTTGAGATATGAAGAAAACTTTTTCATTATAGAAAAAATAAATGTAAAATAAATATATTTTATATTAATGCGGAGGTTTCTTCATTCTCGTCCTCAGAATCGTTGTTGAACAGATTATGGCAAGCATTTTATATCACTGTTTTATAACAAATTAAACGTATTAATTTTTAATGCATTTTAATAGCAATTAACTAACTATATTAAGACTTACGAAAAAAGTATTTCTTGCACAATTTATCTATAATAAATTTATATTTATAGTTACTGTTCTTAATGATACGATATCGTGTCAAATTTGCATTTATATGTATATATGTGTATTGTGCATTTTAAGTATAGCACTTCTGCACGCTATTAATCGTAATTATCTTACCATAATATTATCAATAATTATGCTCACTATAATATTATCAACATATTACTAGTTCTCTTTAAGTTTAAAGAAATTTATAATTAATTAAATAGACTTTATATGTATATTTGTTCGATTTTTATATGTAAATGTGTATGTGTGTGCCATTAATTATTATTACCAGTTATATGCATGCCTATTAGATAAGTATCAGGATTTCTTTTACAACAGATAAGTCGCACAAATTCTGTTAAAATATTATTCGTTGTAATTTGATATTAAATTACATATCAAATAAAAAATCTCTATTAAGGAAACGCATCAAAATAAATTAATTAACTCAAATACAGCAATTAATTAATAGTTAGATTAAATAATTTTACATGTGCGGACAAAGAGGGAGATTCTTTTTGCTTAGAAAACAATTTCATGAGCTTGTGTACGCGCGCGCGCACACATACTCACACATATATGCATGTATGTGCACAGAGAAAAAAATATTAAATACATTAATATATACATATACATGTAACATTTACAATTAATATTTAATATTGTATAAAGTTTTATACGCGCGCAAAATACAAAAATGTCAACGAAGGCATTTATATGCGATGGCTTATTAATGTATTAAATATATCTACTTATATATGTATTTATACACGATTAATATATCTATTTATACAATTAAATATTCAATTTTACATCTCTAAAATTTGTGATTATTTTTAACATAATATAAAATATCTAACATCAAGCTATGTATTCGAAAACTATCATTAAAAATTGTTGAAATAAGACATTTGCAAAAATTTATACGTCTTACTGCGTAGCTGAAGCATACCAAAATTCACAATTTATTTCAATATGAAGGCCATCTTATGCTACTGAGAATTTGCTAAGAATATAACTTTCGTTTAAACTAATATATATATATATATATATATATATATATATATATATATATATATAATTTAGGTCCATGTGTCCTACACACAGGCATCTGACAAATAGTGGGGAGACAAAGCGGGGAACAGCTATAGTGTTCAGCGCAAGTATTAGACTTTTGTAAAATATACGGAATCCCTAAAAAAATATTTTCAATTTAATATTATATTTGTAGAAATTATTAAAAATATTTATAAAAATATTTTTTAAAAATGTGAAATAAGCTTGTTGAAAATTTGTTAAAAAATTAGCTTATATATAAATATATATATATATATATATACTGTGCTTTACGAAAACTATAGAGAAATTCTATTTCATTTCGGGTTAATTATAAATTAATGGCACATAAACAATTACTTGGTTAGACGCATTGATCTTATATCCGTTTGTGAAAAGCTAATTTTTTAACATTTCTTTAACAAGTTCTTTTCACATTTTTAAAAAATATTTATATAAATATTTTTATAAATTTCTAAAAATATAATATTTTATTGAAAATATTTTTTTAGGGATTCCGTGTATTTTCCAAAAATGTAATACTTGAACATACACACAATAGCTGTTTCCCACTTTGTAGTTTTTCTACTATTTGTCGGGTGCCTGTGGAAGGGATACCTGGTGGGGTGAAGGGATATAAAGGGCCAAAATTTCGGACCACATTCTATAGTATGCTACGTTCGGGCTCCATAGTACAACGTTTTGTCATACAAGTTCCGTGCTATATATCGTGATTATTATCGTGTACTAATATCAGAGAATATATATCAATTTATATTTTCACGTGGTACTTCGACGAACGGAAATCCTAGAAGGAAATAATAAAATTTTAGTGTGTTTAGTGTTTTCCTTCAGTCTTAGTTATTTCATTTCAAACGATGGATTTCAATCCAGCACAGACATTGAAAGAGCTGAATATTTCTTGGAATACATCAAGCTGGGATATAAAAGAGGAACATCTAATGCTACCTGGCAAGTGTATGGAAATAAATTGCGCGTTTGGGAATAGTACCAGGTATCATCTCTTACCGGAGCTTCATCGAAAATCTACTATAATTGGTAAGAATATAAACAACAAATTATAAGAAAGTATATAATAACCCAGATAGCACGTGGAACTCTTATGGACGTCCATTGGACGTTCGAGTCCTGACATTTGGACGTCCATAAGTTGTCTGAATTAAGACCGACGGACGTCCAATGGACGTCCATAGGGATGTCGGTTTTTACTACTGCGGACGTCCAAAACAATATCCAAAAAAGGATCTAAAATGGACGTCATTTTCAGTGCCCTTACTGTTACAATTAATGTTTAAATAAATATTCAAAACTTTATAAAGGAGAGGTTTATGAGCAATAATAACTTTGAAGTGTAGCAGGATTAATTCGTATATTTATAAAATGTATGTAAAATACATCAATATTTTAACACACATATACAATTTTAATTATACAGTTATTATTTGGACTTTAATCACAGTTTGAACTTTTAAATCACAGTTTAAATTTATACAGCAATATTTTAATTATTCATTAATAATATAGACTATACACATATAAAATTAAAACTAAATTTCTACATTTCTAATTTATTTTGTAATAAAATCTTTTAAAATAAAATCTTGTAAAATAATCTCACTCATTATCAGTTTCAATCTTTGAAATGTAATCTGTGTTTATAATCTATATATATTGCATTAGAAATATAATCTATATTATATGTATAAAAAAGATACATTATTATAATATAATAATCAATAATACATTAAAAAAGAAAAGAATAAAAGTAATATTGAAATAGTATATAGTAAATATATTGCAGAGTATTATTTTAAAGAATGTAAATAAATTGTATGTTGAGAAGAAAGATATAAGTATTGCACTTAATCGTAACAAACTGAAACTAATACAATAAATTATTCCTGTTGCATCCTTTAATAGCTTTGCATATACTCTTGAACTATAATATATATACTATAAATATAGCCTTATTTTGCATATAATTCTAGAAAGAAAATATGAAATAAAAAACATCTCAATAAACTAATTGTAAGAAATACATGTCAATAAATTATAATAAAAAAAACCTGTCGGATATAATTAAGAAACAAAGAACCAAACTAAACTATTGATCATTTTCGCATGTTTTATTTTTTTTCTTTGCATCACATCGTTTTTTTGCTCTCCTCAACCATTTTTGGATTGCTTTTTCCAGTTCCAATTTGGTGTAAGAATCACAATATGCAGTACCTGTAGCTATAACAAAAAAAGTAATTTGTATACTTGCAAAGATCATGAATATATTTCTTCAATTAATTAATTTTGCATTAAAAATTCAAACAAATATATGTATATATATATATATATAGATATGCTATTACAAAAATATTTGAAATAGTACATTTACCTAATAACATATCCGTTATTCGAAGATTGCAAAATTTCCTTTTGAGCTTAGCACCCAGCCAACTATATTGGACTGCAAGTTCATTAGTAATTAATCGGCATAAATTTCTTTTAATACAATTATAAGGACATGTGCCTCCTATTGTACGTGTTTCCATAATCTACAAAAATTCATATATTATATTACAATTTAATAAATTTGTTCTTTTTACTGGCTGCACTAGTTCAAAGTTTATCTTTTTTACTCCACATTAGAAGAAAAGAGATAAACTCTGAACTTGTGCAGCCAGTTGAGTTAAAAAGAACAGACCTAATATTCAAAATTCCTCTTTTATAAAGTATATAATTTTTATATATTATATATGTATTACCGAACGTTCAAAGTCTTCTGAAATTTTTAAAAATTTTTCTACGGCTCCTTCCATCTCTTCAACAGTTTTTAACGGTAAATCAAACGACAAATAAATAAACTTTTCATTTTGCTTGTTGACATCCTGATTTTGTTGCATCAGATTACCGGTTACGACATCTTTTATTTCTCTTAAATCGTCTGCCATTTGCCACAACTGCGTTTTGAATAAACTTTGTTGGCGAATAATTTCCTTAAAATATTTCGTATTATCTGTAAAAGAATGTTTTTATATTTTTAAATTATTATGTTCCAACTCATTGAATAACGATTATTTACAACACTTTTAAAAATACACATACCACTATCATTTCGAGTGAATGAATGATGCTGAGGGGCATTATTTAAAGAAGTGTCAATGTTATTATTGAAGGAGTCACGCATATTGAATGCTTGCTTCATTGTATTGGAGCCAGTTGCATTTGAATTCAATTTAATATTTATGGATTTTGCGAAATCAAAAAATATAAATCATTCATTGAATAACGATAATTTACAACTCTTTAGAAAATACACATACCACTATCATCTTGAGTGAATGAATGAGGGGCATTATTCAAACAAGTATAAATGATATTACTGAGGGAATCACGCGTATTGACTGTTTGTTTAATTGCTTTGGATCCACTTGGATTCGAATTCATTTTAATATTCGTGGATTCTGCAAAATCAATATTATGTCTACAATTCTACAAAATAAATGATAATAATGTCCATCGTGGTGTTTAATTGATTAAATTATTATATTGATTTGTTTATTATTAATTCATGTTTTACGAGCCTTACAAGAAAAAATAAATATACTTTTATTAATTACATCTTTGATATTAAAAACAAGATGTATATACTTGATTCCAACACTGTCTAATTTAATTTAGTAGATACTTGAAATTTAAAAGATCGGAAAAAAGGAAGAAAAATAAAAAGAAATTTATAAGATGTTATTATTTAAATAATAAATTAATTACATATAACATAATAACAATAAATTAAATGCATCTATATATATTCTAATTAAATAAACTTAAACTGTTTATTTTGTTAACTTACCTGTCATTTCCGGATGTTTTGGAATAATGCTATTAGACTCTTCAGAGTCTTCATCAGAATCTTCAGAATATTGTATTATCTTGGTCTTTTTTTAACCATTTCGTCCTCTGAGAGAGAAAATAATTTTAAATATAAATTAGTATATATATAATAAACGTTAATATTTACACAATAACTACAGAAATATTTGTTTACTGAAACAACCTTTTAATTGCTTTGTCTTGTTGAAGAGCTCTTATTTTGATCGCAATCATCGCTGTCACTCGCGTACAGACGATTTCTTATCCTTTTCCTTTTTGTTGTGTTCTCTAACTCTGAATTTAAATCGGATGCGGATGTGTATTCGGCTTTTTTGGTTTTTGAACTTGCTATATTGTAGTCATCTAAAAAAAATTATACAAATTAATATTAACATTATAATGATCAATAGCAATAATATATATTAATTTACTTCTACAAAATAATATTAATTTAAATATTTTTTAGAAATAAAAAAAAAATAAAATACTACTAACCATACGTGTTATTTCGGAACGTTTTAATATCGTAACATGGCCAACATGTATTTCGTCCTATATTTTTTCGAATTGCTGTGATAATCTGCTCATATTTAAATGGAGGCGAATAACATTTGTTGTGTTCAATCCATCTCGATGGTACTGCTTCAATAGTGTTATCTGTTAAAAACTGAACTATTGTCCACGTTGGTTTCTCCATCCTAGATATAAATGTAAAAGCAAAAGCGCAATTTTTTCGACGAAAATAATTGATCAATATTATGTGTTAATATTATGTATAAATAACACACACAGATTACATTAAAAGATATAAAATAGTGGAGAAAATATTATTGTATATAATTATTATAAATTATTATATCTAATCTGTCCAAATATAATTATGTAATAATAACTTAGTGTAGTGCTAATAATTACAAATGTGTACTAAAGTAATAAAATATTTGAAGCAGATAAACAAATGTTTCTGATAATAAAATAAAAATATTTTTGTTTCTTCTTTATTATGTATATTGTTTTTATGATTTTGTAAAAATTATAATATAAAGTGAAATAAACAAGTAAAATAATATAAAATAATGTAAACTAAACCAATTTTGTATATTTTGAATTTTTGATAATTAGCAATTAATATAATTAGCAATAAATTTTAAATGTTATCTATAATTCTGCATGTAATAAAGGAAAAATAACGTATGTATTTTTGTATTTTAATCTAACACACTTATTTGCAACTTGGTCCAAACTCCAAGTGTGTAAATTGCCTAAATTATAGAATTTATAAATGCTTAATTTAGAAGATTTGCAGGGTTCAGTATAAAAATCTTTAAGGGTCTTATACTTTTTTCCAACTACAATAACATTCTCGTTAGAAGCAGCAAAATTGAGGATAACTACAATACTTCCAGCCAATAAGCAACAACAATTATCAGGTTTTTTATTTGTTAAGATACATTTTTCAAACTGAATTTTACTAAATTGATTATAATTGTGACAATTAATAAGTGGACCATTGCAATGCGGATTTAAAAGTAGAGGTTTATGTTGTCTTATGTTTAGATTAGGATTTATATAATTATTTTGTTCACTTATCCGACAAACAATTTGCTCCAAAGGCTTATCATTTTTACGAATCATTTTTAAAATTGATTGCATATAATTTTCAAATGGAAAAGCACTGAATTCTTGTAGTGATCCGAATTTTTTACGTCATTACAAAGATGTAATAAATTATGTGTATTATGCGATGCATTTTCTTTACCGTACAAAATAATTAATGTTTCAACGTAATATCGTAATAATAATGTTGCATAATCTAAATATGGTTCAATATACTTTGAATTTGATAAAATAGTAGCAGCTATGTGTAATGTTACAAAATTTAAATATTTATCCTGACTTAATACAGATTTTAATACAACTGGCCCAGTATATAATAAAAATGTTCTATATTCAGTAGCTTTCCATCTTTTGCTTTCTAATATTGATCTTGGTTTTCTATTAAACTCATATGTTATATTATATTTTTGCTTTTCTAAGAACGTTGATATTATTAATTGTTGTTGCGATGATAATTTAGCACGAGAGAGAGATTTTCCATGGCACCATAACGAAACTAATTTTTTAACTTCTCCTAGAAAAAGTAAATGCATTGGATCTGATGGAAAATCAGACACCATATCTATATTTGGAATTAATTCTAATATCGATGTACCTGTATGGTGATCTGGCTGTGATTTCAATCTAAATTCTTTGTCTGTTTTTGGATTTGAAATTTCTAAATACGAAAAGCACACTCTATTTAAATAATATTCGCCTTTGGCATTACATTTTGCACATAAATAGTAACCTGAATGACCTTTTGTATATTTTATAAAAGATAGAGCTGGTACATCACAAATAAAAGCTTCAATTTTAAATGGATATATTATTCCGTTAACTGTTATACCACGCGTAATCAAATCTTGAGCTTCATTTACAAAAGATTCTAAAAATTTATTAGCACCTTTAGGCTCTTCATACTCATGATAAATTCCAATAATACCAACATTGTTGTAATTGTTAAATAAACTACATAAAATAGGGTAAACTTGACTCCCTGAACTTTTGGACAAAGGCAAACCGTCATCAATATTTATGATAATTTCGGTTATCTCTAAATCTTTCAAAGAATATTGCGATGTTTCTGCAAGTTTCTCTACGCAATAATTAATTCCAAAATGATAATAGCGTCCTGGTTCAACATCCTTTGCATTTACTTTTCTCATAGTACCTAATAAAGTACGAGCACATCGAGGAAGTTCAGGATATTTCGGTTTTAATATTGTAATCAATTCATTTAATGCAACATGAGTTATTCTATTTCTAATAGCCCACCCTTGCAATTGTGATATAAAACTTATATTATTATCTTCATAATGTTCTAAATTATCTAAAAAATTGCAATTAATTGAACTATCCTTATTAATAATGGTATTAATATCTACATCATTATTCTCGCTGCTAATAGCCTCTAGATCATTATTTAGAAATACAGAATTATCATTATAACCGATAAGTGTTAACGATAAATTTTTAACCACAATCTTATTTAAATTAGTCTCCATGCTTACAAGATCATCTCTCTCAAGCACTAATGATGACAATTCACTAACACTACTTGAAACTAAAGGTGTATTAATATTAAAGGGAAAGTAACGATTAGATTCTACGATATTAATAGATGCATTAGCTATTTGTCTTGCACGTGCATAATATTTCTTATTTACTTTAGGCATTTTTAATGATACGATATATATGTTTAATACATATATATGATATTATAAACTCACCGGACCGAGTGGCGAGTTTATTCTGCCTAATAACTTCAGCTAAAATAAAGAAAAGACCTGAACTGGTACAATAATCTATGTATCTGCAAAATAAAGATCTAACCTTATTATACATATCTATTAGTCAATCTCATTTTATTTCTGATCTTTAATAAAAGTCATTACATTCATAAACCAGATCTACTTACCGTTTTATTACAAAGGTTCCTCGATTGTAATATATATAAAAATAAGAAGAATAATGAAGCCCTGCGGTACAATCTACGTGTTGTATCTACAAAATAAAAACCTAATCTTATTATATGTACTCAATTAATGCATGTTAACCCAATTTTATTTTTCATCTTTAATCAAAGTCATTATATTCATATACAATCTTAACAAGATCTACTTATCGTTTTATTCTCGAAATGCGCACAGAAAATTTATTAAGATAATATAGATAAAACAAGAAATACAGATAAGCAGGAGATTGCGAGTTCCTCCGAAAAGGCGGGATGACGGGTCGGAGATCGGAACTGTTCTCGTGCATGAGCTTTAAGTGAAGTATCTTTTGTTTTTTGCGAAATTCACCAAAACTGAAGTATTTACCACATATATATAATATATACGTAATGTAAAATGTATAAACGTCATCGCGCGTTGGCGCGAAATTTTGACATCCAAGATTGGACATCCTATGGACGTCCAAATATTGACCATTTAACAGATATCTCGAATTGGATATACGATGAACGTACACTATATGTCCATGGACGTACGGACGTAAAAGGGACATCAAATGAATGTCCATAGGACGTCCTGTGCTATCTGGGAATAAATTATGACAAAATTATTTCTTAATTCTGAATTATTATTTGAAGGTACCGATAATTCAGATATTATGATCGACTATGCAAGGAGAAACTTTATGAATGACGAAAGAATTGATTTCGACATCTTCGATATCCAAACAAAAAACTTACCAGCGGGATATATTGAAGAGTTCGACCATATATTTTCATATCCAACTCTTCACTCGCGTAATGATATTCAGTAAGTACAAATTAAATTTATATTTTGTGAAAGATAGAGACAGAATGAGAGAAAAAGATAATCGTCCTATGAAACATGTATTTCACAAAAGTTGTTTTAAATAAATAATATATTCTAATTTAATTTCTTTAAACATTTTCACGTAACTGCTTTTTTGAATTTTTTTTGTCTACATTAATGCAAAAAATTATGATAAAATACAGTAACATTTTGAAAACATAAATGTTCTATGTTAATTAGTTTTGATACTATATTAAAATAGGATTAATTTAAAATTAATTATGTAGTTCAAACATATTCTAACACATATATAACTTTTAGAAAATAATTATATTTCTTTTTCTCATTTAACAGGCAAGAATTTAAAAATGTATTTGATATGCTAAAACCAGAAGGATGTTTCCATATGGCCATTGTCGTAATGCATGATGCATTCAGGTTATATAACCGAATGGAAAATCACCCAGTTTACGGCAAATATTTCAAGGTATAGATATGTGTTAATATTTTAAACATTATTTCCTAATTGTAAATTTTCTACTACATATTTTTAATTATACTGTTTCTATTTTTACATGATACATGAAGAATTACACTTCGCCGTTCCATTACGCGATCAATGCCGAAGATGATTTAAAGCGTCTACTTCGGAATGTCGGGTTCACTGTCAAATACTGCAGAACTAAATCTGATATGAAATATGAAACAGATTATCTTTTACGTAAGTACTTTTACTTTTCACCGTGCGTATATTGATCATAAATGTAAAAATCTTAGTAAGAAAATCAAATTCTTCTTAATAAAGCTATTTAATGATGTAAATCACATCAATAATTTAATTAACTTTTTAAGTATTTATGTAACAGTATTTCATAAGAATTATTATTTATTTCGACAGCGTTTATTTTTTTCGGACTTCCCTTCATGCATGAAATACCACTCGAACAAGCAGAAGACCTCAAGGAAACTCTGACAACCAGATTCAATAGAATGGAGAAAATGATTAACCGTCAATATCCCAACAATCCAGATTATGAGGAATACCACACCGATTTATATGAAATAATAGAAATTCATGCTTGTAAACCTTCGAACATACCATATGTATAATATTCCACTTAGCATATCCCCGTTATTTGGACGTCGAAAACTAGTAATTTTCATTCTATTGACGTCAAAAAAAGTACCATAATATAACATCACTTTAATCACCAAATAACCAAATAACGTTTCTCGAACTACATTATTTTATCGTCATATTCACATATTTATTCTATTATTTTTATCAATACTTGCTTGTATTTTGAATTAATATTCCAGTATATTCGAGTTTGAAATAAACGTTCTAATTTCATCTTTTATAACAAAGTTAAAACAAATATCTTTGTGGAATTTTTAAATGTAATTTAATGATTTATAATTACTGAGCAAAAGTAAATAGATGAATATAAATATAATCTAATTAAAGAAGATATTCATTTTTTAATTACAGATTTGGTATTTATTTTTTTAATTACAAATGATCTTCAAAAGGCCCGTGCAAAACTTAAGAAATGCAAAAATACATCAGAAGTGCAATTTACGTTTGAAACTGAACGTGGTAGACTTAGAAAAAGAAATCGCAGATACTATTTAAGCAGTGATGAAGATAATGAAAAACAAGATACATCTGTTTTATTACGCTCGCCCCAGAAACTATCAAACAAAATAATAAAATAATATTTCGTTAAATTCTCCTCTAAAATATTGAATTATAAATTATAAAGAATTGCCTAAGCAATTTGATGGCACTTTTTGTACGAATTATGCACGTGCTATTGATAACATTGCGATAGTGTGTTTTGATCTAAATTATCACTTATTTAATATTGCATACATGTACCAGAAAACTACATAAATTTGATTTTATTATTTTTTTTCGTAATGTAAATGCAATTATCTATTTTAAAGTAAAATAATATATGATAATTATATTTATAGATGAACTGTGTGTAGCATTGAAAGAGTTTTCAAATTTATTATTAAATCAATTATTTGCAATTTATATTATGTTTATTCAGTGAACTAAGAAATGTATGTTACATGTATGACAATTTTATTTTTAAATGAATCTACTTGTTTATTTTGCGGAGGGCAAATTTTTAATATTTTATGTATGTATTTCTTATTTTAATTAGAAATGGTTTTAATACTATTCTTTTTTACTGGTTATACATATATACAAATATTTATAATGCAAACTTTTGGGGAAGTAGCAAAAACGAGAGTAGAATTGAAAGAAATTCACGAACTTGTTGTAAATGCAACGACTTCTAATAGCATAACTTCATTGCCATCCTGTTAAATTTCGACTTACACACGAAGATGTAAAAGCGCTTGAAAACTATTCACATTTTCCAGATAACCAAAATTCCGTGGTAAGAAAATATAATTTCTAAACGTCGAATAAATAAACCGGTGATTTTATAGTATAGCAATTCTATTTTATCTTTACACATTGTTTCTTTTGCATTCATTATATTTGTCGACTTTGAGAGATACTACTATTAGTTCACGAACAAACAAAATCCTGTGAAAACTTCTTACCAACGAATTATAGCTACAGATTATAATTTCGCTGCTCAAAAACATAATGAAAAATCTTTTGAAATTTATACATTAAAAACAGTGATAATTCGTGAATATATAGTTAGTATACATATATACAATTAAATAATATGTATAGATATCATAATATTGTAAGATATAATATGATAAATAAGTAGATAATATATACAATAATTTTTTCTTATTACATGTGCAATACAAATACAATCTTCTTCCACTACCGATAATGATGTGGAAAACGCAATTAAAATTTGGCTTAAACACGCTCAGCAACGGTAAACAGAAGAAAATAAAAAACAAAAACCTCCATAAGCAAGACTTTTTTGTAACTAGTAAGATTAGGACTAAGTTAAAAATTTTTTATTAAGTTACTGATTTTTATTATTTTGGTTTGAAATATGCTTTAAACGCTTAAATGCTTATAATCAAGCATGCTTTAAAAAACGGTGAAAAATTAAAGATTAGTTTTAATATCGACGGCATTCTTCTATTCAAAAGCTCAAACTTACAATTGTGACAAATTTTGGGTGTTATACAAAATTTTCCAGCTATTTCCATAATAGCAAAACAATTTAACAAATATTCAAATATTCATGATTATTCATATGATTCATCAGAGCTTATAATTTTTATTATATAAACGTTATTGAAAGTCTATCAGAAAATCTGAGAGCATGGCCAATATCAAAATATTGTAAAATGTATTGTTCTTCCTATTAACTGCGACTATTTTGTATCATGTCTTATTATACACAGCTTGAATGAATAATTCTTAATTATCTTCTCTCATTCGTCTTTATCTTTCAATTTATTTTTAAAGTTTTTAATTTTTTATTAATTACTTATTAATTAATAAAATATTAATTATTTACTTATTAGTTATTAAGATATTAATAAGATTTTATTAATATTATATTTTAAGATATTAATATTAAGCTTTTATTAAGATATTATTAATATTATATTATTAAGATTTTAATATTAAGCTCCTATTTAGTTATTTACTTACCTATTATTTGCTATTTAACTATTTAGTAATTAGATATTAACTGTACAAAATATATGTATTATTATATGCTTCAATACAAATTTTTTTACTTTGTGCAATAAATAGCTTTATATATATAACTGAAGTGTTTTTTATTAATTATTATTTAAAATCACGTTTAAAAATCACGTTTAATGAGAATAAAAAGACATCATAAAATAACGTTTTTATAACATATATGTAGTGACGTCAATTATCTGTGGCATTAGTCCGTCACTTTTAGGTCATATATACGTCTTATTATATATGTATATAATATTTTTATATTTCTATATTTCTTTATTTTCTAAAAAGTTTTATGTATTAGCAGCAAAATAATTAATTTTTACATGATTTTATGATTGCTCAGTTGAAGAAATAACATTATGTTTTTTACGTATCTTATTACAAAACGGAAGAGAATTATTCTATTAGAATTTTTCGATATTTACAATTATCCGCTGTCTCCTCAGTCTTCTATTTGTCTGTGAGAATCTTCTTCTAGCAACTTACAATTAGAATAAAAAGTCAGTTTCTGATTTAAAACGTACATTCAATTACCTGTCCCTGACATCATCATCGCATTTATTATAGCTCAGTCTTCAACAACTCATGAAATAATGCTATACCGAATTATAGGCAAAATATACTTCAGCAGCAGCTTGCTGCTGTTGAATGTCAGCGCAAACTCGCGCAATTTCACTGGCGCATCAAGACTCACATGAAACGTCTCACTAGATTAGCCGATCTCTTGTTTTCTGTTACTTGCTACTAACTTAGAGGTATTAAAGACTACTACTACTACATTTTTGTCTTCAATATTTTCCATTTCTTTAATTTTCTTCACCGATTTCGTAATAATATTTTCGAAGTAAGTATAGTTAAATACTATTACAATTTTAATTTTACTACATTAGTTACACTATTTACTTTACTACTACACTGCACTAATTTTTATTATTTTTTTCCTTCTTTAACACAATTAAAAGTAAAAAATTATCCGCTCATCTCGTATGGGATCAAAATTAACGAAACACCAATATATATATATATCACTTTTAAGAAGGTAAAATAAATTAGTAAAAAATATCGAAGTTTTCTCGAAAGTATGTAAGTTTATTCTTGCTTTCTTTAGTAATGCCAATTTGAATTTTTTGCTGTGTTTATTTGGTGAACAATATATAATATTATTTCTGAAAAACGAAAGACATTGTAATACACTTTTCTCAGGTTTATAACATATTGTATGGTTCTATAATTGAAAAAATTGCGTTCCACGTGATTATTTGTAATTTACGAGCAGTACTTGTTTCGAATTATGAATTATTGGCTGCTCGAATCGACATATTGTTCGATGAAAATTTTTGCTTGTAATCTAATTGTTATATTCAATTTTCATGTTTTTTTTTTTTATTGAAAGATTTAGCTTAATCCTTCACTTTTTCTATCGATTTTTATAAAACTATCAAAATTTCCATTTACATATACTTCGGTCAAGATTCAGAATACACGTTTGTAAGAAGTTTCTTTTCATAGTAGGCACATTTTATTTTGTCATTTGTTAATCTTCGTACACAATAGGCATAGTCGAAAACGAATGAGAGGTTTGTTGGTCTGTAACTAATAACTGACCTCGAGTGAATAGAATTTCGGCCTACCATAAATGCTTGTAGGTTTTCTCGTGTCTATGTCGACGAAATTTCACTTAACAGTTTATTTGGGAAAAACAGTAACATTTAGAAATAAAAAAAAACTAAATCAATTTGATCAAAATTTTAAATTGAAATACTTTCTTTAAATTACCCGTGACTTATGATGACGACAGCAATCGCTCAGCGTTGAGTAAAAATTATAAAAAAATATATATAAATAATATAATATATTAATATATATAAACATATGTAAATAAAATAATATATATAATAATATGTATTATTAATATATAACATAATATTTATAAATGTATATAAATTAGATAGAAAAAATTCTTTTGTACTGCGGTGATTTGTCGGTAAGACATTAGAATTCTCAGCTAAACTATCCCACTATCTCTCTTTATGCCCATTATTATACTGTTATATTTGAAATATAAAAAAGTGGAAAGAACAATGAAATAAATATGAGTAAGAAGAAGATTTAATATAAATATTTTATAATATAAATTTTTAAATGTGTAAAAACATGTTGAAATATAAATTCATATTAAATATTTTTCGTATCTTATATTTAAAATTAATTTTTTTAGGTGAACTTACCGTCGCATATAAAATCTAACGTTTATTTGAAAAATAAAATGATTGTAATTACAGTTCGAATTAGAATAAAGAAAATATATTAAAAATTTCTTAAATATTGAAATTTCAAACAATGCATGTCAATTATTAGAAATTCTGATTTTTATAATTCTAAAAAGATTTTTATAGCTCTAAAAGTATTGTGTTAAATTCAGTTTTAATCATACAACCACAATCAAATATGTATAAAATGTACTTATTTGTTAAAAAAAAATCAAAGTCAAGTGCTTCATTAACATTTTAAATCGTGTCAAAAGATTGAAAAGATATAATTGTAAGAAAAACGCGATTCTTTTTAAAGCTTCTTGCGTACACAAATATAACATAAAAACCAGAAGGTTTATGGATTTATTAAACCCATATAACAAATTTTTCGTTAATTCAAAAAATTTGTATTCCTGTTATATATTTTATATATTTGTAATTTATGAACGTGCTTTTTTGATATATAAAATGCCGCTTGAATCAACTTAATGGCGTCTATTTTTTGTTCATTATTTATTTTGCGATGATTTTATAATTATTATACAATTGATTAATAATAAATTTATAATAATATTCTCTCGATATACGACGAGATATAAATTAACGTATTAGTGTTTAATGCGTATTATAATAAAATTTTCTTCTAGAAATCCAACGCTAAATATCACGAAGTTGATTCCCCTAAAGTGGAAGCCGGTGAAAATAAATTATTCACCAGATTATCTGTACGTAGGAAACTCGATTAAGATAATTATGGAAAACAATTTTCTTTCGAAAAAAGTAACGTTTTGGAACCAGCTAACACGTCAGATGAAATTCCATGATGCGGATTTTGGAAATTTGAAGGACGAGTTGTAATTTACATTTGTAATTCACTGTTGTAATTCACATTTTTATACAAGTCGTGTGCGAAAACATTTCAGTGATTATAAAGACTTCAAAGTGCTGAGATCTCTTAAGAATTCTAAAGAACTGATTTTTTTAATTTATTTTGTGCAATATTCTATATTTTAACTAACACTTTATAAACAATGTTAGTTATGGATTATTATGAAATTTTTTATTAAAGTTATTTTTAAGCATATTTTTATTATATTATTTACTATTAATGTATATTTCTATCGTCTATTTACTATTAATGTATATTTCTAAATATAGTTTTAATATTAAGATACGTAATTTTTATAATCTTTCTGTTAACAATAATTGCAAGATGAATATATGTTTTGTCATTATTAATTTTTTCAAATATAGTGATAACATTATAATTTGTGCTCAGTTTTTCTATGTTATTCCAATGTGAACAGTTATATTCTATTTCTTGAAGAGAGTATATACGATGTTATTCTTTCTGAATAATCTGAACAATAAAACATAATTGTTATTAATTTCCATATTTGTATAATTAAATATAGAACATGATGATATTATAAAATTTCTTAAATGAGTGTGTCTGTTAAAGAGTCTTGTATATTAATGTTATCGGCCAAGAAACATTTATGTTTCGAATCTCGGAGCTATACATGTTTCTAATCTTTGTCAATGATTCGTGTAGCATCGGTGTTGAAGTGTCGACGGGGGTCCTCGGGAGCTGTCGACGCCGTCGGACCACGAGGAATTTCGGAGGCTTCCTCGAGGCTTCAAAATTCGGCGCAAACAAATTTTTAAGGACCCCGCACATTCCTATTCGCGGCTTGCAAATCCTCAGTCGAGACCGACTATCTTTTGCTATCAGACTGATAGTATAGCGATTAGCTCAGAATATTTATTACGATTAGCGACACGTGGCGAGCGAACTACTCGGAATCTGTGAAAGTGTGTTAACGGCGCCGGCCTTTTACCTTTGACTTTGGCGAAAGCATCCGTATTTTAAAGCCTTCAACCGAGACAAATCGCGCCCGGAGAGGCGCCAACAACCAATATGATACATAAGTATAGTATTGAGTGTCAGTTATTGTTTTATATTATATTTCAAGAACAGAAATATGCGAGGTAAAATGCATTCTCCGTCATACAAAGCTCTGGGAAAAGGCGAAAATAGAAAGGTGAGAGTGAGAGTGTAAGGAGACTGTTTCTTTTCTTTTTTCTACCGAACTGCACAATCGGAAAGTATCTTATTCTCTATGAACCTTTCTCACTAATGTTATCTTTAAATATGCAACCCATGGCTTATCGTGAGCAATAGCAATCGCTCGGCGTCAAATATTATACATAAATAAGTAAACAAAAAATAAAGAAGGTTTCAGGTGATAATTTGTATATATAAGCAAAAATTATAATTATTACAAGTATTCCATTAAAAATTTAATGTTTTGTAAAACAAAATTCTATAATATTGCATACGCGCGTTATACAATAATGCAAAACAGATCGCTACATTTTGCGTTGTGCTCTTTCGGCTTTATACAAGATTCATATTTCAACTCTTTGCGAGTACTATGATTAATGATCTGCGGACGAAGGTGTGCACGATTGCAATGATTCGTTTCATTTTACACGTAATTATTATTGCAATCGCACGACAATTATTCGCGAAAATACGAATACTATAAAACGAATTATTTATCGTTAATTTTAATAAACGCAGAAAATAATGCAGTTTTCAAAAAACATTTTGGCATAAAAACTTTATTTTACTATTTGCATCTCGCCGCACAAATAACAAACGGTTAAGAATGTATTAACAATATCGAAGGCTAAATATCGTGTAACAACTAAATATCGTGTAACATTAATTTGTATTATTTTATCTAAATTAATTATTTAACATTTTATAATATAAATTCTCAAATGTAGAGACATGTTAAAATAAAAATTCACATTTAACATTTTTCGTGTCTTATATTTCAAATTAGTTTTCTTAAGTGAACTTACCGTCGCATTTAAAATATAATGTATTTTTAAAAAATATAGTAATTGTAATTACTGTATTTGAATTAAAATAAAAGAAGTAAATAGAAAATTTTTTAAATATCGTAATTTTAAACAATACATGTCAATTATTGGGAATTTTGATTTTTATAATTCTAAAAGATTCTTATAGCTTTAAAAGTATTGTGTTAAATATAGCCATACAACCACAATCAGATATGTATTAAAGTCTTATTTGTTAAAAAAAAGAAACAAAGTCAAGCGCTTTAATAACTTTTTAAATCGTGTCAAAGGATTGAAGAGATATCATTTCAAAAAAAACGCGATTCTAATCAAAGTTTTTTGCGTACACAAATATAACATACAAACAGGAAGATTTATGGATTTATCAAACTCTTATAACAAATTCTTTGTTAATTCAAAAAGTTTTTATTCCAGGTATTTATTTGTAATTTACGAACAAAGTGCTTTTTTGATATATAAAATGCCGCTTGAATATACATACATAGTGGTCCGATTGTAATAATCATTTTTCTTTATTTGTTCTTGTCAGGATTAGACGCTCGTGAATTTTTTATTTTTTTTTTAATTTCTATTTTCTATTGTCATTTATCAATGTATAGACACAATGAGTATACAATAGAAATGAAAATAAAGGAAAGGCTTGTTTGTCGGTAGCTGGTTTTTGACCGTTGAGAAGATATACGAGAGTCATACCGAATGTCACAAGCAGAGAGAGAGTTTTTTGCTGTTTAACATTGGAATCTGTAGACAACAAACAGAACAATGAGTGTTATCCGGCAGGTAGTCATCCCTTGCGTCGCTCCTGAGTGACTCATGACGTTATTAGCTTCTCGTGACTACAATAATTTAAGACTACATGGCCGTCAGTAATGTTTCGTACCGTCGGCGTACTGTGATTGAGTTCCTTCTGAAAAAGGAGATTCCTTCCGTTGATACTCACCGCAGGCTTTAGCGTGCATATGGAAATGCATGCACAGATGCTAGCAGTAGCAGAAAATGAGTGAAACATATTAAAGACGGAAACACAAGCATCTAAGATCAGCTTTGTAGTGGTCGCCCTCAAACAGTCTAAACTGAACACAATGAGAAAAGGGTTGATACGATTGTAAGAGATGACAGACGAGTGTCTCCAAACGGCTGAAAAGGAGTTCTTTCGCAAAGAGATCTTCAAGCTGCCAGAACGACGGGAAAAATGGGAAGTCAAAAGAAATGGGGATTACGTAGAAAAATAGTTCAATGTATGAGGATTTAGATGTTATACTTGCTTTTTGAATAATAAAAAAATAAGTCCTAATTTATAAAATATTATTGCTCATTATTTTCGGTATGATCCTAGTAATTTCAAGAGAAACGCGATTCTATTCAAAGTTTCTTGCGTACGCAAATATAACAAGAAAAAATAAAGATTTATGGATTTATCGAACTCATATGACAAATTCTTTGTTAACAAAAAAAATTTTAATTCTGATTATTTATTTCTAATTTACGAGCAAAGTGCTTTTTCAAAATATGAAATGCTGTTTGGATCAACATATGTACATATTGTTCGAAAATATCTGTTTGTAGTCTAATTGTAATATTCCATTTTTTTTTCATTTCTGCCAGGATTAGACAGTCGTCAAAATTATTTTCTTTACAAATCTCTATTTTCTATTGTCATTAACAACACAATGGGTACCCTATAGCTGAAAATGAAAAAAAGATTTATTTGTTCGTAGCTGGTATTTGTCCTCGAGTAAATAGAATTTCAGCCTGCAGATTATAAATGCCTGTAGGTTTCACTGTGTCTGCGTCGACGAAATTTTACTTAAGAGTTATTTTTATATTATAAACGTTTTAGAAAGATTATAAAAATAAAATCAATTTTACAAAATTTCTTAAAATTTTATAATATTTCCTTAGATTTATTGTTTGTAACACATCGTGACAGTGGCAATCACTCGGCGTGGAATATTATATATAAATAAGTAAAAAGGAAGATTAAGATATAGAGATTTTTTTCCAACTATCGTGATTTGCTATAATACAACATTAGATATTTTATATCAGCCTGACATCATTTCCGTTTTTTTCATTCTCATCACTGTTACACTGTTTTTTTTTAAATATGAAGAAAACTTTTTCATTATAGAAAAAAAAATGAAAAATAAATATATTTTATATCAATGCGGAGGTTTCTTCATTCTTGTCCTCAGAATCGTTGTTGAACAGATTATGGCAAGCATTTTATATCACTGTCTGATAACAAATTAAACGTATTAATTTTTAATGCATTTTAATTGTAATTAACTAACTATATTAAGACTTACGAAAAAAGTATTTCTTGCACAATGTTATCTATAATGAATTTATATTTATTTAATATTTTAGTTACTGTTCTTAATGATACGATATCGTGTCAAATTTGCATTTATTTGTATATATTTGTATTGTATATTTTAAGTATAGCACATCTGCACGCTATTAATTGTAATTATCTTACCATAATATTACCAATAATTATGCTTACTATACTATTATCAACATATTACTTGTTTTCTTAAAGTTTAATGTAATTTATAATTAATTAAATAAACTTTATATATAGATTTGCTCGATTTTTATATATAAATAGGTATGTGAGTGCCATTAATTGTTATTACCAGTTATATGCATGCCAATGAGAAAAGTATCAGGATTTTTTTTACAACAGATAAGTCGCAGAAATGCTGTTAAAATATTATTCGTTGTAATTTGATATTAAATTACATATCAAATAAAAAATCTCTATTAAGGAAACGCATCAAAATAAATTAATTAACTCAAATACAGCAATTAATTAATGGATAGATTAAATAATTTTACATGTGCGAACAAAGAGGGAGATCTTTTTTGCTTATAAAACAATTTCATGTGCCTGTGAACGCGTGCGCGCACACATACACACACATATATGCATGTGTGTGCACAGAGAAAGATATATTACATACATTAATATATACATATACATGTAACATTTACAATTAATATTTAATATTGTATAAAGTTTTATACGTCCGCAAGATACAAAAATGTCAACAAAGGCATTTATATGCGATGGCTTATTAATGTATTAAATATATCTATAGATGTATTTATACACGATAAATATATCTATTTATAGAATTAAATATTCAATTTTACATGTGTAAAATTTGTGATTTTTTTTAACATAATAAAAAATATCTAACATCAAGATATGTATTCGAAAACTATCATTAAAAATTGTTGAAATAAAATATTTGCAAAAATTTATACGTCTTACTGCGTAGCTGAAGCATACCAAAATTCACAATTTATTTCAATATGAAGGCCATCTTATGCTACTGAGAATTTGCTGAGAATATAACTTTCGTTTAAACTTATATATATATATAATTTAAGTTCATTGTTATCCCACACACAGGCATCTGATAAATAGTGGGGTGACAAAGCGGGGAACGGCTATTGTGTTCAGCGCAAGTATTAGACTTTTGGAAAATATACGGAATCCCTAAAAAAATATTTACAATATAATATTATATTTGTAGAAATTAATAAAAATGTTTATAAAAATATTTTATAAAAATGTAAACTAAGCATGTTGAAGAATTGTTAAAAAATTAGCTTATATATAAATATATATATACTGTGTTTTACGAAAACTATAAAGAAATTCTAATTAATTTCGGGTTAATTATAAATTAATGGCACATAAACAATTACTTGGTTAGTTGCATTGATTTTCTTATATCCGTTCATGAAAAGCTAATTTTTTAACAATTTATTAACAAGTTTTCTCACATTTTTAAAAAATATTTTTTTAATATTTTTATAAATTTTTTAAAATATATTATTTTATTAAAAATATTTTTTTTAGTGATTCCGTGTATTTTCCACAAATGTAATACTTGAACATACACACAATAGCTGTTTCCCACTTTGTAGTTTTTCTACTATTTGTCGGGTGCCTGTGGAAGAGATATCTGGTGGGGAGAAGGGATATAAAGAGCCAAAATTTCGGACCACATTCTATGGTATGCTACGTTCGGGCTCCATAGTACAACGTTTTGTCATACAAGTTCCGTGCTATATATCGTGATTATTACCGTGTACTAATATCAGAGAATATATATAAATTTATATTTTCACGTGGTACTTCGACGAACGAAAATCCTAGAAGGAAATAATAAAATTTTAGTGTGTTCAGTGTGTGTTTAGTGTTTTCCTTCAGTTTTAGTTATTTCATTACAAACGATGGATTTTAATCCAGCACGGACATTGAAAGAGCTGAATATTTCTTGGAGTATTATGAAGTGGTATTCAGTAGATGAACATTTAATGCTACCTGGCAAGTGTATGGAAATAAATTGCGCGTTTGGGAATACTACCAGGTATCATCTCTTACCGGAGCTTCATCGAGAATCTACAATAATTGGTAAGAATATAAACAACAAATTATAAGAGAGTATATAATAAAATAAATTATGACAAAATTATTTCTTAATTCTGAATTATTATTTGAAGGTACCGATAATTCAGAAAAGATGATCGACTATGCAAGGAGAAACTTTATGAATGACGAAAGAATTGATTTCGACATCTTCGACATCCAGACGAAAAACGTACCAGCGGGATATATTGCAGAGTTTGACCATATATTTTCATATCCAACTCTTCACTCGCGTAATGATATTCAGTAAGTACAAATTAAATTTATATTTTGTGAAAGATAGAGACAGAATGAAAGAAAAAGATAATCATCCTATAAATCATGTATTTCACAAAAGTTGTTTTAAATAAATAATATATTCTTATTCAATTTTTTTAAACATTTTCACGTAACTGCTTTTTTGAATATTTTTTTGTCTACATTAATGCAAAAAATTATGTTAAAATATTAACATTTTGAAAACATAAATGTTCTATGTTAATTGGTTTTGATACTATATTAAAACAAGATAGATTTAAAATTAATTTTGTAGCTCAAAAATATTTTAACACATATATAACTTTTAAAAAATGATTATATTTCTTTTTCTCATTTAACAGGCAAGAGTTTAAAAATGTATTTGATATGCTAAAACCAGGAGGATGTTTCCATATGGCCATTGTCGTAAGGCATGATGCATTCAGGTTATATAACCGTATGAAAAATCACCCAGTTTACGGCAAATATTTCAAGGTATAGATATGTGTTAATATTTTAAACATTATTTCCTAATTGTAAATTTTCTACTACATATTTTTAATTATACTGTTTCTATTTTTACATGATACATGAAGAATTACACTTCGCCGTTCCATTACGCGAATAATCCCGAAGAGGATTTAAAGCGACTACTTTGGAATGTCGGATTTACTGTCAAGTCCTGCAGAACTAAATCTGATATAGAATGTGAAACAGATTATCTTTTACGTAAGTACTTTTACTTTTCACTGTGCGTATATTGACCATAAACGTAAAAATCTTATTTAAAAAATCAAATTCTTCTTAATGAAGCTATTTAATGATGTAAATCACAACAATAATTTAATTAACTTCTTATGTATGTATGTAACACTTTTTCATAAGAATTATTATTTATTTCGACAGCGTTTATCCTCTTCGGGCTTCCCTTCATGAATGAATTACCACTCGAACAAGCAGAAGACCTCAAGGAAAAACTAACAACCCGATTTAATAGAATGGAGAAAATGATTAACCGTCAAAATCCCAACGATCCAGATTATGAGGAATATCACTTCGATTTGTATGGAATAATAGAAATTCATGCTTGCAAACCGTCGCACATAATATATGTATAATATCCCAGCTAGCATATCCTCGTTATATGGACGTCAGGAAATTAGTCATTTTCATTCTATTGACGTCAAAAAAGGTACCATAATATAACGTCATTTTAATCACCAAATAATCACGTTTCTCGAACTACATTATTTTATCGTCATATTCACATATTTATTCTATTATTTTTATAAATACTTGCTTGTATTTTGAATTAATATTCCAGTATATTCGAGTTTGAAATAAACGTTCTAATTTCATCTTTCATAACAAAGTTAAAACAGATATCTTTGTGGAATTTGTTAATGTAATTTAATGATTTATAATTACTGAGCAAAAGTAAATAGATGAATATAAATATAATCTAATTAAAGAAGATATTCATTTTTTAATTACTGATTTGGTATTTATTTTTTTAATTACAGATGATCTTCAAAAGGCCCGTGTAAAACTTAAGAAATGCGAAAATACATCAGATGTGCAATCTACGTCTGAAACTGAACGTGGTAGACATAGAAAAAGAAATCGCAAATACTATTTAAGCAGTGATGAAGATAATGAATACCAAGATACATCTGTTTTAATACGCTCGCCCCAAAAACTATCAAACAAGGTAATAGAATAATATTTCGTTAAGTTCTCTAAAATATTAAATTATAAATTATTAAGAATTGCGTAAGCAATTTGATGGCATTTTTCGTATGGATTATGCACGTGTTATTGATAACATCGCGATAGTGTGTTTCGATCTCAATTATCACTTATTTAATATTGCATACATGTACTAAAAAACTACATTAATTTGTTTTTATTATTACTCTTTCGTAATTTAAATGCAATTATCTATTTTAAAGTAAAATAATGTATGATAATCATATTTTTAAATTAACTGTGTGTAGCATTGAAAGAGATTTCGAATTTATTATTAAATCATTTAATTTGTAATTTATATTATGTTTATTAGATGAACTAAGAAATGTATGTTATATGTATGACAATTTTATTTTGAAATGAATCTACTTGTTCATTTTGCGAAGGGCAAATTTTAAATATTTTATGAATGTATGTATATTCTATTTTAATCAGAAATGGTTTTAATAATATTCTTTCTTACTGTTTATACAGATATACAAATATTTATAGTGCAAACTTTTGTGGAAGTAGCAAAAACGAGAGAAGAATTGAAAGAAATTCACGGACTTGTAAATGTAACGACTTCTAATAGCATAACTTCATTGCCATTCTGTTAAATTTCGACTTAAAACACACGAAGATGTAGAAGCGCTTGAAAACTATTTACATTCTCCAGATAACCAAAATTTTGTGGTAAGAAAATATAATTTCTAAACGTCGAATGAATAAACCGGTGATTTTATAGTTTAGCAATTTTATTTGTTTTATACACATTGTTTCTTTTGCATTCATTATATTTGTCGACTTTGAGAGGTATATTACTATTAGTTCACAAACAAACAAAATCCTGCGAAAATTTCTTACCAACGAATTATAGCTACAGATTATAATTTTGCTGCTCAAAAACATAATGAAATACCTTTTGGAATTCTTACATTAAAAACAGTTATAATTCGTAAATATATAGTCAGTATACATATATACAATTAGATAATATGTATAGATATCATAATATAGTAAAATATAATGTGATAAATATGTAGATAATATATACAATATTTTTTTCTTATTACAGGTGCAATACAAATACAATCTTCTTCCGCTACCGATAATGATGTGGAAAACGCAATTAAAATTTGGCTTAAACACGCTCTGCAACGGTTAACAGAAGAAAATAAAAAAAAACGTCCATAAGCAAAACTTCCTTGTTACTAGTAAGATTAGAACTAAGTTAAAAATTTTTTATTAAATTACTGATTTTTATTATTTTGGTTTGAAATATGCTCTAATACGCTTAAATGCATAAAATCAGGCATGCTTTAAAAGACGATGAAAAATTAAAAATTAATTTTAATATTGACGGTATTCTTCTATTCAAAAGATCAAACTTACAATAGTGGCCAATTTTGGGTGTTATAAAAAATTTTCCAGCTATTTCCATAATAGCAAAACAGTTAACAAATATTCAAATATTCATGATTATTCATATGATTCATCAGAGCTTATAATTTATCATATAAACGTTATTGAAAGTTTATCAGAAAATCTGAGAGCATGGCCAATATCAAAATATGGAAAATGTATTGCTCTTCCTGTTAACTGCGACTATTTTGTATCATTTCCTATTATACACAGTTTGAATGAATAATTCTTAATTTTGTTCTCTCATTTGTCTTTATTTTTAATTTATTTTTGAAGTTTTTAATTCTTTATTATTTACTTATTAATTAATTAAATATTAATTATTTACTTATTAGTTATTAAGATATTATTAAGATATTATTAATATTATATTTTAAGATATTAATATTAAGCTCCTATTAAGATATTATTATTTTTATGTTATTAAGATTTTAATATTAAGCTCCTATTTAGTTATTTACTTATTATTTACCTATTATTTGCTATTTAACTATTTAGTAATTAGATATTTACTGTACAAAATATATGTATTATTATATGCATCAATACAGATTTTTTTACTTTGTGCAATAAATAACATTATATATATAACTGAAGTGTTCTATAATAATTAATATTTAAAATCATGTATAAAAATCACGTTTAATGAGAATAAAAGAGACATCATAAAACAACGTCTTTATAACGTATATGTAGTGACTTCAATTATCTGTGACATTAGTCTGTCACTTTTAGGTCTAAATACGTCTTATTATATATGTATATAATATTTTTATATTTCTATATTTTTTCATTTTCTAAAAAGTTTTATGTATTAGCAGCATTAATTAATTTTTACATGATTTTATGATTTCTCAGTTGAAGAAATAACATTATGTTTTTTACGTATCTTATTACGAAACGGAGGTTTATTCTATTATAATTTTTCGATATTTTGAATTATCCGCTTTCTCCTCAGTCTTCTATTTGTCTGTGAGAATCTGCATCTAGCAACTTACAATTAGAATAAAAAGTCAGTTTCTGATTTAAAACGTACATTCGATTACCTGTCCCTGACATCATCATCACATTTATCATAGCTCAGTCTTCAACAACTCATGAAATAATGCTGTACCGAATTACAGGCGAAATATACTTCAGCAGCAAGCTGCTGCTGAATGTCAGCGCAAACTCGCGCAATTTCACTGACGCATCAAGTCTCACATGAAACGTCTCGCTAGATTTGCCGATCTCTTGCTTTTCTTTTAGTAGTAACTAAGAGGTATTAAAGACTTCATTTTCTAAAAAGTTTTATGTATTAGCAGCATTAATTAATTTTTACATAATTTTATGATTGCTCAGTTGAAGAGATAACATCATGTTTTTTATGTATCTTTTCGAGATGCTCGATTTTTCGGAAACAGAGGAAACTACTACTACATTCTTGTCTTCAATATTTTCCATTTTCTTAATCTTCTTCACCGATTTCGTAATAATATTTTTGGAGTAAGTATAGTTAAATACTATTACAATTTTTATTTTACTACACTAGTTACACTATTTACTTTACTGCTACACTGCACTAATTTTTATTATTTTTTCCTTCCTTAACACAATTAACAGTAAAAAATTTTCCGCTTATCTCGTGCGGGATCAAAATTAACGAAACACTAATATATGTATATCACTTTTAAGAAGGTAAAATGAATTGGTAAAAAATATCGAAGTTCTCTCGAAAGTATCGAAGTTTATCCTTGCTTTTTTTAGTAATGCTAATTTGAATTTTTTGCTGTGCTTATTTTGTGAATAATTATCATCATTGAGATCACATACTTTGACAAATCAAAGAGAGTTAAATAGCAACGTAAGTAATTTTATTCATTTATAACGCCTAAGTTTATAATATTATTTTTGAAAAACGAAAGACATTGTAATGCACTTTTCTCAGGTTTATAACATATTGAATGGTTCTTGTTGCAAAAATTGCGTTCTACGTGATTATTTGTAATTTACGAGCAGTGCTTGCTTCGACGTATGAATTATTGGCTGCTCGGATCGACATATAATTCGATGAAAATTTTTGCTTGTAATCTAATTGTCATATTCAATTTTTATGTTTTTTTTTCTATTGAATGATTTAGCTTAATCCTTTACTTTTTCCATCGATTTTTATAAAACTATCAAAGTTTTCAATGACATTTACTTTTCTCAAGATTCAGTAATACACGTTTGTGAGAAATTTCTTTCCAAAGTAGGCACATTTTATTTTGTCATTTGTTAATCTTCGTAGACAATAGGCATAGTCGAAAACGAAAGAAAGGTTTGTTGGTCCGTAACTGGTAACTGACCTTGAGTGAATAGAATTTCGGCCTACCATAAATTCCTGTAGGTTTTCTCGTGTCTATGTCGACGAAATTTCACTTAACAGTTTATTTGTGAAAAACAGTAACATTCAGAAATAAAAAAAAACCAGATCAATTTGATCAAAATTTTAAATTGAAATACTTTCTTTAAATTACCCGTGACTTATGATGACGACAGCAATCGCTCAGCGTTGAGTAAAAATTATAAAAAAATATATATAAATAATATAATATATTAATATATATAAACATATGTAAATAAAATAATATATATAATAATATGTATTATTAATATTATAATAATGTATTATAAAATAATATTTATAAATGTATATAAATAAGATAGAAAAAATTTTTTCGACCTGCGGTGATTTGTCGGTAAGACATTAGAATTCTCAGCTAAACTATCTCACTATCTCTCTTTATGCCCATTACTATACTGTTATATTTGAAAAATAAAAATGTGGAAAGAACAATGAAATAAAATATGAGTAAGAAGATTTAAAATAAATATTTTATAATATAAATTTTTAAATGTGTAAAATCATGTTGAAATATAAATTCATATTAAATATTTTTTGTATCTTATATTAAAAATTAATTTTTTTAGGTGAACTTACCGTCGCATATAAAATCTAACGTTTATTTGAAAAATAAAATGATTGTAATAACAATTTGAATTAGAATAAAGAAAGTATATTATAAATTTTTTAAATATTGAAATTTTAAACAATACATGTCGATTATTAGAAATTCTGATTTTTATAAATCTAAAAAGATTTTTATAGCTTTAAGAGTATTGTGTTAAATTCAGTTTTAATCATACAACCACAATCAAATGTGTATAAAATGTACTTATTTGTTAAAAAAAAAATCAAAGTCAAGTGCTTCAATAACATTTTAAATCGTGTCAAAAGATTGAAAAGATATAATTTCAAGAAAAACGCGATTCTATTCAAAGTTTTTTGCGTACGCAAATATAACATGAAAACAGGAAGATTTATGGATTTATTAAACCCATATAACAAATTTTTCGTTAATTCAAAAAATTTGTATTCCAGTTATATATTTGTAATTTATGAACGTGTTTTTTTATATATGAAATGCCGCTTGAATCAACTTAATGGCGTCTATTATTTGTTCATTATTTATTTTGCGGTGATTTTATAATTATTATACAATAGATTAATAATAGATTTATAATAATTTTCTCTCGATATACGACGAGATATAAATTGACGTATTAGTGTTTAATGCATATTATAATAAAATTTTCTTCTCGAAATCTAACGCCAAATATCACGAAGTTGATTCCCCTAAAGTGGAAGCCGGTGAAAATGAATTATTTACCAGATTATCTGTACGTAGGAAACTCGACTAAGATAATTATGAAAAACAATCTTTCCTCGGAAGATGAGACGTTTATAATCAGCTAACACGTCGGATGAAATTCCAGGATGCGGATTTTGGAAATTTGAAGGACGAGTTGTAATTCACAGTTGTAATTCACAGTTGTAATTCACATTTTTATACAAGTCGTGTGCGAAAACCTTTCTGTGATTATAAAGACTTCAAAGTGCTGAGATCTCTTAAGTATTCTAAAGAACTGATTTTTTAAATTAATTTTTTGCAATATTCTATATTTTAACTAACACTTTATAAACAATGTTAGTTATGAATTATTATAAAATTTGTTATTAAAATTATTTTTATGCATATTTTTATTGTATTATTTACTATCAATGCGTATTTTTAACATAGATATAATTTTAATTTTAAGATTTGTAATTTTTATAATAATTTTGTTAACAATAATTGCAAGATGAATATATGTTTTGTCATTATTAATTTTTTCAAATATAGTGACAACATTATAATTTGTGCACAGTTTTTCTATGTTATTCCAACGTGAACAGTTATATTCTATTTCTTGAAGAGAGTATATACGATGTTATCCTTTCTGAATAATCTGAACAATAAAACATAATTGTTATTAATTTCCATATTTGTATAATTAAATATAGAACATGATGATATTCTAAAATTTATAAATTGAGTGTGTCTGTTAAAGAGCCTTGTATATTACTGTTATCGACCAAAAAAGTAAAAAAACATTTATGTTTCAAATCTCGAAGCGATACATGGTTCTAATCTTTGTCAATGATTCGTTTAGCATCGGTGTTGAGGTGTCGACGGGGGTCCTCGGGGGCTGTCGACGCCGTTGAACCACGAGGAATTTCGAAGGCTTTCTCGAGGCTTTGAAATTCGGCGCTAACAAGTTTTTAATAACTCCGCACATTCCTATTCGCGGCTTGCAAATCCTCAGTCGAGACCGACTATCTCTTACTATCAGACCGATTAGTATAGCGATTAGCTCAGAATATTTATTACGATTAGGGACACGTGGCGGGCGAACCACTCGGGCCCTGTAAAAGGGCGTTAACGGCGCCGGCCTTTTACCTTTGACTCTGGCGAAAGCATCCGTATTTTTAAGCCTTCAACCGAGACGAATCGCGCCCGGAGAGGCGCCAACAACCAATATGATACATAAGTATAGTATTGAGTGTCAGTTATTGTTTTATATTATATTTCAAGAACAGAGATATGCGAGGTAAAATGCTTTCTCCGTCAAGGAAAAGGCGAAAATAGAAAAGTGAGAATGAGAGTGTAAGGAGAGTGTTTCTTTTCTTTTTTTTCTACCAAATTGCACGGTCGGAAAGTATCTTATTCTCTATGAATCTTTCTTACTAATGTTGTCTTTAAATATGCAACCCATGGCTTATCGTGAGCAATAGCAATCGCTCGGCGTCAAATATTATACATAAATAAGTAAACAAAAATTAGAGAAGGTTTCAGATGATAATTTGTATATATAAGCAAAAATTATAATTATTACAAGTATTCCATTAAATTTTAATGTTATGTAAAACAAAATCTATAATATTGCATGAGCGCGTTATACAATAATGCAAAATAGATCGCTACATTTTGCGCTGTGCTCTTTCGGCTTTTTACAAGATTCATTTTTCAACTCTTTGCGACTACTATGATCGATGATCTGCGGACGAAGGTGTGCACGATTGCAATGATTCGTTTTATTTTACACGTAATTATTAGTGCAATCGCACGACAATTATTCGCAAAAATACGATTACTTTAAAACGAATTATTCATCGTTAATTTTAATAAACGCAGGAAATAATGCATTTTTCAGAGAACAATTTGACATGAAAGCTTAATTTCACTATTTGCATCTCGCCGCACAAATAACAAACGGTTAAGAATATATTAACAATATCACATAAAGGCTAAATATCGTGTAACAATTAATTTGTATTAATCTACCTAAATTAATTATTTAACATTTTATAATATATATTCTCAAATGTATAAACATGGTAAAATAAAAATTCACATTAAACATTTTTCGTAATTTACCTTCGCATATAAAATCTAACGCTTATTTGAAAAATAAAGTAATTGTAATTACAGTTCGAAATAGAATATAAGAAAATTAAAAATTTTTAAAATATCGCAATTATAAAAAATACATGATAATTATTAGAAATTTAGATTTTTAAATCTAAGAGATTTTTATAGCTTTAAAAAAATTGTGTTAAATTTAGCCATACAACCACAATCAGATATGTATTAAAGTCTTATTTGTTAAAAAAAGAAAAACAAAGTCAAGCGCTTTAATAACTTTTAAAATCGTTTCAAAAGATTGAAGAGATATAATTTCAAAAAAAAAGCGATTTTATTCAAAGTTTCTTGCGTACACAAATATAACATAGAAACAAGAAGATTTATGAATTTATCAAACTCATATAAAAAATTCTTTGTTAATTCAAAAAATTTATATTCCAGTTATTTATTTGTAATTTACGAACAAAGTGCTTTTTGATATATAAAATGCCGCTTGAATCAACATACATAGTAGTTCGATTGTAATATTCATTTTTCTTTATTTGTTCTTCTCAAGATTAGACGCACCTGAATTTTTTATTTTATTTTTAATTTCTATTTTCTATTGTCATTTATCAATGTATAGACACAATGAGTATACAATAGAAATGAAAATGAAAGAAAAGCTTGTTTGTCGATAGCTGGTTATTGACCGTTGAGAAGATATACGAGAGTCATACCGAAAGTCACAAGCAGAGATACTCACCGCAGGCTTTAGCGTGCATATGGAAATGCACGCACAGATGCTAGCAATAGCAGAAAATGAATGAAACATATTAAAGACGGAAACACAAGCATCAAAGATCAGCTTTGCAGTAGCCGCCCTCGAACAGTCTGAACTGAACACAATGAGAAAAGGGTTGATACTATTGTAAGGGATGACAGACGAGTGTCTCCGAACGGCTGAAAAGGAGTTCTTTCGCAAAGAGATCTTCAAGCTGCCAGAACGACGGGAAAAATGGGAAGTCAAAAGAAATGGGGATTAGGTAGAAAAATAGTTCAAGAAATGAGGATTTAGATGTTATAATTGCTTGATTTTTGAATAATAAGAAAATAAGTCCTAATTTATAAAATATTATTGCTCATTATTTTTGGTATGATCCTAGTAATTTCAAGAGAAACGCGATTTCATTCAAAGTTTCTTGCGTACGCAAATATAACAAGAAAAAATAAAGATTTATGAATTTATCGAACTCATATGACAAATTCTTTGTTAACAAAAAAAATTTTTATTCTGATTATTTATTTCTAATTTACGAGCAAAGTGCTTTTTTAAAATATGAAATGCTGTTTGGATCAACATATGTACATATTGTTCGAAAATATCTGTTTGTAGTCTAATTGTAATATCCCATTTTTTTTCATTTCTGCCAAGATTAGACGGTCGTAAAAAATATTTTCTCTGAAAATCTCTACTTTTTATTGTCATTTAACAACACATTGGTACACAATAGCTGAAAATGAAAGAAAGATTTATTTGTCCGTAGCTGGTATTTGTCCTTGAGTTAATAGAATTTCTGCCTGCATGTTATAAATGCCTATAGGTTTTACTGTGTCACCGTCGACGAAATTTTACTTAAGAGTTATTTTTTTATATTATAAACGTTTAAGAAAGATTATAGAAAATAAAATCAATTTACAAAATTTTTTAAAATTTTATAATATTTTTTTAGATTTTTGTTTGTGACACATCGTGACAGTGGCAATCACTCGGCGTGAAATATTATATATAAATAAGTAAAAAGAAAGAAAAAGATATAGAGATTTTTCTTCAACTATCGTGATTTGCTATGATACAACATTAGATATTTTATATCAGCTTGACATCATTTCCGTCTTTTTCATTCTCGTCATTGTTACCTTGTTATTTTTGAGATATGAAGAAAACTTTTTCATTATAGAAAAAATAAATGTAAAATAAATATATTTTATATCAATGCGGAGGTTTCTTCATTCTCGTCCTCAGAATCGTTGTTGAACAGATTATGGCAAGCATTTTATATCACTGCTTTATAACAAATTAAACGTATTAATTTTTAATGCATTTTAATAGCAATTAACTAACTATATTAAGACTTACGAAAAAAGTATTTCTTGCACAATGTTATCTATAATAAATTTATATTTATAGTTACTGTTCTTAATGATACGATATCGTGTCAAATTTGCATTTATATGTATATATTTGTATTGTATATTTTAAGTATAGCACTTCTGCACGCTATTAATCGTAATTATCTTACTATAATATTATCAATAATTATGCTTACTATAATATTATCAACATATTACTAGTTTTCTTTAAGTTTAAAGAAATTTATAATTAATTAAATAGACTTTATATATATATTTGTTCGATTTTTATATATAAATGTGTATGTGTGTGCCATTAATTATTATTACCAGTTATATGCATGCCTATTAGATAAATATCAGGATTTCTTTTACAACAGATAAGTCGCACAAATTCTGTTAAAATATTATTCGTTGTAATTTGATATTAAATTACATATCAAATAAAAAATCTCTATTAAGGAAACGCATCAAAATAAATTAATTAACTCAAATACAGCAATTAATTAATAGTTAGATTAAATAATTTTACATGTGCGGACAAAGAGGGAGATTCTTTTTGCTTACAAAACAATTTCATGAGCTTGTGTACGCGCGCGCGCACACATACTCACACATATATGCATGTATGTGCACAGAGAAAGAAATATTAAATACATTAATATATACATATACATGTAACATTTACAATTAATATTTAATATTGTATAAAGTTTTATACGCGCGCAAAATACAAAAATGTCAACGAAGGCATTTATATGCGATGGCTTATTAATGTATTAAATATATCTACTTATATATGTATTTATACACGATTAATATATCTATTTATACAATTAAATATTCAATTTTACATCTCTAAAATTTGTGATTATTTTTAACATAATATAAAATATCTAACATCAAGCTATGTATTCGAAAACTATCATTAAAAATTGTTGAAATAAGACATTTGCAAGAATTTATACGTCTTACTGCGTAGCTGAAGCATACCAAAATTCACAATTTATTTCAATATGAAGGCCATCTTATGCTACTGAGAATTTGCTAAGAATATAACTTTCGTTTAAACTAATATATATATATATATATATATATATATATATATATTTATATATAATTTAGGTCCATGTGTCCTACACACAGGCATCTGACAAATAGTGGGGAGACAAAGCAGGGAACAGCTATAGTGTTCAGCGCAAGTATTAGACTTTTGTAAAATATACGGAATCCCTAAAAAAATATTTTCAATATAATATTATATTTGTAGAAATTATTAAAAATATTTATAAAAATATTTTTTAAAAATGTGAAATAAGCTTGTTGAAAATTTGTTAAAAAATTAGCTTATATATAAATATATATATATATATATATATATACTGTGCTTTACGAAAACTATAAAGAAATTCTATTTCATTTCGGGTTAATTATTATTAATGGCACATAAACAATTACTTGGTTAGATGCATTGATCTTATATCCGTTTGTGAAAAGCTAATTTTTTAACATTTCTTTAACAAGTTCTTTTCACATTTTTAAAAAATATTTATATAAATATTTTTATAAATTTCTAAAAATATAATATTTTATTGAAAATATTTTTTTAGGGATTCCGTGTATTTTCCAAAAATGTAATACTTGAACATACACACAATAGCTGTTTCCCACTTTGTAGTTTTTCTACTATTTGTCGGGTGCCTGTGGAAGGGATACCTGGTGGGGTGAAGGGATATAAAGGGCCAAAATTTCGGACCACATTCTATAGTATGCTACGTTCGGGCTCCATAGTACAACGTTTTGTCATACAAGTTCCGTGCTATATATCGTGATTATTATCGTGTACTAATATCAGAGAATATATATCAATTTATATTTTCACGTGGTACTTCGACGAACGGAAATCCTAGAAGGAAATAATAAAATTTTAGTGTGTTTAGTGTTTTCCTTCAGTCTTAGTTATTTCATTTCAAACGATGGATTTCAATCCAGCACAGACATTGAAAGAGCTGAATATTTCTTGGAATACATCAAGCTGGGATATAAAAGAGGAACATCTAATGCTACCTGGCAAGTGTATGGAAATAAATTGCGCGTTTGGGAATAGTACTAGGTATCATCTCTTACCGGAGCTTCATCGAAAATCTACTATAATTGGTAAGAATATAAACAACAAATTATAAGAAAGTATATAATAACCCAGATAGCACGTGGAACTCTTATGGACGTCCATTGGACGTTCGAGTCCTGACATTTGGACGTCCATAAGTTGTCTGAATTAAGACCGACGGACGTCCAATGGACGTCCATAGGGATGTCGGTTTTTACTACTGCGGACGTCCAAAACAATATCCAAAAAAGGATCTAAAATGGACGTCATTTTCAGTGCCCTTACTGTTACAATTAATGTTTAAATAAATATTCAAAACTTTATAAAGGAGAGGTTTATGAGCAATAATAACTTTGAAGTGTAGCAGGATTAATTCGTATATTTATAAAATGTATGTAAAATACATCAATATTTTAACACACATATACAATTTTAATTATACAGTTATTATTTGGACTTTAATCACAGTTTGAACTTTTAAATCACAGTTTAAATTTATACAGCAATATTTTAATTATTCATTAATAATATAGACTATACACATATAAAATTAAAACTAAATTTCTACATTTCTAATTTATTTTGTAATAAAATCTTTTAAAATAAAATCTTGTAAAATAATCTCACTCATTATCAGTTTCAATCTTTGAAATGTAATCTGTGTTTATAATCTATATATATTGCATTAGAAATATAATCTATATTATATGTATAAAAAAGATACATTATTATAATATAATAATCAATAATACATTAAAAAAGAAAAGAATAAAAGTAATATTGAAATAGTATATAGTAAATATATTGCAGAGTATTATTTTAAAGAATGTAAATAAATTGTATGTTGAGAAGAAAGATATAAGTATTGCACTTAATCGTAACAAACTGAAACTAATACAATAAATTATTCCTGTTGCATCCTTTAATAGCTTTGCATATACTCTTGAACTATAATATATATACTATAAATATAGCCTTATTTTGCATATAATTCTAGAAAGAAAATATGAAATAAAAAACATCTCAATAAACTAATTGTAAGAAATACATGTCAATAAATTATAATAAAAAAAACCTGTCGGATATAATTAAGAAACAAAGAACCAAACTAAACTATTGATCATTTTCGCATGTTTTATTTTTTTTCTTTGCATCACATCGTTTTTTTGCTCTCCTCAACCATTTTTGGATTGCTTTTTCCAGTTCCAATTTGGTGTAAGAATCACAATATGCAGTACCTGTAGCTATAACAAAAAAAGTAATTTGTATACTTGCAAAGATCATGAATATATTTCTTCAATTAATTAATTTTGCATTAAAAATTCAAACAAATATATGTATATATATATATATATATATATATATAGATATGCTATTACAAAAATATTTGAAATAGTACATTTACCTAATAACATATCCGTTATTCGAAGATTGCAAAATTTCCTTTTGAGCTTAGCACCCAGCCAACTATATTGGACTGCAAGTTCATTAGTAATTAATCGGCATAAATTTCTTTTAATAAAATTATAAGGACATGTGCCTCCTATTGTACGTGTTTCCATAATCTACAAAAATTCATATATTATATTACAATTTAATAAATTTGTTCTTTTTACTGGCTGCACTAGTTCAAAGTTTATCTTTTTTACTCCACATTAGAAGAAAAGAGATAAACTCTGAACTTGTGCAGCCAGTTGAGTTAAAAAGAACAGACCTAATATTCAAAATTCCTCTTTTATAAAGTATATAATTTTTATATATTATATATGTATTACCGAACGTTCAAAGTCTTCTGAAATTTTTAAAAATTTTTCTACGGCTCCTTCCATCTCTTCAACAGTTTTTAACGGTAAATCAAACGACAAATAAATAAACTTTTCATTTTGCTTGTTGACATCCTGATTTTGTTGCATCAGATTACCGGTTACGACATCTTTTATTTCTCTTAAATCGTCTGCCATTTGCCACAACTGCGTTTTGAATAAACTTTGTTGGCGAATAATTTCCTTAAAATATTTCGTATTATCTGTAAAAGAATGTTTTTATATTTTTAAATTATTATCTTCCAACTCATTGAATAACGATTATTTACAACAATTTTAAAAATGCACATACCACTATCATTTCGAGTGAATGAATGATGCTGAGGGGCATTATTTAAAGAAGTGTCAATGTTATTATTGAGGGAGTCACGCATATTGAATGCTTGCTTCATTGTTTTGGAGCCAGTTGCATTTGAATTCAATTTAATATTTATGGATTCTGCGAAATCAAAAAATATAAATCATTCATTGAATAACGATAATTTACAACTCTTTAGAAAATACACATACCACTATCATCTTGAGTGAATGAATGAGGGGCATTATTCAAACAAGTATAAATGATATTACTGAAGGAATCACGCGTATTGACTGTTTGTTTAATTGCTTTGGATACACTTGGATTCGAATTCATTTTAATATTCGTGGATTCTGCAAAATCAATATTATGTCTACAATTCTACAAAATAAAAGATAATAATGTCCATCGTGGTGTTTAATTGATTAAATTATTATATTGATTTGTTTATTATTAATTCATGTTTTACGAGCCTTACAAGAAAAAATAAATATACTTTTATTAATTACATCTTTGATATTAAAAACAAGATGTATATACTTGATTCCAACACTGTCTAATTTAATTTAGTAGATACTTGAAATTTAAAAGATCGGAAAAAAGGAAGAAAAATAAAAAGAAATTTATAAGATGTTATTATTTAAATAATAAATTAATTACATATAACATAATAACAATAAATTAAATGCATCTATTCTAATTAAATAAACTTGAACTGTTTATTTTGTTAACTTACCTGTCATTTCCGGATGTTTTGGAATAATGCTATTAGACTCTTCAGAGTCTTCATCAGAATCTTCAGAATATTGTATTATCTTGGTCTTTTTTTAACCATTTCGTCCTCTGAGAGAGAAAATAATTTTAAATATAAATTAGTATATATATAATAAACGTTAATATTTACACAATAACTACAGAAATATTTGTTTACTGAAACAACCTTTTAATTGCTTTGTCTTGTTGAAGAGCTCTTATTTTGATCGCAATCATCGCTGTCACTCGCGTACAGACGATTTCTTATCCTTTTCCTTTTTGTTGTGTTCTCTAACTCTGAATTTAAATCGGATGCGGATGTGTATTCGGCTTTTTTGGTTTTTGATCTTGCTATATTGTAGTCATCTAAAAAAAATTATACAAATTAATATTAACATTATAATGATCAATAGCAAAAATATATATTAATTTACTTCTACAAAATAATATTAATTTAAATATTTTTTAGAAATAAAAAAAAAATAAAATACTACTAACCATACGTGTTATTTCGGAACGTTTTAATATCGTAACATGGCCAACATGTATTTCGTTCTATATTTTTTCGAATTGCTGTGATAATCTGCTCATATTTAAATGGAGGCGAATAACATTTGTTGTGTTCAATCCATCTCGATGGTACTGCTTCAATAGTGTTATCTGTTAAAAACTGAACTATTGTCCACGTTGGTTTCTCCATCCTAGATATAAATGTAAAAGCAAAAGCGCAATTTTTTCGACGAAAATAATTGATCAATATTATGTGTTAATATTATGTATAAATAACACACACAGATTACATTAAAAGATATAAAATAGTGGAGAAAATATTATTGTATATAATTATTATAAATTATTATATCTAATCTGTCCAAATATAATTATGTAATAATAACTTAGTGTAGTGCTAATAATTACAAATGTGTACTAAAGTAATAAAATATTTGAAGCAGATAAACAAATGTTTCTGATAATAAAATAAAAATATTTTTGTTTCTTCTTTATTATGTATATTGTTTTTATGATTTTGTAAAAATTATAATATAAAGTGAAATAAACAAGTAAAATAATATAAAATAATGTAAACTAAACCAATTTTGTATATTTTGAATTTTTGATAATTAGCAATTAATATAATTAGCAATAAATTTTAAATGTTATCTATAATTCTGCATGTAATAAAGGAAAAATAACGTATGTATTTTTGTATTTTAATCTAACACACTTATTTGCAACTTGGTCCAAACTCCAAGTGTGTAAATTGCCTAAATTATAGAATTTATAAATGCTTAATTTAGAAGATTTGCAGGGTTCAGTATAAAAATCTTTAAGGGTCTTATACTTTTTTCCAACTACAATAACATTCTCGTTAGAAGCAGCAAAATTGAGGATAACTACAATACTTCCAGCCAATAAGCAACAACAATTATCAGGTTTTTTATTTGTTAAGATACATTTTTCAAACTGAATTTTACTAAATTGATTATAATTGTGACAATTAATAAGTGGACCATTGCAATGCGGATTTAAAAGTGGAGGTTTATGTTGTCTTATGTTTAGATTAGAATTTATATAATTATTTTGTTCACTTATCCGACAAACAATTTGCTCCAAAGGCTTATCATTTATACGAATCATTTTTAAAATTGATTGCATATAATTTTCAAATGGAAAAGCACTGAATTCTTGTAGTGATCCGAATTTTTTACGTCATTACAAAGATGTAATAAATTATGTGTATTATGCGATGCATTTTCTTTACCGTACAAAATAATTAATGTTTCAACGTAATATCGTAATAATAATGTTGCATAATCTAAATATGGTTCAATATACTTTGAATTTGATATAATAGTAGCAGCTATGTGTAATGTTACAAAATTTAAATATTTATCCTGACTTAATACAGATTTTAATACAACTGGCCCAGTATATAATAAAAATGTTCTATATTCAGTAGCTTTGCATCTTTTGCTTTCTAATATTGATCTTGGTTTTCTATTAAACTTAAATGTTATATTATATTGTTGCTTTTCTAAGAACGTTGATATTATTAATTGTTGTTGCGATGATAATTTAGCACGAGAGAGAGATTTTCCATGGCACCATAACGAAACTAATTTTTTAACTTCTCCTAGAAAAAGTAAATGCATTGGATCTGATGGAAAATCAGACACCATATCTATATTTGGAATTAATTCTAATATCGATGTACCTGTATGGTGATCTGGCTGTGATTTCAATGTAAATTCTTTGTCTGTTTTTGGATTTGAAATTTCTAAATACGAAAAGCACACTCTATTTAAATAATATTCGCCTTTGGCATTACATTTTGCACATAAATAGTAACCTGAATGACCTTTTGTATATTTTATAAAAGATAGAGCTGGTACATCACAAATAAAAGCTTCAATTTTAAATGGATATATTATTCCGTTAACTGTTATACCACGCGTAATCAAATCTTGAGCTTCATTTACAAAAGATTCTAAAAATTTATTAGCATCTTTAGGCTCTTCATACTCATGATAAATTCCAATAATACCAACATTGTTGTAATTGTTAAATAAACTACATAAAATAGGGTAAATTTGACTCCCTGAACTTTTGGACAAAGGCAAACCGTCAGTATTTATGATAATTTCGGTTATCTCTAAATCTTTCAAAGAATATTGTGATGTTTCTGCAAGTTTCTCTACGCAATAATCAATTCCAAAATGATAATAGCGTCCTGGTTCAACATCCTTTGCATTTACTTTTCTCATAGTACCTAATAAAGTACGAGCACATCGAGGAAGTTCAGGATATTTCGGTTTTAATATTGTAATCAATTCATTTAATGCAACATGAGTTATTCTATTTCTAATAGCCCACCCTTGTAATTGTGATATAAAACTTATATTATTATCTTCATAATGTTCTAAATTATCTAAAAAATTGCAATTAATTGAACTATCCTTATTAATAATGGTATTAATATCTACATCATTATTCTCGCTGCTGATAGCCTCTAGATCATTATTTAGAAATACAGAATTATCATTATAACCGATAAGTGTTAACGATAAATTTTTAACCACAATCTTATTTAAATTAGTCTCCATGCTTACAAGATCATCTCTCTCAAGCACTAATGATGACAATTCACTAACACTACTTGAAACTAAAGGTGTATTAATATTAAAGGGAAAGTAACGATTAGATTCTACGATATTAATAGATGCATTAGCTATTTGTCTTGCACGTGCATAATATTTCTTATTTACTTTAGGCATTTTTAATGATACGATATATATGTTTAATACATATATATGATATTATAAACTCACCGGACAGAGTGGCGAGTTTATTCTGCCTAATAACTTCAGCTAAAATAAAGAAAAGACCTGAACTGGTACAATAATCTATGTATCTGCAAAATAAAGATCTAACCTTATTATACATATCTATTAGTCAATCTCATTTTATTTCTGATCTTTAATAAAAGTCATTACATTCATAAACCAGATCTACTTACCGTTTTATTACAAAGGTTCCTCGATTGTAATATATATAAAAATAAGAAGAATAATGAAGCCCTGCGGTACAATCTACGTGTTGTATCTACAAAATAAAAACCTAATCTTATTATATGTACTCAATTAATGCATGTTAACCCAATTTTATTTTTCATCTTTAATCAAAGTCATTATATTCATATACAATCTTAACAAGATCTACTTATCGTTTTATTCTCGAAATGCGCACAGAAAATTTATTAAGATAATATAGATAAAACAAGAAATACAGATAAGCAGAAGATTGCGAGTTCCTCCGAAAAGGCGGGATGACGGGTCGGAGATCGGAACTGTTCTCGTGCATGAGCTTTAAGTGAAGTATCTTTTGTTTTTTGCGAAATTCACCAAAACTGAAGTATTTACCACATATATATAATATATACGTAATGTAAAATGTATAAACGTCATCGCGCGTTGGCGCGAAATTTTGACATCCAAGATTGGACATCCTATGGACGTCCAAATATTGACCATTTAACAGATATCTCGAATTGGATATACGATGAACGTACACTATATGTCCATGGACGTACGGACGTAAAAGGGACATCAAATGAATGTCCATAGGACGTCCTGTGCTATCTGGGAATAAATTATGACAAAATTATTTCTTAATTCTGAATTATTATTTGAAGGTACCGATAATTCAGATATTATGATCGACTATGCAAGGAGAAACTTTATGAATGACGAAAGAATTGATTTCGACATCTTCGATATCCAAACAAAAAACTTACCAGCGGGATATATTGAAGAGTTCGACCATATATTTTCATATCCAACTCTTCACTCGCGTAATGATATTCAGTAAGTACAAATTAAATTTATATTTTGTGAAAGATAGAGACAGAATGAGAGAAAAAGATAATCGTCCTATGAAACATGTATTTCACAAAAGTTGTTTTAAATAAATAATATATTCTAATTTAATTTCTTTAAACATTTTCACGTAACTGCTTTTTTGAATTTTTTTTGTCTACATTAATGCAAAAAATTATGATAAAATACAGTAACATTTTGAAAACATAAATGTTCTATGTTAATTAGTTTTGATACTATATTAAAATAGGATTAATTTAAAATTAATTATGTAGTTCAAACATATTCTAACACATATATAACTTTTAGAAAATAATTATATTTCTTTTTCTCATTTAACAGGCAAGAATTTAAAAATGTATTTGATATGCTAAAACCAGAAGGATGTTTCCATATGGCCATTGTCGTAATGCATGATGCATTCAGGTTATATAACCGAATGGAAAATCACCCAGTTTACGGCAAATATTTCAAGGTATAGATATGTGTTAATATTTTAAACATTATTTCCTAATTGTAAATTTTCTACTACATATTTTTAATTATACTGTTTCTATTTTTACATGATACATGAAGAATTACACTTCGCCGTTCCATTACGCGATCAATGCCGAAGATGATTTAAAGCGTCTACTTCGGAATGTCGGGTTCACTGTCAAATACTGCAGAACTAAATCTGATATGAAATATGAAACAGATTATCTTTTACGTAAGTACTTTTACTTTTCACCGTGCGTATATTGATCATAAATGTAAAAATCTTAGTAAGAAAATCAAATTCTTCTTAATAAAGCTATTTAATGATGTAAATCACATCAATAATTTAATTAACTTTTTAAGTATTTATGTAACAGTATTTCATAAGAATTATTATTTATTTCGACAGCGTTTATTTTTTTCGGACTTCCCTTCATGCATGAAATACCACTCGAACAAGCAGAAGACCTCAAGGAAACTCTGACAACCAGATTCAATAGAATGGAGAAAATGATTAACCGTCAATATCCCAACAATCCAGATTATGAGGAATACCACACCGATTTATATGAAATAATAGAAATTCATGCTTGTAAACCTTCGAACATACCATATGTATAATATTCCACTTAGCATATCCCCGTTATTTGGACGTCGAAAACTAGTAATTTTCATTCTATTGACGTCAAAAAAAGTACCATAATATAACATCACTTTAATCACCAAATAATCACGTTTCTCGAACTACATTATTTTATCGTCATATTCACATATTTATTCTATTATTTTTATCAATATTTGCTTGTATTTTGAATTAATATTCCAGTATATTCGAGTTTGAAATAAACGTTCTAATTTCATCTTTTATAACAAAGTTGAAACAAATATCTTTGTGGAATTTTTAAATGTAATTTAATGATTTATAATTACTGAGCAAAAGTAAATAGATGAATATAAATATAATCTAATTAAAGAAGATATTCATTTTTTAATTACAGATTTGGTATTTATTTTTTTAATTACAAATGATCTTCAAAAGGCCCGTGCAAAACTTAAGAAATGCAAAAATACATCAGAAGTGCAATTTACGTTTGAAACTGAACGTGGTAGACTTAGAAAAAGAAATCGCAGATACTATTTAAGCAGTGATGAAGATAATGAAAAACAAGATACATCTGTTTTATTACGCTCGCCTTAGAAACTATCAAACAAGGTAATAAAATAATATTTCGTTAAATTCTTTTCTAAAATATTAAATTATAAATTATAAAGAATTGCGTAAGCAATTTGATCGCACTTTTCGTACGGATTATGCACGTGCTATTGATAACATTGCGATAGTGTGTTTTGATCTAAATTATCACTTTTTTAATATTGCATACATGTACCAGAAAACTACATAAATTTGGTTTTATTATTTTTTTTCGTAATGTAAATGCAATTATCTATTTTAAAGTAAAATAATATATGATAATTATATTTTTAGATTAACTGTGTGTAGCATTGAAAGAGATTTCGAATTTATTATTAAATCAATTATTTGTAATTTATATTATGTTTATTCAGTGAACTAAGAAATGTATGTTACATGTATGACAATTTTATTTTCAAATGAATCTACTTGTTCATTTTGCGGAGGGCAAATTTTAAATATTTTATGTATGTATTTTTTATTTTAATTAGAAATAGTTTTAATACTATTCTTTCTTACTGGTTATACATATATACAAATATTTATAATGCAAACTTTTGGGGAAGTAGCAAAAACGAGAGTAGAATTGAAAGAAATTCACGGACTTGTTGTAAATGCAACGACTTCTAATAGCATAACTTCATTGCCATCCTGTTAAATTTCGACTTACACACAAAAATGTAGAAGCGCTTGAAAACTATTTACATTCTCCAGATAACCAAAATTTCGTGGTAAAAAAATATAATTTCTAAACGTCGAATGAATAAACCGGTGATTTTATAGTTTAGCAATTCTATTTTATCTTTACACATTGTTTCTTTTGCATTCATTATATTTGTCGACTTTGAGAGATACTACTATTAGTTCACGAACAAATAAAATACTGCGAAAACTTCTTACCAACGAATTATAGCTACAGATTATAATTTCGCTGCTCAAAAACATAATGAAAAATCTTTTGAAATTATTACATTAAAAACAGTGATAATTCGTGAATATATAGTTGGTATACATATATACAATTAAATAATATGTATAGATATCATAATATACAAAAACGTCCATAAGCAAGACTTCTTTGTAATTTGTAAGATTAGGACTAAGTTAAAAATTTTTTATTAAGTTACTGATTTTTATTATTTTGGTTCGAAATATGCTCTAATACGCTTAAATGCATAAAATCAGGCATGCTTTAAAAAACGATGAAAAAAGATTAGTTTTAATATGGACGGCATTCTTCTATTCAAAAGCTCAAACTTACAATTGTGACAAATTTTGGGTGTTATAAAAAATTTTCCAGCTATTTCCATAATAGCAAAACAATTTAACAAATATTTAAATATTCATGATTATCCATATGATTCATTAGAGCTTATAATTTTTAATATATAAACGTTATTGAAAGTCTATCAGAAAATCTGAGAGCATGACCAATATCAAAATATGGAAAATGTATTGTTCTTCCTATTAACTGTGACTATTTTGTATTATTTCTTATTATACACAGTTTGAATGAATAATTCTTAATTGTCTTCTCTCATTCGTTTTTATCTTTCAATCTATTTTTAAAGTTTTTAATTCTTTATTAATTACTTATTAATTAATTAAATATTAATTATTTACTTATTAGTTATTAAGATATTATTAAGATCTTATTAATATTATATTTTAAGATACAAATATTAAGCTTCTATTAAGATATTATTAATATTATATTATTAAGATTTTAATATTAAGCTCCTATTTAGTTATTTACTTACCTATTATTTACTATTTAACTATTTAGTAACTAGATATTAACTGTACAAAATATATGTATTACTATATGCTTCAATACCAATTTTTTTACTTTGTGCAATAAATAGCATTATATATATAACTAAAGTGTCTTTTATTAATTATTATTTAAAATCACGTTTAAAAATCACGTTTAATGAGAATAAAAAGACATCATAAAATAACGTTTTTATAACATATATGTAGTGACGTCAATTATCTGTGGCATTAGTCCGTCACTTTTAGGTCATATATACGTCTTATTATATATGTATATAATATTTTTATATTTCTATATTTCTTCATTTTCTAAAAAGTTTTATGTATTAGCAGCAAAATAATTAATTTTTACATGATTTTATGATTGCTCAGAGAAGAAATAACATTATGTTTTTTACGTATCTTATTACGAAACGGAGGAGAATTATTCTATTAGAATTTTTCGATATTTAGAATTATCCGCTTTCTCCTCAGTCTTCTATTTGTCTGTGAGAATCTTCTTCTAGCAACTTACAATTAGAATAAAAAGTCAGTTTCTGATTTAAAACGTACATTCAATTACCGGTCCCTGACATCATCATCGCATTTATCATAGCTCAGTCTTCAACAACTCATGAAATAATGCTGTACCGAATTATAGGCGAAACATACTTCAGCAGCAGATTGCTGCTGCTGAATGTCAGCGAAAACTCGCGCAATTTCACTGGCGCATCAAGACTGACATGAAACGTCTCACTAGATTAGCCGATCTCTTGTTTTCTGTTACTTGCTACTAACTTAGAGGTATTAAAGACTACTACTACTACATTTTTGTCCTCAATATTTACCATTTCCTTAATTTTCTTTACCGATTTTGTAATAATATTTTCGAAGTAAGTATAGTTAAATACTATTACAATTTTAATATTACTACATTAGTTACACTATTTACTTTACTACTACACTGCACTAATTTTTATTATTGTTTTCCTTCTTTAACACAATTAACAGTAAAAAATTATCCGCTCATCTCGTATGGGATCAAAATTAACGAAACACTAATATATGTATATCACTTTTAAGAAGGTAAAACGAATTGGTAAAAAATATCGAAGTTTTCTCGAAAGTATGGAAGTTTATCCTTGCTTTCTTTAGTAATGCCAATTTGAATTTTTTGCTGTGTTTATTTCGTGAACAATTATCATCATTGAGATCACATACTATGACAAATCAAAGAGAGTTAATATCAACGTAAGTAGTTTTATTCATTTATTACGCCTAAGTTTATAATATTATTTTTGAAAAACAAAAGACATTGTAATACACTTTTATCAGGTTTATAACATATTGAATAGTTCTTATTGCAATAATTGCGTTCCACGTGATTATTTGTAATTTACGAGCAGTACTTGCTTCGACGTATGAATTATTGGCTGCTCGGATCGACATATTGTTCGATGAAAATTCTTTCTTGTAATCTAATTGTCATATTCAATTTTCATGTTTTTTTTCTATTGAAAGTTTTAGCTTAATCCTTTTCTATTGATTTTCATAAAACTATCAAAGTTTCCATTTACATATACTTCGCTCAAGATTCAGTAATACACGTTTGTGAGAAATTTCTTTTCAAAGTAGGCACTTTCCATTTTGTCATTTGTTAATCTTCGTACACAATAGGCATAATCGAAAACGAAAGAAAGGTTTGTTGGTCTGTAACTGGTATTGACCTTGAATGAACAGGATTTCGGCCTACAGGCCATAAATGCCTGTAGGTTTTTTGTGTCTATGTCGGCGAAATCTTACTTAAGAGAATTTATTTGTAAAATCAGAAACATTCAGAAATACAAGAAAATCTAATTTGATCAATATTTTACATTGAAATATTTCCTTTAAGTTACCCGTGACTTATGATAACGATAGCTCAGCGTTGAGTAAAATTGATAAATAAATTTATATAAAAAAAAAATACATTTACATACAAAAAATTAATATATTTTAGTGCACATTAATAAATAATATTGGAAATTATAATAAATATATTTTTTGCGTAATTATCTATATTAAATACTACTTTTTATAAATCGTCTAAATTATAAATTATAAATCGTCTAAAAGAAACCGTCCAAATTGATACCCCTTCTTTCTTCATACGTACATTTCCATACGTGTATTTTATGCTGTTATGTGCGTACATGTGAATTGATCTCAACTGACAGCGAAAACTAATCTACATTGAAAAAATATATTAGATTTTATGAAGATATATTTCGAGAACACGTGACTTTTGGGATAATTAATTATCTTTACCTCGAAACAGCCACTGCTTTACACTATTGTTTCGAGAAAATATATTTTTAAATAATGTATTGACATAGCCATATTTTATATAAAGAGTGTCTGGTAATAACCGCATTATCTCTCGTGTGCAGATAGAGCGAGTATACCTTTCTATTCGAATATTTCTACATATTTGTAATAAAAGAGAAAAACTCATAATAAAGTCTTCGCAGAAAAGTTTTTTGTAATGTTTTCTTCGATACAATTCAAATGTAACAAGAAAACTTCGTTACTTAGATCTTGTTGGGCATATTTAAATCATGTAATCTAATTATGGTACCGCGCGACTATTTCTAATAAATACATAAAAATAATTATACTTATATCAGATATTGTAACACAATTATTTTGTTTGTATAAATAAATTTAAATTATAATTTAATATAACAAATTATAGGAAAACTTTAATCTCTCTCTCTGTTAGGTACAAAGTAAAAATTATCGAAATATTGAAACAGAGCCGCGGGCGATTGCGCGTCAAATTACGACTCTGTCGCAGGACTCATGTCCTGCGAGCACCAAGTACGAGCCTGTCGAGCTTAGCATCCAATCGGCGAAAGCCGCGTCTATTTCCGTTACGTAACAAGGCGCGATAGCGCATGCGATAATCTAATTTCGCGGATTGCGCAACGCGAGACACGCGCAGATCAATTATTATCCGCGATATCGATCAAGGCGCAACGCAACCGGAAAGCATGTGACGCTCCAGGATCAGCGATATCGATCAAGAGCTCGATCATCGTGCTACCATCGCTCTCTTACGTCGTGAGCTTTTGGAGAACACGTACATGTGCGCTATCAGTCACAATCGAATTTCTCTTGGTTTAAATAAAGTTCTCAGCAGTGAAATAATAAAGAGTGCGGTAATCAGGATAGTTAATCAATCTATCTCATCAATCCGATTCGCGGTTTGTGAAAAAGGGTTCGATAATTCGGAGTGGCTCGACGGCATCGAGCTTTCTCACGCTCGATGCTCCAGCACGTGCTATCGAGAGGTTCGTCGCAATTACGCCAATCTTGATCGCGGATCCGCGCTTTCTTATCGTAGTCAAGTCTATGAATAATTAAGAGATCGTTGGAGCATATAGGAGATAAAAAAGCAAGATCGCTTAGTAATCTTCCGGTTTTCAGAAGCTGCCGGTGAACACGCAGTCGCGGCCGTCGATCGCTTCGGCTCAAGATTGTCTTCGATCGTCGCGCTGAAGATTGTCCGTCGTGATGATACCGAGCAGATATTACGAAGAAGATTTCCGTCTCGCGATAAGCGATCGTCGAGGAAGAAGATATCCGTTCGATTGATGTTCGATTCTCGCAGCTGTACTTCGCGTTCTTGCTTTCACCAACTTGCAAAAAGACTGTAAATGGTGTAAAGAGAAACTGTACAGTGTGTGAATGTCGCGCCGTTCAACTCCTTGCAAATAACGTAAGTGCATTTAATTGTAATTCTGCGGACTCTGGTAACCGCGACCGTTTCCGCTTCCGTTTCACTTCGCGTCTAAAACTAGGCGATCCCGGCATCTCGAGCCCCGAGAATCTCGTGAAACACTCTCTTCCATACTTTTTTCTCTTTTTCTCCCTATATTGAATTTTTTTATTCTTATCTTATGTTTTCTTAATTCTATTAAAAATATTATCGAATTAATATAAATTTAAATATAAATTTCAAACGAGCTATAAAAGCCAAACGCGGATGGTAGTGCGTCGATTTCAGTGAAAAATTAATTTTTGCTTGTGCTTTGCGCACAGCTAATTCCGTAATCGTTTCAGTAAAAAAATTAATTTGGCTTTTATTGCTCGTTTGAAATTTATATTTGTATTTCATACCGAGAGCCTTGATTTCTTAGTTAATATAAATATGTTCATTAATAATTATGTAAAATACATAATTACCTCTTTACTCCGAAAATATTCGCGATAATTATTTGTGTGTGAGATTCATTTTTAAACAGCAAGGAGTACGAGAAATAGAGAACAAAATTTATATTTATTTCATTTGATGTGCTGATTTAAAGATTTTATTCGGCATCACACACCAAACAATGTCATCGATTCGAAATCCAGTTCTTTCTGTGTATAACGGTTATTAAAATCAATTTCACAAGCTCGATTAAAAATCGATTAATTTGATAATCGATTGACTATTATTTGCAACGATTTCAGACGTTTTAATTCGGAATTAAATATAGTTTTGCACAGCTCTATTAGCACGTCTTTATAAAAAAATTAACAATTAATTTTAATTAATAAAAATTAACAATTTAATCTTAATAAATTACATAATTATTAATGAGTATATTTACAATAATTAATAATTTATAAAACAAATTTTTTAAAATTGAAAAATTTGAAGGTAAATTTCATAAATAGAGAAAAAGAAAGAGAGAGAGAGAGTCACCAGCAGAAAGTGAGGAAAAAGGAACTCGGCAAGATACGTATACATACATCGGCAGCAGAATTTGTTCCGCTGTCAGTGTTTTGTGCCGAAGGGTAAAGTTGTAAAGCATTGTCGAACAATAAAGGAAATAAGGATGAAGTACAAAAATGGTACGTAAAATATTTTTTTAAATATTCTTTGAAATAGTCTTTTAACGTTTCTGTGCTATTTGGGTTCGCACGATGATATGAACGAGTGTCTATCTCTATTAAATTTACTTAACATGACGCCCGTATAAAGTACAATAAATATAATCTTCTTATTATTATAATGTTATAATCTTTAAATTAATTATTATATTTTTATTTATATTTTACTATTATTTAATAATATATATTTTAAATTTAAATAAATGTTTTTAACTTAAAAATTAATTAATTAAAGAATAAATAGAAACCAGCGCAGTTTATATAGGGCGCAATAAATCTATAAATTACGTTAAATTGAAAACAAAAATTGGAATTATGATCTTATCCGAACAGTGTCTCTCTCTCTCCCTCTCTCTCTTTCTCTCTTATTATATATAATCTTATGATATAATTTTATCCGATCGACTTGAAATTTTACATAAATTAATATTTCACATAAAGGAACAAAATAGAGAGGTCCTAGATAAAAATTACCAAACTTAAAAAAATAAAAATTACCCTGATACATATATATTAAATTTATAATATATATACATATGTATATATATATAAAATTAATATAATATATGTAATATATATTACATATATTTTTATTAGTGAGAAGAAAAACAAATTTAATTTATGTTATTTATAATTAATATATATTTTTCTATTTGCAGAAAGAGAAAACTCCAAAAACGAAACAAAATAATGATGAAAAAAAGGAAAATATATATCCACCAAACAATAGAAGAAAAAAAACAAAGAAATAAATAAGGTAAATCTGTATTCATATAGTCTTATTGTTAGATTATGTTCTCTCGAAGTTGCCTCGAGAATTATCGAAGATTGAGAACGTGTGTCAAAATTAAATTAAAATCAAATTTTATTTATTTAATTCCGTCAAAATTTTCTGTGATTATTATTTTCTTCATCACATTGATAAAATCAAAGTACTTGAGATAATTAAAGGTATAATATTCTAATATATTCTAAAAAAATTATATTTTACTCATTCTATGTATATGTCTGTTTAAATAAAATTTTTTAAACTTATTTTGCGAGCAAAAATTCGGGACCTGAATATCTTGAGAGCAAATAATTCAGGGAACATTCTGATGCTATAATAATGCGAGCAACTAAATGCTTTAATGTGCTTTACTCTTCAATGACTTGATAAAATATCAATTTTTTAAACTTATTTCGCGAGCAAAAAATTCGGGATCTGGATCTTTTGAGAGCAAATAATTCAAGGAACATTCTGATGCTGTAATAATGCGAGCAACTAATTTTTTTAATGTGCTTTACTCTTGAGCGTCGCATTTTGTTCTTGGTATCTTCTTAAAAGCTGGAGCAAAAAAATATTTTTGGAAGTAAAAGGTAGCAAGGAATAGCAAATAATTTTAGTATTATAAATTTTTTGCTTTGACTTATGTGTATACTATTTTTTATAATGGCGTGATAGCTTAATCTTAAGTTTTCTAACTTTTTAATAGTTGGAGCAAGAGAATTACTTTCGAAAGCAAAAAAATAGCAAAAAATTAGCAAATTAATTCCATATATAATTTATTGTCTTCTGATAATTTGGCTTAGATAGCTTAATATACCTGCACATTTAAATATTAAAAAAATAAAATATAATTTATATAAATATAACTAACAATTAATTAGAACATAAAATATAATTAATAAAATTTATAATGTTTCATTTTTCTTACATTAAAATTAAAAATTGAAATGCATTGTCACAACAGAAAATAATGGCCAAAAACGTGTAAGTTGCTCATATTTTTTATTAATGTCAAGTCACTAACTTTTCCGTATTACTGTTATTTAATTAACGTAATTTTTGTATTAATACATACAAGGTGTCCCAGGAGAAAAGGTCAATATTCTGGGAGGTGATAGTATCGTTCATTTTAAGCAAAAATGTTCATATGAACGAGTGTCCTATTCCGAACGAATTCTTGAAAATTTATTATAAACTGTAAAAATGTATAACTTGAATAATAAATTAGAAACAGTACGTAGTATCTCTTTCTTATCAGTAATTTTGCAACTGTACATTAAAATAGCTCTATCTCGGAAATCGTTTGGAATAGGACACTCGTTCATATGAACATTTTTGCTTAAAATGATCGATACTATCATATCCCAGAATATTGACCTTTCCTCCTGGGACATCCTGTATATATGTATATATTTTTCCTTTTTTTATAAAAAAAAATAAATTACAAGTTTGCATTAAAATTATTTTTGTGTTGTAATCACAACTTTTATAGAATCTCATTATCTATATTCAATTTATTGATTAATTACAAAAAATAATATGAGAGAATATATTATGTCTGATCTCACAATCTTCTCTACTTTTCCTTTTCATGAAATACAAATAATGCCGTGATTTACAATACTACATTATACAGAGTGTCCGGTATCAAACGGACCAACGCTCGTGAGCGGGTAAAGTGCAGTAAACTAAAAAGAAAAGTTCTTTACTATTTTGCAAATATATATAATAATAATATAATATATAATATTATATATAATAATTGTAAACATCATAGAAAGAAAGAACCGAAACATATAATAAATTTGACAATAAATTTCAACATTTTATTGTTTTAAAAACGTAGTTTTTTCTATAAGTGTCTCAGATTTACACTGTTATATTTTAATTATAAATTTTTCAAACAATTTTTCAAACAATTTTATTTCGCGTTATTCTTAATAGACACAATGATAGAGATTGATAATTTTTAAATTACATACAATTCAAACTGAATAATCTTTCGAGAATCAATCTTTAGTAGTGCATGCAAATAGTAAAAAGCTCTAATCTTTATAATATAAAAATTAAAATCATTATTTATGCTTATCATCCTCAATTATTAATAAATAAATAGATTTTTTGTTTTTTTTTAAGAAATTTATATATATATATATATATATGTATATAATATATTTAATTAAGAATTATTCATACACATACAAGTTTATTATAATAACTGATTAATAAATAACCTTTTCTTTCTTCAATCATCCTGATGGTTTATTCCAATCATTTTGACACGAGTAATCTTTGCTAAGTACCCTGCAGAAATTGGAAAGTTTTTAGTATTTGCATCTATTGTAATATTTACAATTATGTAATTTTTGTAATTGTTTTCTCGGTGAGATTATCGGCAGTGAATTTACAATTAACCGTAAGAGACACGTTAAGCAAATTTAAACTGTTTATCAATATTTACAATTTTACAACGAATCATACGGCTTTCCGCGACCTTCCATTTTTCTTTTATCAGCTTCTATATTCTTCGTATATTTTTCGGTGAAAAAATTCTTTGTACTTATTGTTAGTAGTGCACGATCGATGATACAAAGCAGATATCATGGCAACGTCGCGCGTAGGTAATAGCTGGATAAGTAATTATTTCACATTAAGAAAGAATACGGCAACATGCAATTTTTGTAATGAATTCTTTCCAATCACTCTAAAACAAAGATTAACAAAGTATTGTTTCATCGGAAGGCTCACAAGAAAATTGGGAGCAATTTTTCATAAGACAAAACAATGAGATCAAATGCAAGTTTTGTTATACATTTACTTATTTTGGAACGGACAATTCGTGCGCTATAAGTAAACATTTAGAAGTTGAACATAAAGTTAAAGAAGATACTGCGGAAAAACTCTGCAACTGGCTACGTACCCACTACAAATGTGACGATAGTGATGCGAAACAACGTTGCAAATATTGCAAAAATTCTATTCCAAATAAAAACTTTCTCTTACTGGACCATTTGATCGAAGCTCATCAGTTCCCGGTGCCTTCGAATATCAGACCAAAGAAGTAAGAAAAACCGCGATGAATTGAAAATTATTGTTTAATTTTTTTAAATCACCTATATTTTATTTTGTGTAAAATGAACAGAAATGTGTATAATAAATAACAAATTAAATAATAGATATTTGGTATGTATTTACCACAAATATTACGAATATTTGTGTCAACTTCACTTAACTAATATATTAAAATATAATACTTTGCCATCTGTTGTATTTAATATTTCTATAGTCAGTAATTAGTGACAATATGAATAGATATGAATTGCGAATACGTATGAAAACTAAATAAACGAGCAAGAATTTTTGTATTTGGTGTTATTTAAACGCCGAATTTTTTTAAAAGAATTAAAATTTAAAGTTTTAAGAGAAGAAATTTTAAGAGATAATAAAAGCTTATTAATAATATTAGTTTTGATTTATTGTTAGTAATTATACATTTTTCACATGATTCAAACAAGGCTTTATAATATTGATTAATCCAGCAATTTTTACTGCTTATTCAATGCAGATTTTCAGGTGTTTTTTTAAAATGTGATAAATGGATATGGGAATATTTTACAACAGACGAAAACCGTGCAAAATGCTGCATTTCTGATTCAACTTATAGTATGGCAATACATTACTTCAATATAAAACGCCACATAATGTCTAAACATAATGAGGATTATGAAAGTGAAGTCTTACCAAAATGTTCAAACAATATTAAAAACTGGCCCATTTCTAAAATGGAAAACAATTGAAATGCAATATTTGTGATGATACTTATGCTGTAACATATATCCTTAACGATAATATGAGAAATCATATAAACAATATTCATAAACTTGATTACACCAAAGCAAATATTCTCCACATCTGGTTGCTGTATTATTATCATACATTAGACTTTCAGACAGAAAATTGCAAGACTTGTGACAACATTTTTCAAGAATTCAAGTCTTCCAATATAATGATACATTTTATCAAAGCTCATCGAATCAATATACCTTTACATCTCAGACCAACGGTGTAAGAGAAACGGCGATAAATTGAATATAACTATTTTATTTATTTTGAATTAATTATAAATTTAAACAATATAATTTTTGTGTACAATGAGTAGTATTGTGTACGATTAAAATGATAAAATTTAGATATTTAGCATGTTTTTAGCAGAAATATAATAAATATTCGAGTAAAGTTCACTGGAACGGTCGGAAGTGTCCCACACCGATTTTAATGAGCCTTGAATATGTTGTAGAGCATTGAAAAATATTAGAACCGTATTTTTTTTTAGCGGCGTATCTCGACGTTTAGGGGGTAAAACACCCGCTTGAAAAGAAACGGTTTTTTAATTTCTGAGTTAATACCGTCGAACCGGTAAAAAATATTAAAAAATGTTTCAAGTAAAAGTTTTATGGTTTATAATGTTCTTTAAAACAGTGTAAAGAAATTTTTCAAACATTTCAAATTTTTCGAAGTTCCACCCCCCTCCATAATTTTTGGAAATTTTAAAATTTCTTTTATAAAAATTCTGCAAACTTATTTAATTCCGAATCTAACCGTATATAAGAAAGTTGTATTCCGACAACGCATTTTTGAGAAATAAGCTAGAAATACTACTATACATGCTCCATTCCTATCTGCCAGACGCTCGCTACTCGTGATGACCGTCTTTCCTTCGTAATCTCATAGAAAGAATGAAATATTGATACAAAATTTATATATATTGTATTTAATAATTAAATTTATAACAATTTATTTATTTATAAATATAAAAATTTATAAAAAGTTATTAAAATTTATATATTAGAATCTTTTATATATTAAAATATTATAGAACAATTGTGTGACAATAAATAATTTACATATATATAAATTGAGATTGAGAAAATGTATTTCAAGTAAAATAAAAGAAGCCAATCGAGGAAAATCAACAGAAAACACTTCATTAACTCGATGTTTAAAGTTGAGAGGTTTAAGGTCAGAGAAATAAACAGTTTATACGCAGCTGCACTATCTATGATTTATCTATAATTTTTATGGTATTGGCGCATTAACATTAGTTTATTTATAATTACGTTAAACTTTAAATAATATATTAATCTATTTAAATAATATAATAATAAATATATTCTTATATCTATTTAAGATTATGTTACACTAATCTCGATAAGATACCTGTATCTGAAAATTGTTCTTTTTTCATTACAATAATCAAAAATATATTTTAACAATTAAGGATTGATTCTGCTTTATATATAAATATAATATTTATTTTTAAAAAAAAGGAAAAATAAATAAATATAATACAAAATGATTTAATAAGTGCTTTAATTCATTATATGGTATATATTTTGTATAAGTATACGTGAAATACATCGTACATTATGAAATTCCACACCAAAGTGTATAAAACATCAGAAAAGTTAATATAAGTAATGTGAACTTTATATTTATGGTTCATATTGATTACAAAAATGATGATTGTGAAAGAAATGTTTTATTTTTCCTTTCCTTTAAAAATAAATATTATATTTATATATAAAGCTGAATCAATCCTTAATTGTTAAAATATATTTTTGATTATTGTAATGAAAAAAGAACAATTTTCTGATACAGGTATCTTATCGAGATTAGTGTAACATAATCTTAAAAAGATATAAAAATATATTTATTATTATATTATTTAAATAGATTAATATATTATTTAAAGTTTAACGTAATTATAAATAAACTAATGTTAATGCGCCAATACCATAAAAATCATAGATAAATCATAGATAGTGCAGCTGCGTATAAACTGTTCATTTCTCTGACCTTAAACCTCTCAACTTTAATCATCGAGTTAATGAAGTGTTTTCTGTTGATTTTCCTCGATTGGCTTCATTTATTTTACTTGAAATACATTTTCTCATTCTCAATTTATATATATGTAAATTATTTATTGTCACACAATTGTTCTATAATATTTTAATATATAAAAGATTTTAATATATAAATTTTAATAACTTTTTATAAATTTTTATGTTTATAAATAAATAAATTGTTATAAATTTAATTATTAAATACAATGTATATAAATTTTGTATCGATATTTCATTCTTTCTATGAGATTACGAAGGAAAGACGGTCATCACGAGTAGCGAGCATCTGGCAGATAGGAATGAAGTGTGTATAGTGGTATTTCTAGCTCATTTCTCAAAAATGCGTTGTCGGAATACAACTTTCTTATACACGGTTGGATTCGGAATTAAATAAGCTTTCAGAATTTTTATTAAAAGAATTTTAAAATTTCCAAAAATTATGGAGGGAAGGGGAACTTCGAAAAATTTGAAATTTTTGAAAAATTTCTTTACACTGTTTTAAAGAACATTAAAAACCATAAAACTTCTACTTGAAACATTTTTTAATATTTTTTACTGTTTCGACGGTATTAGCTCAAAAATTAAAAAACCGTTTTTTTTCAAGGGGGTGTTTTACTCTCTAAACGTCAAGATACGCCACTAAAAAAGATACGGGTCTAATATTTTTCAATGCTCTACAACATATTCAAGGCTCATTAAAATCGGTGAGGGACATTTCCGACCGTTCCCTTGTTAGCTAATATTATATCATATATCATATACGAAAATACAAATTTGTCATTTGTTGTATTCAATACTCCTGTAATCGCTAATTTTTATGACAATTTGATTAAGTATGAATTGGGAGTAAATATGAAAATTAAATAATCGGGCAAAAATTTTTGTGTTTGAATAACATTTGTATGTCGCATTTATGCGAATATCAAATTCAAGTTTTCAGCAAAGGATGTTTGAATATTAAATGTTTTATTAATAATAACAGTGTGTACTTAATAATCATATATGGGGTGCACATGATTCAAGTATGAATTTTTTGTATTCATTAATTTAACAATTTTTATATTTATTCTGTGCAGATTATCGAAGAGTTTACAAGATCTTTTAAATATTTAATTCTAATAATGATGCAGATACATCAAGCGGTTCTCAGCAGCTATCCTGCAGTTTAGATCACAGTTCTAATTTTGATAATGATAACAATTCGATCGATTTATTTTCGAAATCCAGCCCAACGAGGTAAACAAACGGCGAGGAATTCAATATTACTATATATTCACAATTTTATTTTTTTTTAATCATTTACATATACATTTGCGTACATATAAGTAGATATTCAAAATAAGTCAAATAATAATTCAAAAATAAGTCAAAAATGATAAAATCTGCTTCTTTTCTATAATAGAAAACAATCAAATATAATGCAATATTTTTGGTGATATTTATTATATTATTGTACTATATGTTATTAACCAATCTATGAAAAATCATTTAGTCGGTACTCAACTTATAAACTTGATTACGTTAAAGCAAATGATCTCTGCATGTGGCTAATGAATTATTATTATTATACATCAGACATTGAGAAATCAATATGCAGGACTTGTGAGAACATTTTTCTAGAAAGTTCTTTCAACTTAATGATACATTCTAAGAAAAACCATCAAATCGATATACCTTCACATCTCATATCAACGGAAAAGAAACATAGATGAATTGAATATTATTATTTTATCTATTTAAAATCATTTATAAATTATTTAATAATTATCAATAATTTTTGTGTACAATAAGTAGAGTTTTGTACGATTAAAATCATAAAATTCAAATATTTTGCATATATTTACCAAAAAAGTTATAAATATGCGAGTCAACTTAACTTAGCTAATATGATATCAAAATACGATAATACAAATTTGTCAAGTACTATATTTAGTACTCTTGTAATCGATAATTTGCGGCAATTTAAATAAATATGGATTGTTAATTAGTATGATTTAGTATGAAATTCAAATAATCGAACAAAATTTTTGTGTTTTAATGGCATTTGTATGCCGAATTTATGAGAATATCGAATTCTAGTTTTCAACGAAAGATGATTTTATAATAAAATTGGTTTATTAATAATAACAGTTTGTGCTCAATAATAATATATTGCTCTCATGATTCAAGCAAGATTTTATAATACTGATTAAATCAGCAATTTTTATTTTCTATTCTTTGCAGATTATCGAATGAAATAAGCAGTCTTTTTAATTCTGATAGACATGCTCAAGATATTGTTACATCAAGCAAATCTCAGCAGCCATAACCTGCAGTTTTGACCAAAGTTCTGACTGTGATAATTTTTACGATCAGATCGATGAATCTTCGGAAATCAGAACAACGAGGTAAAAGAATGGCGACAAACTCAATATTACTAGAGTTTAGCTCTTTTCAATCATTTGGTTATTTAATCAAATATTTTTGTGTATGTATAAATAGATATTACAATAAATACAATTATGGTTAATTAATAAAATCATAAAATTTTAATATTTTGCATGTATTTAACACAAATATTAGAAATATTCAGGTCAACTTAACTTAGCTATAATTATATTACAATACGATAATACAAATTTGTCATCTGTTGTATTAAATACTTCTATAATACGTAATTTATGTGACATCTGAATAAGTATGAAAATTAAATAATGAGGCAAAAATTGTTGTATATGAATAGTATTTGGGTGTCGAATTTTTGAAAATATCGAAGATTTCTGAAGAGAGATAATAACAGTTTGTACTTAATAAATATACAATATGCACATGATTCAAGCAAAACTTTAACATAGTATTGATTAAACCAGTAATTTTTATTTTTTATTCTGTGCAGATTATTGAGTAGTTCAAGCAGACTTCTAAATTCTGATAACAATACTGAAGATATTACAGCATCCAACAGTTATCAGCAGCCAACCTGTAGTAGATACAGACATACCTAATATTTAGGACCTCGATAATGATCTGGATATCTTGCTGAAGAACATTATATATAGAGAAGATAGTGAAATATTACTCTCTTGACATCCATTACATTGATTTTTTGATGTAACTTAAGGCGAAATGATACGAAATTATAATTATATCGATGAAATTATAATTATGTCGACCGTTTTGCGAACATATAACTTTGTAATTGTCTTACTTATCATCGACAACGCATATATATATATATATGTATAATTTTCTTTATATAATATATTATATTATTTATATCCATTTTTTACATTTGTTATATGTTATATGACATGAATCTACTGTTGAATGTAAGAATAATTTTTTAAACGTGTAATATTAACATAGATATTTAGGCATGTATTAGATTTTGACATCCGTGTTTAATTTGCTGACAGGAATTTACTATAATAAATATAATATAAAAATTATGTATCCTCATATAAAAAGAACTGGTATTATTAAATAAGTATTATTAGATAAGTATTTTTAAATAAGTGTGATAAAATATATTTTTAATTTATAATTATTGAATACACGTACAAGATTATTATAATATCTGATTAATATCTTTCGCACCTCTTTTTCCTTTATCATCCTGTTAGTTTATTACAATCATTTTTATAACAGTTTTTCTTGCTAAATGCAGAAATTGGAAAATTTTTAATATTCGCATCTTTGTAACATATGTGATTACATAATTTTTTTAAATTGTTTTCTCGGTGGTATTATTGGTAGTGGATTAACAACTAAACGTTAAGGCAAGTTAGACAGTTTTAAACTGTGAATAAATATTTACATTTCTACAACGAATCATACATCTTTACGCGACCTTTCCTTTTTCTTTTACCAACTTCTATATTCTTCGTATATTATTCGTCAAAATAATTCTTCTGTGCCTAGTAGTGCACGATCTACGATTCAAAGCAGATATCATGGCAACGTTGTGTGAAAGTAATAACTTGGAAAGTAATAACTGGTTTCGGGTTTATTTCACATCAGTAAACAATATTGCAAGATGCGATATTTGTTATACATCTTTTCAAATTACTGAAGTACAGAAGGACGATATAAAGAAACATGTGAAAACTAAACATAGGGTTGATTATAAGCGTATTGTCTTAACAAAAGCCTCACAAAAAGATTTTGTGTCACAATTAGAAAACAATGACATCACATGTAATTTTTGTAATGCAATCTTTTATCCAACGAGCAATTTAATAAATCACTTAGAAGAAAAACATGAAATTCAAGAAGATAAAGCAGTAAATATCTTCGACAAGCTACGTAACCACTATCTTGACGCACTCGACACGGATATGAATCGATATTGCACACGTTGCTTTGAAACTATTTTAAATAAACCTTTACCCTTAATGAGACATTTGAGCCAATTTCATAAGGACGATGTACTTTCGGAAATCGACTCATTAGTGGGGTAAGAGAAACGGCGATGAATTTAATATTATTAATTTCTTCATTTTAATTATTTATTAATCATTTTCGTGTACAAGTAGAATAATGTATAACATTTAAAATAACCAAATTTAGATATTTAGCACGTATTTACCACTAATATTATAAATATTCGAGTCAACTCATAACTTAGCTAATAATATATCGAAATACAATAATATAAATTTGCCATCTATTATATTTAATCTTGTAATGGATAATTTGTGACAATCTGAATATGTATGAATTGAGAAAAAGCATGAAAATTGAATAATCGGGCAAGAACTTTTGTATTTGGATAGTTTTTGGATGTAAAATTTATGAAAATAAAAAAAATTATAGTCTTAGGAAAATATAAAATTTTAGAAGATAATAAATATTATTAATAATATTAATTTAGAATTAGTAATTATATATTGTACACATGATTCAAGCAAGATCTTATAATATTGATTAATTCATAAATTTTTGCTCTCTATTTCTTGCAGATTTTTAACTTTTTCGAAATGGGTGTGGCAATATTTTTCAGAAAGCGAGGAACATAAAGCAAAATGCAGTGTTTGCAATAAATTGTTCTTTCTCAAGAAAAACGTCTCGAATATAAAATCCCATATAAAAAAGAAACATGGGAATATTTTTGATGGCTCTGGAAACTCACAAGAAAATATAAACTGGCCCTATTCTGAAACAGAAAACAATAAAACAAAATGCAATTTTTGTTATAAGATTTATCCTGTAAAATTTAATTCTTCTTCGATAATGAGAAAACACTTAATCAAGGCACATAATCTCAATGAAGATATAGCACAAAAACTCTGCAACTGGGTATTAGAATATTTTCATATATCAAAATTCCAGACATCAAATTGCAGTATTTGCGAAGACATGTTTCAAAAAAGTAATTGTTTTAACATAATGATACATTTGAAAGAATCTCATCAGGTCTTTATATTACCGGAAATAATACCAGCGGGGTAAGAGAAACGGCAATAAATTGAATATTAATATTTTTTTATTTTGTATATTTACGTACATATGTGTACAATGAACAGAATTGTGCATAATAATTATATAATAAAAATTCAGAGACCTAGTAAGTGTTTCTCACAAATATTATTATTATTCGAGTCACCTTAACTTACAACAAATGTTGTAAATATTCGAGTCAACTTAACTTGCAATTATCTAACATTATATCAGAATAGGATAAAGAATTTTGCCATGTGTTGTATTTAATACTTCTGTAATCGATAATTTGTGATAATTTAAATAGGTATGAATTGTGAATAAGTATGATAATAATTAAATAATCGGGAAAGAATTGTATTTAAATAGTATTTGTATGTCTAATTTATTAAAATATCGAATTCAAGTTTTTATCGAAAAATGTTTGGGTAATAAAAGAATTGGATAATAAAAAAATAATCATATATTGCGTACACACATGATTCAAGGAATATTTTATAATTTTGATTAATTGAGCATTTTTAATTTTTTATTCTGTGTAGATTATCGAGTGAATTAAGCAGTCTTTTTAATTCTGATAGATGTGCACAAAATAATGCTTCATCAAGCAGCTATAATCAGCCAATCAGGAATGTTGATCAGAGTTCTGACTTTGATAATCTTTACGATCAGATCGATAATCCTTCAAGTTTCAGAAGAACGAGGTACAAGAAGTGGCGACAAAGTCCAAATTACATTTATATCTCTTTTTATTCAATTACATAAATTTTTTTGTATATATAAATAGATATTATTATTAATAAAATTGTGCATAATAAATAAAATCATAAAATTTTGATATTTAGCAAGCATATACCACAAACATTATTAATATTTAAGTAATCTCTCGATGTAGCTAATATTATTTTATAATACGATAGTGCAAATCTGCTCTTTACTGTATTTAATACTGTTTTAATCAGTAATTATTGACATTTTGAATAAGTATAAATTGTGTTTAAGTATGAAAATTTAATAATTAGGCAGGAAAGTTTGTGTTTGAATAACATTTGTATATGTCGAATTTAAGAAAATATCGATTTTCTAGTTTTTAGCGAGAGATGTTTGAATGAAAAATCGTTTTATTATTAATAACAGTTTGTGCTTAATAATTATACATTCAACATGATTCAAGAAAGACTTTATAATATTGATTAATTTGGCATTTATATTTTTTATTCTGTGCAGATTATGGAGTAGTTTAAACAGTTTTTCACATTTTGTTAAAAATGCTGAAGATATTGATATATCAAGCAGCTACCAAGAGTCAACCAACCGTTCTGATTCCAATATTATCGATCTTCATAAGCGTAAAAGTCTCAATATCAATGATGACTCTCATTGTAACCTTGATGACGTGATGTATAATAGCAAATTGGAAGAAGATAAATTATTTTTGCGACGTAATACGATGTAAGTGATAAAATTGTAATTATATTTAATGTTTTGCGCACATATAGATTGTTAATTATCTACTCATTGAGGATTGACGAGGCATAAAATTTTCTTTATGTATTATATACAATTCTTCATATCTTTCTATAACTTTTTACATTTTTTGCACGACATTATATATTATATGACATGAATTTATTATCGATTTCGCACGAATAATTTTGTAAACGAGTTGTATTAACAATAAACAGATATTAGATTTTTGTATATGTTTTCAATTTGTTGACATGCATTGTAAAAAAATGATATAAAAATTGACGCAATTTTATGATTAAATATTATTATTAAATAAGTTTGATAAATTATTAGTTCAGTTCATAAATATTTCTAAATTTAAACGCGTTAATAAGTGCCGAACGCGGATGGACGTGCGTCAGTCTCTAATAAAATTAATTTTTGAAACTGATTTGTTGTGCACAGGGCACATATATGTTGTATGGTTCGAAATCAAGACTTATAGATTAATCTCAATTTAAGATTTTTAATACCACTCTTATCCCTCTGCAGAAGTGTAGGCGATAAAAAAATAAGGCCGAAGTCGGCGGATTCAGCGACTTTAACGCGTTCTTATAATTTCATTCTGTCTAACATTCATTAATCCAACAATAATTAATCTTTATTCTATACAACTTATCCAGTAATTACAAACAGCGTTTTAATAATTTAAAAAGATAATGCTAAAGATATTGTTATATCAAGCAGCTATCAACATCCAATTTGCAATAGAAACTGTTTTTGACAATAATGATTTAAATTATCTAATATTCCCATCTCTTTATTGTAATATTTGCGACTGTGTAATTTTTTAAAATTATTTTCTAATCGGTAAAATTGACAGGTGGTTATTGACAGTAACATAACAACTTACCGTAAGAGTTAAAACAGTGACAAATTTAAACTATGTATCAATATTTACAATTCTAAAAAGGTCATACGTTTTTCGGCGACCTTCTCTTTTTTTTTATTAACTTCTATATTTTTCGTATATTATTTGTTGTAATAATCCCCCTTTTGTAACTTGTAGTGCACGATCTACGATTCAAAGCAGATATCATGGCAACGTTGTGTGAAAGTAATAACTGGTTTCGGGTTTATTTCACATCAGTAAACAATATTGCAAGATGCGATATTTGTTATACATCTTTTCAAATTACTAAAGTACAGAAAAACGATATAAAGAAACATGTGAAAACTAAACATAGAGTTGATTATCAGCGTATTGTCTTAACAAATGCCTCACAAAAAGATTTTGTGTCACAATTATATATAATAAAAAACAATGACATCACATGTAATTTTTGTAATACATTCTTTTATCCAACGAACAATTGGTACAGTTTAAAAAATAACTTAGAAGGAAAACATGAAATTAAAGAACATAAAGCAGCAAAAATCTGCGAAAAGCTACGTAACTACTATTTTGACGCAATCGACACGGATATGAAACGAAATTGCATAAGTTGTAATAAAACTATTTTAAATAAACCTTTACCCTTAATGAGACATTTGAGTCAATTTCATAAGGTCGATGTACTTTCGGAAATCGAATCAGTGGGGTAAGAAAAACGGCGATGAATTGAATATTATTAACTTTCTTTTTCTGAATCATTTATAAATAATTTTTGTATACTAGTAGAATTATGTATAACAATTAAAATCTTGAAATTCAGAAATATAGCCTGTATTTACCACAAATATTATAAATATTCGAGTCAACTCATAACTTAGTTAATAATATATCGAAATACAATAATATAAATTTGCCATCTATTATATTTAATCTTGTAATGGATAATTTGTGACAATCTGAATATGTATGAATGGAGAATAAGCATGAAAATTGAATAATCGGGCAAGAACTTTTGTATTTGGATAGGTTTAGATGTAGAAAATATATAAAATTCAAGGCTTAGGAAAATAAGATTTTTTAAAAGATAATAAAGATTATTAATAATATTAGTTTCTATATAGAATTATTAATTATATATTGTACACATGATTCAAGCAAGTTCTTATGATATTGTTTAATGCAGAAATTTTTACCCTTTATCTTATGCAGATGTGTTACTTTTAAGAATTGGATATGGGAATATTATTTAAGAAGCGAGGAACAAGAAGCAAAATGCAGTGGTTGCAATCAACTTTTCTTTCTCAAGAGAAACTTCACAAATATAATAGGTCATATAAAAATGAAACATGGTAATAATTTTGATGTCTCAGAAAATTCACAAGGAAATAAAAACTGGCCCTATTCTATAATAGAAAACAATCAAATCAAATGCGATATTTGTGATAAGATTTATGATATAACATTTAGTGCTACTTCGTATATGAAAATACACTTAATCGAGGCACATAATCTCAATGAAGGTATAGCACGAAAACTCTGCAACTGGGTATTAGAATATATTCATATATTAAATTTCCAGACATCAAAATGCAATATTTGCGAGAACATGTTTCAAACAAATAACTGTTTTAACTTAATGATACATTTGAAAGAAGCTCATCAGGTCCGGGTATCTCCGGAAATCATACCAGCGCGGTAAGAGAAACGGCGATAAATTGAATATTAATATTCTTTTTATTTTTTGTATTTGTACAATGAACGTAATTGTGCATAAAATAATTACATATTTAAATTCAAATATTTAGTATGTGTTTTTCACAAATATTATAAATATTCTAGTCAACTTAACTTACACCAAATGTTGTAAATATCCGAGTCTACTTAACTTACAATTAGCTAATATTATATCAAAATACGATAAAAATATTTGACATTTGTTGTATTTAATATTCTAGTAATCAATGACTTGTGATAATTTGAATAAATATGAATTGTAAATAAGAATAAAAATTAAATAGTTGGTCAAGAATTAATGTTTTTGAATTGTATTAGTATGTCGAATTTATGAGAATATCCAACTCAAGTTATCAGCGAGAAATGTTTGGAGGATTATAGTATTTTATTAATAATAACAGTGTGTACTTAATAATTATATATTGTTTACATGATTTAAGCAAGAATTTATAATATTGATTAAATCACCAATTTTTAATTTTTAATTTTTATTCTGTGCAGATTATCGAGTAGTTTAAGCAATCTATTTAATTTTGATAGATATGCTCAAGATGTTGTTACATCAAGCAAATCTCAGCAGCCAACTTGCAGTTTCAACCAGAATTCTGACTGTGATAATTTTTTCGATCAGATCGATGAATCTTCTGAAATCAGAACAACGAGGTAAATGAATGGCTACAAACTCAATATTATTAGTTTAGCCCTTTTGAATCATTTGCTTTTCAATCATATATTTTTGTGTACGTATAATTAAACATTGCAACAAATACAATTATTGATAATGAATAAAATCATAAAATTTTAATATTTTGCATGCATTTACCACAAATATTAGAAATACTCAAGTCAACTTAACTTAACTATAATTATATCACAATACGATAATACAAATTTGTCATCTGTTGTATTAAATACTTCTGTAATAAATAATTTTTGTCACATTTGAATAAGTATGAAAATTAAATAATCGGATAAGAGTTTTTGTAAATAAAAAGTATTTAGATATCGAATTTATGAGAATATCGACATTTAATTTTCGGGAATAGATATCTGAATAATAAATGTGTTTTATTAATAATAAGCAGTCTTTTTAATTCTGATAGAAATGCTCAAGATATTGTTACATCAAGCAAATCTCAGCAGCCAACCTGCAGTTTTGACCAGAGTTCTGACTGTGATAACTTTTTCGATCAGATCGATAAATCTTCCGAAATCAGAACAACGAGGTAAATGAATGGCTACAAACTTAATATTACTAGTTTAGCCCTTTCAATCATTTTCCTTTTCAATCATATATTTTTGTGTACGTATAATTAGATATTCCAATAAATACAATTATGGATAATGAATAAAATAATAAAATTTTAATATTTTGCATGTATTTAACACAAATATTAAAAATATTTAGTCAACTTAACTTAGCTATAACTATATCATAATACGATACAAACTTGTTATCTGTTGTATTCAATACTTTTGTAATGGGTAACTTTTGTGACATTTGAATAAGTATAAAAATTAAATAATCGGATAAGAGTTTTTTTAAATAAGTATATACATGTCGAATTTATGAGAATATCGAATATTTAATTTTCGGGAAAAGATACTTGAATAATAAATGTGTTTTATTAATAATAATTGTCTGTACTCTTAGTAGTTATACATTGTGCACATATTTCAAGCAAGATCTTTTAATATTGATTAATCTATTAATTTATTTTTTATATTCTGTACAGATTAGTAAGTAGTTCAAGCAGACTTCTTAATTCTGATAATAATGCTGAAGATATTGCTGCATCAAGCAGCTATCAGCAGCCAACCGATAATATGTACTGATTTTCCTAATTAGGACCTCGATGCCGATAATGATATGGAATGCTGCTGAAAAATATTGCAGAAGAGAATAAATTAATGCTCTCCTGATAAGTAATCATTTAAATTGCTTTTCTGATGGAACTTAATGCGAAATAATAAAAAATTATAATTATATCGGCAGTTTTGCGAACATAGAGATTTTTAATTATCTATTTATTGAGCATCGACAAGGAATAATGTATGTATGTATTTGTTCCGTCCCCTTGGGGTTTCGGCTTCCAGTTACCGTACACCTTTAATACAGCTTAAATCTACTTACAAGTTACCTTATCCTAGATTAAAACTATCTTACTCGCTATCTTAAAACTACCTTAAAACTACTTATTTCTAACTTAAAAATAAAATCGCAAGAGAGAGAGAGAGTGACCGCTCTTATGCCCTACGGCTTCCAGTTCCACCACGCATTCCACTCACTCCACATTCAACCTCATCCGTTTCACCCTTCCCCTCCCCTCCTCCACATTCCGTCTTCCTTCCTTCTCCTCCTCCACCCCTCTTTCCTTCTCCAGACCTCTCATCCACCACTCTCCCTCCCCCTCCTGTCCCAGAATCTCCCTCATTCTTTCCCACCAGCATCCTCCCTCTTCTCTATCTCTGCATTCCTCCAGCACATGTTCCCATGATTCTACTCCCCCCCCGCAGACTCTGCATAACTTCTTTTCCTCCACTTCCCAATATCTCGCATCCCTCATTTCGTTTCCTAACCTAAACCTGGCTACCCTCCTCCATCTACTTTCCCCCCAACCCTTCTTTAGGTACTTCGGCACCCCTTCTCCCTTAATCTCCCCATACCACCTGTTATACCTCGATTCCCTAATCCTTTCCCATCTGTCCTCCTTCTGTAACTCTCTATCCTTCTGTTCTAAACCTTCATATATTCCCTCCCCTCTTTCCCTTCTCTCTTCCAACTCCTCTGCCATCCCACCCTTAATCTCGAAGAATTTCCTCCTCTCTTCCTCCCAGCCTTTTAATTCCCTTCCCTCTCTCACCCTCCTTTTAATCTCCCAGAAACACTTTCTCGCCCATATTCCTCCTTTTCCTTCCTCTAATTTCTTCTCAAAACCCACCGCTCTCTTCCCTGCCGCCAAACGGAATTTATCCTTCCCTATCTCTTCCCTTACCATATACCCCGGCGTACACCAATCCACCCCCAGCGTCCATTTAATCCACCTCTCCTGCATCGCTTCCATTTCCCTCCGTTCTAACCACCCCCATATCTCTGCACCATATTCCATCACTGTTCCTACTAACCTTTCACATAACCATATCCTTCTTTCCCAGTTCTCCGCAAACCTCCTCTTCCCTATTCCCCATACCTGCCTTATTACCGCACCTGCCTTCCTAACTCTCTCCTTAACGTGTGCCTCCTGCCCTCCATTCCGTTGCAACTTGTATCCTAAATACGTGAACTCCTTCACCTCTTCCACCTTTTTCCCTTTCCACCACCAAACCATCTTCTTCAACCTTCCCCCCCCTCTCCTAAACCTCATCACCTTAGTCTTCTCCACGTTAACCTCCAGCCTTTTCTCCTCTAGATATCCCTCCAACTTCCCCATCATATGTACCATCCCTTCTTCATCTTCCGCTAGGAGCACCATATCGTCTGCATATGCTAGGCAATACACCTTCTCCTCCCCTAACTTTATCCCCCCCCATCCTCCCCTTCTCAGGACCTCCTCCACATCTGCTATCAAAAGATTAAACAGATGTGGGCTCATCGGACACCCCTGTCTCACACCTCTTGCCGTCCAAAAACTCTCCCCCATTTCCTCCCCTACTCTCACCCTACTCCTTGTCTCTCTATATACTTCCTCGATCCTGCACCTTAACCCTTCCCTTACTCCCCTTTCCCTCATCGCCTTTCCCAGCATCTCTCTGTCCACTGAGTCAAACGCAGCCTTCAGGTCCACAAAAGTCGCCACCACCAGCCCCCCTCTCCTTCCTAATTGCCTATTCACCAAAAAGTTTAACACATACACATTATCCATAACCCCCATCCCTTTCCTAAACCCCGTCTGGCCCGGTGGAAGCATTGTCTTCTCCTCCATCTCCTCTTTTAACCTCTCCGTCAGGACTCCCACGTACACCTTATATAGAGTTGGCATCAGTGTCACCCCCCTGTATTCCTCCACTCTCTCTCCCCCTCCCTTTTTCACCAGCGGAACAATCACCCCATCCTTCCACTGCTCCGGCCACCCTTCCCCCCTCCATACTCTATTGCAGAATCTCCATGCCCACTCCTCTATCCTTTCCCCTCCAAGTTTCCACACCTCATTTGGGACCCCATCCGCTCCTGACGCCTTTCCTTTCTTTAACCTTTCTATTACCCTCTTTAGTTCTCCCCTATCTATTTCACCCTCCTCTTCCCCCAAAATCCTCTTCACCCCTCCTCTTACTACCTTACCCTCCACCCCCCCTAGCAACCTCATGAAGTGCCCCTTCCATTCTTCCATCTTTATCATTTCATTTATCCCTTTCCAGCATTTCCTCTCTCTGTTCACTATCTGCCATACCTCTCCCTCTGTTCTTGCCTCCTGTGCCTCCCTCAACCACCTTCCATTTTCCTCCTCTTTTTTCCTCTTACACAGCAGCTTATATTGACAAGGAATAACATTATCTATATATTTTTTATTATGTTATTTATATCTGTAAATTTTTACTTTTGTAAACATCATATATTATATGACGTAAATCTATAATTGATTAAGCATAAATAATTTTTTTAAACGTATAATATTAACAAAGATATTTGAGAAAAGATTTAATTTTGGTATCCATTTTCAATTTGTTGACAGGCTTTTTCCATTAAAATAAAATAAAATTTATGCAATCTTATAAATTAAATGGCATTCATTAAATAAGTGTAATAAGACAAGTATATATTTTTAATTTATAACTATCTAATTTTTTTAATTTATAATTATTCATACACATACAAATTTATTATAATAACTAATTAATATATTTTTTATCTTTACTTTCTTCTATCATCCTGATAGTTTATTTCAATAATTTTGACAAGAATAACTTTTGCTTAGTACCTTGCAAAAATTGGAAAGTTTGTAATATTCGCATCTATTGTAATATTTGCGATTATGTAATCTTTTTTTAACTACCCGTGAAACTTAAGACACATTAGACAAATTTAAACTATGTAACAATATTTTTAATCTTACAATGAAACATACGTCTTTCCACGACCTTCCCTTTTTCTTTTATCAGCTTCTACATTCTCTGTACGTTTTTCGTAGAAATTATTCTTGTTAGTAGTGCACGATTCACGATACAAAGCAGATATCATGGCAACGTCGCGCGTAGGTAATAGCTGAATAAATGATTATTTTACATTAAGAAAGAATGCTGCAACATGAAATTTTTGTAATAAAATAACTTTAAATCAAAAAGAATATATGATGGAACACGTAAAAACTGTACATCGTAATGATTATCAGAGTACTGTTTCATCAGAAGGCTCACAAGAAAATCGGGAGCAATTTTTTATAAGACAAAACAAAGAGATTAAATGCAAGTTTTGTCATATATTAATTTATTTTGGAACGGACAATTCGTGCACTATAAGAAAACTATAAGAAAACTATAAGAAAACACTTAGAAGTTCAACATAAGGTTAAAGAAGATACTGCAATAGAACTCTTCAACTGGCTACGTACCCACTACAAATGTGACGATAGTGATGCGAAACAACGTTGCAAATATTGCAAAAATTCTATTCCAAATAAAAACTTTCTCTTACTGGACCATTTGATCGAAGCTCATCAGTTCCCGGTGCCTTCGAATATCAGACCAAAGAAGTAAGAAAATCCGCGATGAATTGAAAATTATTGTTTAATTTTTTTTAAATCACCTATATTTTATTTTGTGTAAAATGAACAGAAATGTGTATAATAAATAACAAATTAAATAATAGATATTTGGTATGTATTTACCACAAATATTACGAATATTTGTGTCAACTTAACTTAACTAATATATTAAAATATAATACCTTGCCATCTGTTGTATTTAATATTTCTATAGTCAGAAATTAGTGATAATATGAATAAGTATGAATTGCGAATACGTTTGAAAACTAAATAAACGAGCAAGAATTTTTATATTTGGTGTTATTTAAACGCCGAATTTTTTTAAAAGAATTAAAATTTAAAGTTTTAAGAGAAGAAATTTTAAGAGATAATAAAAGCTTATTAATAATATTAGTTTTGATTTATTGTTAGTAATTATACATTTTTCACATGATTCAAACAAGGCTCTATAATATTGATTAATCCAGCAATTTTTACTGCTTATTCAATGCAGATTTTCAGGTGTTTTTTTTAAATGTGATAAATGGATATGGGAATATTTTACAACAGACGAAAACCGTGCAAAATGCTGCATTTGTGATACAACTTATAGTATTGCAATACATTACTTCAATATAAAACGCCACATAATGTCTAAACATAATGAGGATTATGAAAGTGAAGTCTTACCAAAATGTTCAAACAATATTAAAAACTGGCCCATTTCTAAAATGGAAAACAATTGAAATGCAATATTTGTGATGATACTTATGCTGTAACATATATCATTAACGATAATATGAGAAATCATATAAACAATATTCATAAACTTGATTACACTAAAGCACATGATCTCCACATCTGGTTACTGTATTATTAACATACATTAGACTTTCAGACAGAAAATTGTAAGACTTGTGACAACATTTTTCAAGAATTCAAGTCTTCCAATATAATGATACATTTTATCAAAGCTCATCGAATCAATATACCTTTACATTTCAGACCAACGGTGTAAGAGAAACGGCGATAAATTGAATATAACTATTTTATTTATTTTGAATTAATTATAAATTTAATCAATATAATTTTTGTGTACAATGAGTAGTATTGTGTACGATTAAAATGATAAAATTTAGATATTTAGCATGTTTTTAGCAGAAATATAATAAATATTCGAGTAAAGTTCACTGGAACGGTCGGAAGTGTCCCTCACCGATTTTAATGAGCCTTGAATATGTTGTAGAGCATTGAAAAATATTAGAACCGTATTTTTTTTTAGCGGCGTATCTCGACGTTTAGGGGGTAAAACACCCGCTTGAAAAAAAAACGGTTTTTTAATTTCTGAGCTAATACCGTCGAAACGGTAAAAAATATTAAAAATATTTTAAGTAAAAGTTTTATGGTTTTTAATGTTCTTTAAAACAGTGTAAAGTAATTTTTCAAAAATTTCAAATTTTTCGAAGTTCCCCCTCCCTCCATAATTTTTGGAAATTTTAAAATTTCTTTTATAAAAATTCTGAAAGCTTATTTAATTCCGAATCCAACCGTACATAAGAAAGTTGTATTTCGACAACGCATTTTTGAGAAATAAGCTAGAAATACCACTATACACACTCCATTCCTATCTGCCAGACGCTCGCTACTCGTGATGACTGTCTTTCCTTCGTAATCTCATAGAAAGAATGAAATATCGATACAAAATTTATATATATTGTATTTAATAATTAAATTTATAACAATTTATTTATTTATAAATATAAAAATTTATAAAAAGTTATTAAAATTTATATATTAAAATCTTTTATATATTAAAATATTATAGAACAATTGTGTGACAATAAATAATTTACATATATATAAATTGAGAATGAGAAAATGTATTTCAAGTAAAATAAAAGAAGCCAATCGAGGAAAATCAACAGAAAACACTTCTTTAACTCGATGTTTAAAGTTGAGAGGTTTAAAATCAGAGAATAAATAAACAGTTTATACGCAGCTGCACTATCTATGATTTATCTATGATTTTTATGGTATTGGCGCATTAACATTAGTTTATTTATAATTACGTTAAACTTTAAATAATATATTAATCTATTTAAATAATATAATAATAAATATATTTTTATATCTTTTTAAGATTATGTTACACTAATCTCGATAAGATACCTGTATCTGAAAATTGTTCTTTTTTCATTACAATAATTAAAAATATATTTTAACAATTAAGGATTGATTCTGCCTTATATATAAATATAATATTTATTTTTAAAGGAAAGGAAAAAAAAACATTTCTTTCACAATCATCATTTTTGTAATCAATATGAAGCATAAATATAAAGTTCACATTACTTATATTAACTTTTCTGATGTTTTATACACTTTGGTGTGGAATTTCATAATGTACGATGTATTTCACGTATACTTATACAAAATATATACCATATAATGAATTAAAGTACTTATTAAAGCATTTTGTATTATATTTATTTATTTTTCCTTTCCTTTAAAAATAAATATTATATTTATATATAAAGCAGAATCAATCCTTAATTGTTAAAATATATTTTTGATTATTGTAATGAAAAAAGAACAATTTTAAGATACAGGTATCTTATGGAGATTAGTGTAACATAATCTTAAAAAGATATAAAAATATATTTATTATTATATTATTTAAATAGATTAATATATTATTTAAAGTTTAACGTAATTATAAATAAACTAATGTTAATGCGCCAATACCATAGAAATCATAGATAAATCATAGATAGTGCAGCTGCGTATAAACTGTTTATTTATTCTCTGACCTTAAACCTTTCAACTTTAAACATCGAGTTAAAGAAGTGTTTTCTGTTGATTTTCCTCGATTGGCTTCTTTTATTTTACTTGAAATACATTTTCTCATTCTCAATTTATATATATGTAAATTATTTATTGTCACACAATTGTTCTATAATATTTTAATATATAAAAGATTTTAATATATAAATTTTAATAACTTTTTATAAATTTTTATATTTATAAATAAATAAATTGTTATAAATTTAATTATTAAATACAATATATATAAATTTTGTATCGATATTTCATTCTTTCTATGAGATTACGAAGGAAAGACAGTCATCACGAGTAGCGAGCGTCTGGCAGATAGGAATGGAGTGTGTATAGTGGTATTTCTAGCTTATTTCTCAAAAATGCGTTGTCGAAATACAACTTTCTTATGTACGGTTGGATTCGGAATTAAATAAGCTTTCAGAATTTTTATAAAAGAAATTTTAAAATTTCCAAAAATTATGGAGGGAGGGGAAACTTCGAAAAATTTGAAATTTTTGAAAAATTTTTTTACACTGTTTTAAAGAACATTAAAAACCATAAAACTTTTACTTGAAATATTTTTAATATTTTTTACCGTTTCGACGGTATTAGCTCAGAAATTAAAAAACCGTTTTTTTTCAAGGGGGTGTTTTACCCTTTAAACGTCGAGATACGCCGCTAAAAAAAATACGGGTCTAATATTTTCGAATGCTCTACAACATATTTAAGGCTCATTAAAATCGGTCAGGGACACTTCCGACCGTTTCCTTGTTAGCTAATATTATATCATATATCATATACGAAAATACAAATTTGTCATTTGTTGTATTAAATACTCCTGTAATCGCTAATTTTTATGACAATTTGATTAAGTATGAATTGGGAGTAAATATGAAAATTAAATAATCGGGCAAAAATTTTTGTGTTTGAATAACATTTGTATGTCGCATTTATGCGAATATCAAATTCAAGTTTTCAGCAAAGGATGTTTGAATATTAAATGTTTTATTAATAATAACAGTGTGTACTTAATAATCATATATGGGGTGCACATGATTCAAGTATGAATTTTTTGTATTCATTAATTTAACAATTTTTATATTTATTCTGTGCAGATTATCGAAGAGTTTACAAGATCTTTTAAATATTTAATTCTAATAATGATGCAGATACATCAAGCGGTTCTCAGCAGCTATCCTGCAGTTTAGATCACAGTTCTAATTTTGATAATGATAACAATTCGATCGATTTATTTTCGAAATCCAGCCCAACGAGGTAAACAAACGGCGAGGAATTCAATATTACTATATATTCACAATTTTATTTCTTTTTAATCATTTACATATACATTTGCGTACATATAAGTAGATATTACAATAAGTCAAAAATGATAAAATCTGCTTCTTTTCTATAATAGAAAACAATCAAATATAATGCAATATTTTTGGTGATATTTATTATATTATTGTACTATATGTTATTAACCAATCTATGAAAAGTCATTTAGTCGGTACTCAACTTATAAACTTGATTACGTTAAAGCAAATGATCTCTGCATGTGACTAATGAATTATTATTATTATACACCAGACATTGAGAAATCAATATGCAGGACTTGTGAGAACATTTTTCTAGAAAGTTCTTTCAACTTAATGATACATTCTAAGAAAAACCATCAAATCGATATACCTTTACATCTCATATCAACGGAAAAGAAACATAGATGAATTGAATATTATTATTTTATCTATTTAAAATCATTTATAAATTATTTAATAATTATCAATAATTCTTGTGTACAATAAGTAGAGTTTTGTACGATTAAAATCATAAAATTCAAATATTTTGCATATATTTACCAAAGAAGTTATAAATATGCGAGTCAACTTAACTTAGCTAATATGATATCAAAATACGATAATACAAATTTGTCAAGTACTATATTTAGTACTCTTGTAATCGATAATTTGCGGCAATTTAAATAAATATGGATTGTTAATTAGTATGATTTAGTATGAAAATCAAATAATCGAACAAAATTTTTGTGTTTTAATGGCATTTGTATGCCGAATTTATGAGAATATCGAATTCTAGTTTTCAACGAAAGATGATTTTATAATAAAATTGGTTTATTAATAATAACAGTTTGTGCTCAATAATAATATATTGCTCCCATGATTTAAGCAAGATTTTATAATACTGATTAAATCAGCAATTTTTATTTTCTATTCTGTGCAGATTATCGAATGAAATAAGCAGTGTTTTTAATTCTGATAGACATGCTCAAGATATTGTTACATCAAGCAAATCTCAGCAGCCATAACCTGCAGTTTTGACCAGAGTTCTGACTGTGATAATTTTTACGATCAGATCGATGAATCTTCGGAAATCAGAACAACGAGGTAAAAGAATGGCGACAAACTCAATATTACTAGAGTTTAGCTCTTTTCAATCATTTGGTTATTTAATCAAATATTTTTGTGTATGTATAAATTGATATTACAATAAATACAATTATGGATAATTAATAAAATCATAAAATTTTAATATTTTGCATGTATTTAACACAAATCTTAGGAATATTCAAATCAACTTAACTTAGCTATAATTATATCACAATACGATAATACAAATTTGTCATCTGTTGTATTAAATACTTTTATAATACGTAATTTTTGTGACATCTGAATAAGTATGAAAATTAAATAATGAGGCAAAAATTGTTGTATATGAATAGTATTTGGGTGTCGAATTTTTGAAAATATCGAAGATTTCCGGAGAGAGATAATAACAGTTTGTACTTAATAAATATACAACATGCACATGATTCAAGCAAAACTTTAACATATTATTGATTAAACCAGTAATTTTTATTTTTTCTGTGCAGATTATTGAGTAGTTCAAGCAGACTTTTAAATTCTGATAATAATACTGAAGATATTACAGCATCCAGCAGTTATCAGAAGCCAATCTGTAGTAGATACAGACATACTTAATATTTAAGACCTCGATGTGGATAATGATCTGGATATCTTGCTGAAGAACATTATATATACAGTAGATAGTGAATTATTACTCTCTCGACATCCATTACATTTCTTTTTTGATGTAACGTAAGGCGAAATGATACGAAATTATAATTATATCGATAAAATTATAATTATATCGATCGTTTTACGAACATATAACTTCGTAATTGTCTTACTTTCCATCGACAAGGCATATATATATATATGTATAATTTTCTTTATATATTATAGTATATTATTTATATCCATTTTTTACTGTTTTTTACTGAATCTACTGTTGAATGTAAGAATAATTTTTTAAACGTGTAATATTAACATAGATATTTAGGCATGTATTATATTTTGATATCCGTGTTTAATTTGCTGACAGTAATTTACTATAATAAATATAATATAAAAATTATGTATCGTCAAAGAAAAAAAACAGGTATTATTAAATAAGTATTATTAAATAAGTGTGATAAAATATATTTTTGATTTATAATTATTAAATACACATACAAGTTTATTATAATATCTGATTAACATCTCTCGCTCCTCTTTTTCCTTTATCATCCTGTTAGTTTATTACAATCATTTTGATAACAGTAATTCTTACTAAATGCAGAAATTGGATAATTTTTAATATTCGCATTTATTATAACATATGCGATTACATAATTTTTTTAAAATCGTTATCTTGGTGGTATTATCGACAGTGGATTAACAACTAAACGTTAAGGCACGTTAAACAGTTTTAAACTGTGAATAAATATTTACTTTTCTACAACGAATCATACATCTTTACGTGACCTTTCTTTTTTCTTTTACCTACATTTATATTCTTCTTATATTATTCGTTAAAATAATTCTTTTCTGTGCCTAGTAGTGCACGATCTACGATACAAAGCAGATATCATGGCAACGTCGTGTGAAGGGAATAAGTGGTTTTGGGTTTATTTCACGTCAGTAAACAATATTGCAAAATGCGATATTTGTAGATTATCCTTTGAAATAGCTCGTATACCGAAAAGCAATCTAAAGAGACATATAAAAACTCGACATAATGATGATTATCAGCGTATTGTCTCTTCAGGAAACTCACAAGAAAGTTTGGAGTCACAATTATATATAATAATAAACAATGACATGAAATGCAAGTTTTGTAATTTCATTTGTTGTGCAACGAACAATTTTTATCGTATGAGAAATCACTTAGAAAATATACATAAAATAAAAGAAGATAAAGCGGCAGAAATCTGTGAATTGCTACGTAAATATTATTTTGATGAAATCGACACGGATAAGAAACGACGGTGCAAAACTTGCAATAAACGAATTTTAAATAAACCATTACTTTTAGCGGACCATTTGAGCAAAACTCATGAGACCATTCCTTTGGAAAGCATACCAACGGTGTAAGAGAATCAGCGATGAATTTGATATTATTAATGTTCTTTTAATGAATCATTTATTAACCATTTTTGTGTACAACGAGTAGATTATGTATAACAATTAAAATCACAAAATTCATATTTATAAATATATTTAGCATCTATTTACCACAAATATTATAAATGTTCGAGTCAACTTATAACATATCTAATATACAATATTATAATATTATATTAAAATACATTATATTAAAATACATTTGTATTACAATATAATACAAATTTGCCATCTATTATATTTAATTCTGTAATAGATAATTTGTGACAATCTAAATAAGTATGAATTGAGAATAAGCATGAAAATAAATTTATCGGGCAAGAATTATTTTATTTGGATAGTTTTTAATGTCAAATTTTTGAAAAAATCGAAAATTCAAATCTCAGAAAAAAGAGAAGTTTTAGAAGATAATAAAGTCAATTAATAATATTAGTTTTAATTTAGTGTTAGTAATTATACATTGTACACATGATTCAAGCAAGATCTTATAATATTGTTTAATGCAGAAACTTTTACTCTTTACTTTATGCAGATTTTTTACTTGTAAATATTGGGTGTCGGAATATTTTTTAAGAAGCGAGAGACAAGAAGCAAAATGCAGTGTCTGTAATGAAACTTTCTTCTTCGCGAAAAACTTCACAAATATAATAGATCATATAAAAAGGAAACATGGTAATAATTTTGATGTCACAAAAAATTCACAAGGAAATAAAAACTGGCCCTATTCTATAACAGAAAACAATCAAATCAAATGCGATATTTGTGATAAGATTTATGATATAACATTTAGTGCTACTTCGCATATGAAAATACACTTAATCGAGGCACATAATCTCAATGAAGATATAGCACGAAAACTCTGCAACTGGGTATTAGAATATATTCATACATTAAATCTCCAGACATCAAAATGCAATATTTGCGAGAACATGTTTCAAACAAATAACTGTTTTAACTTAATGATACATTTGAAAAAAGCTCATCAGGTCCGGGTATCTCCGGAAATCATACCAGCGCGGTAAGAGAAACAGCGATAAATTAAATATTAATATTCTTTTTATTCTTTGTGTGTGTACAATGAACATAATTGTGCATAATAATTACATATTAAAATTCAAATATTTAGTATGTTTTTTTCACAAATATTATAAATATTCTAGGCAACTTCACTTATACCAAATGTTGTAAATATTCTAGTAAACTTAACTTACAATTAGCTAATATTATATCAAAATACGATAAAAATATTTGACATTTGTGGTATTTAATATTCCAGTAATCAATGACTTGTGATAATTTAAATAAATATGAATAGTAAATAAGAATAAAAATTAAATAAAGCAAGAATTAATGTTTTTGAATAGTATTAGTATGTCGAATTTATGAGAATATCCAACTCAAGTTTTCAGCGAGAAATGTTTGGAGGATTATAGTATTTTATTAATAATAACAGTGTGTACTTAATAATTATATATTGTTTACATGATACAAGCAAGAATTTATAATATTAATTAAATCAGCAATTTTTAATTTTTATTCTGTGCAGATTATCAAGTAGTTTAAGCAATCTATTTAATTTTGATAGATATGCTCAAGATGTTGTTACTTCAAGCGAATCTCAGCAGCCAACCTGCAGTTTTGACCAGAGTTCTTACTGTGATAATTTTTTCGATCAGATCGATAAATCTTCGGATATCAGTACAAGGTAAAAAAATAGCGTCAAACTCAATATTACTAGTTTAGCCCTTTTCAATCATTTGCTTTTTCAATCATATATTTTTGTGTACGTATAATTAAATATTGCAATAAATACAATTATGGATAATGAATAAAATCATAAAATTTTAATATTTTGCATGCATTTACCACAAATATTAAAAATATTCAAGTCAACTTAACTTAACTATAATTATATTACAATACGATAATACAAATTTGTCATCTGTTGTATTAAATACATCTGTAATAAATAATTTTTGTGACATCTGAATAAGTATAAAAATTAAATAATCGGATAAGTGTATTTGTAAATGAATAGTATTTAGATGTCGAATTTATGAGAATATTGAACATTTAATTTTCGAAAATAAATATTTGAATAATAAATGTGTTTTATTAATAATAAGCAGTCTTTTTAATTCTGATAGACATGTACAAGATATTGTTACATCAAGCAAATCTCAGCAGCCAACCTGCAGTTTTGACCAGAGTTCTGACTGTAATAATTTTTTCAATCAGATCGATGAATCTTCGGAAATCAGAATAACGAGGTAAAGGAATGGACAAACTCGATATTACTAGAGTTTAGCACTTTTCTATCATCTGCTTTTTTAAAAATATATATTTGTGTACGTATAAATTGAGTTTAAAATAAATACAATTATGTATAATGAAAAAAATCTTAAAATTTTTATATTTTGCACGTATTTAACACCAATATTAGAAATATTCAAGTCAACTTAACTTAACTGTAATTATATCACAGTACGATTATACAAATTTGTCATCTGTTGTATTAAATACTCCTGTAATAAATAATTTTTGTGACATCTGAATAAGTATGAAAATTAAATAATCGAATAAGAGTTTTTGTAAATGAATAGTATTTAGATGTCGGATTTATGAAAATATCGAACATTTAATTTTTGGGAATAGATATTTGAATAATAAATGTGTTTTATTAATAATAAGCAGTCGTTTTAATTCTGATAGACATGCTCAAGATATTGTTACATCAAGCAAATCTCAGCAGCCAACCTGCAGTTTTGACCAGAGTTCTGACTGTGATAATTTTTTTGATCAGATCGATGAATCTTCGGAAATCAGAACAACGAGGTAAAAGAATGGCTGCAAACTCAATATTACTAGTTTAGTCCTTTCAATCATTTGCTTTTTCAATCATATATTTTTGTGTACGTATAATTAAATATTGCAATAAATACAATTATGGATAATGAATAAAATCATAAAATTTTAATATTTTGCATGCATTTACCACAAATATTAAAAATATTCAAGTCAACTTAACTTAACTATAATTATATTACAATACGATAATACAAATTTGTCATCTGTTGTATTAAATACATCTGTAATAAATAATTTTTGTGACATCTGAATAAGTATAAAAATTAAATAATCGGATAAGTGTATTTGTAAATGAATAGTATTTAGATGTCGAATTTATGAGAATATTGAACATTTAATTTTCGAAAATAAATATTTGAATAATAAATGTGTTTTATTAATAATAAGCAGTCTTTTTAATTCTGATAGACATGTACAAGATATTGTTACATCAAGCAAATCTCAGCAGCCAACCTGCAGTTTTGACCAGAGTTCTGACTGTAATAATTTTTTCAATCAGATCGATGAATCTTCGGAAATCAGAATAACGAGGTAAAGGAATGGACAAACTCGATATTACTAGAGTTTAGCACTTTTCTATCATCTGCTTTTTTAAAAATATATATTTGTGTACGTATAAATTGAGTTTAAAATAAATACAATTATGTATAATGAAAAAAATCTTAAAATTTTTATATTTTGCACGTATTTAACACCAATATTAGAAATATTCAAGTCAACTTAACTTAACTGTAATTATATCACAGTACGATTATACAAATTTGTCATCTGTTGTATTAAATACTCCTGTAATAAATAATTTTTGTGACATCTGAATAAGTATGAAAATTAAATAATCGAATAAGAGTTTTTGTAAATGAATAGTATTTAGATGTCGGATTTATGAAAATATCGAACATTTAATTTTTGGGAATAGATATTTGAATAATAAATGTGTTTTATTAATAATAAGCAGTCGTTTTAATTCTGATAGACATGCTCAAGATATTGTTACATCAAGCAAATCTCAGCAGCCAACCTGCAGTTTTGACCAGAGTTCTGACTGTGATAATTTTTTTGATCAGATCGATGAATCTTCGGAAATCAGAACAACGAGGTAAAAGAATGGCTGCAAACTCAATATTACTAGTTTAGTCCTTTCAATCATTTGCTTTTTCAATCGTATATTTTTGTGTACGTATAATTAGATATTACAATTAATACAATTATGGATAATGAATAAAATCATAAAATTTTAACATTTTGCATGCATTTACCACAAATATTAGAAATATTTAAGTTAACTTAACTTAACTAAAATTATATCACAATACGATAATACAAATTTGTCATCTGCTGTATTAAATACTCCTGTAATAAATAATTTTGGTGACATCTGAATAAGTATGATTATTAAATAATCGGATAAGAGTTTTTGTAAATGAGTATATACATGTCAAATTTATGATAATATCAAATGTTTAATTTTCGGGAAAAGATACTTAAATAATAAATGTGTTTTATTAATAATAATTGTCTGTACTTTTAGTAGTTATACATTGTGCACATGTTTCAAGCAAGATCTTTTAATATTGATTAATTTATTAATTTTTATTTTATATTCTGTGCAGATTATTAAGTAGTTCAAGCAGACTTCTTAATTCTGATAATAATGCTGAAGATATTGCTGCATCAAGCAGCTATCAGCAGCCAACCTATAATATGTACTGATTTTTCTAATTAAAACTTCGATGCCGTTAATGATATGGAAAGCTGCTGAAAAATATTGCAGAAGAAAATAAGTTAATGCTCTCCTGATAAGTAAGCATTTAAATTGCTTTTCTTATGAAACGTAATGCGAAATAATAAGTAATTATAATTATATCGGACGTTTTGCGAACATATAAATTTTTAATTATCAATTTATTAAGCATCGACAAGGCATAACATTATCTATATATTTTTTATAATGTTATTTATATCTGTAATTTTTTACTTATGATATACAACATCTTATATTATATGACGTGAATCTATAAGTGAATAAGCATAAATGATTTTTTAAACCTATAATATTAACAAAGATATTTGAGAAAATATTAAATTTTGGTATCCATTTTCATTTTGTTAACAGGCATTTTCCATAATGAAAATAAAATTTATGCATTCTTATTTATGAAATGGCATTCATTAAATAAGTGTAATAAAACAAGTATATATTTTTAATTTATACCTATTTAATTTATTTAATTTATAATTATTCATACACATACAAGTTTATTATAATAACTGATTAATATATTTCTCACCTTTTCTTTTTTCTATCATTCTGATAGTTTATTCCAATAATTTTGACAAGAGTCATTTTTGCTAAGTACCCTGCAGAAATTTGAAAGTTCTTAATATTCGCATCTATTGTAATATTTGCGATTATGTAATCTTTTCTTAATTATTCGTGAAACTTAAGACACGTTAAACAAATTTAAACTATGTATCAATATTTACAATCTTACAACGAAACATACGTTTTTTCACGACCTTTTGATTTTTTTTATCAGCTTCTACATTCTTTGTATGTATTTGGTAGAAATAATTATTCTTAATACTGCTCGATCCACGATACAAAGCAGATATCATGGCTATGTCGCGCGTAGGTAATAAGTGGTTTTGGGTTTATTTCACATCAGTAAACAATGTTGCAAAATGCGATATTTGTTATACATCCTTTCAAATCACTGAAGTACAGAAGGACAATATAATGAGACATATAGAAACTGAACATAATGCTGATTATCAGCGTATTGTCTCATCAAAAGGTTCACAAAAAGGTTTTGAGTCAGACTTATATATAATACAAAACAATGACATCACATGCAAGTTTTGTAATTCAATGTTTTATGCAACGAACAAATCGTCCAGTTTAATAATTCACTTAGTTAATGCACATAAAATTAATAAAAATAAAGCAGCAAAAATCTGCGAAAGACTACGTAACTACTATTTAGACGAATTCGAAACGGATATGAAACGACAATGCACAAGTTGCAATAAAACTATTTTAAATAAACCTTTACACTTAATGAGCCATTTGAGCAAAGTTCATAAGGTCGATGTACCTTTGGAAATCTGATTAAAAGTGTAAGATACAATTTTATTAATTTCCTTCATTTAAATTATTTATTAATCATTTTTGTGTACAACAAGTAGAATTATGTATAACATTTAAAATCATAAAATTTTGATATTAAACATGTATTTATCACTAATATTATAAATATTCGAGCCAACTTATAACTCAGCTAATAATATATCGAAATAGAATATTACAAATTTGCTATCTATTACATTTTATCCTGTAATGGATAATTTGTTACAATTTGAATTAGTATGAATTAAGATTAAGCATGAAAATTAAATAATTGACCAAGAATTTTTGTATTTGGATAGTTTTTGAATGTAGAATTTTTGAAAATATCAAAAATTCTAGTCTTAGAAAAAGAAGAAGTTTTAGAAGACAATAAAGATTATTAATAATATTATTTTTGATTTAGTATTAGTTATTATATATTGTACACATGATTCTACCAAGATCTTATGATATTGATTAATCAGAAGTTTATACTCTCTATTTTTTGCAGATTTGTAACTTTTACGAAATGGGTGTGGGTATATTTTTCAAGAAAAGAGGAACGAATAGCAAAATGCAGTGTTTGTAATGAAACTTTTTTCCTTGCGAAAAACTTCTCAAATATATACCAGCATATACAAAGGAAACATGGTAATAATTTTGATGTCTCAGAAAATTCACAAGGATATAAAAACTGGCCCTATTCTATAACAAAAAACAATAAAATCAAATGCGATATTTGTGATAAGATTTATGATCTATCATATAAAGCTAGTTCGCATATGAAACCACACTTAATCGAGGCACATAATCTTAATGAAGATATAGCACGAAAACTCTGCAACTGGGTATTAGAATATTTCCATATATCATACTTTCAGACATCAAAATGCAATATTTGAGAAAACATGTTTCAAACAAGTAATTATTTTAACTTAATGATACATTTGAAAGAAGCTCATCAGGTTCGGGTATCTCCGGAAATCATACCAGCGCGGTAAGGGAAACGGCGATAAATTGAATATTAAAATTCTTTTTATTTTTTATACGTACGTATGGATAAAATAAACATAATTGTGCATAATAATTACATATTAAAATTCAAATATTTAGTATGTGTTTCTCACAAATATTATAAATATTCGAGTCAACTTAACTTACAACAAATGTTGTAAATATTCGAGTCAACTTAACTTACAATTAGCTAATATTATATCAAAATAAAATAAAAAAATTTGCCATGTGTTGTATTTAATACACCTGTAATCGATAATTTGTGATAATTAGAATAAATATGAATTGTGAATAAGTATGATAATTGAATAATCGAGAAAGAATTGTATTTAAATAGTATTTGTATGTCGAATTTAAGTTTTCATTCAGAAATGTTTGAATAATATAAGCATTTAACTAATAATAACAGTTTGTGCACAATATAATTATATATTGCTCTTATGATTCAAGCAAGATTTTATAATACTGATTAGATCAGCAATTTTTATTTTTTATTCTGTTCAGATTATCGAATGTTATAAGCAGTTTCTTTAATTCTGATAGACATTCGCAAGGTATCGTTACATCCAACAAATCTCAGCAGCCACCCTACAGTTTTGACCAGAGTTCTGACTGCGATAATTTTTTCGATCAGATCGATGAATCTTCGGAAATCAGAACAACGAGGTAAAAGAATTGATACAAACTCAATATTACTAGTATAGCTTTTTTCAATCATTTGCTTTTTTAATCATATATTTTTGTGGAAGTATAATTAGATATTACAATAAATACAATTATGGATAATGAATAAAATAATAAAATTTTAATATTTTGCATGCATTTACCACAAATATTAGAAATATTCAAGTCAACTTAACTTAACTATAATTATATCACAATACGATAATACAAATTTGTCATCTGTTGTATTAAATACTCCTGTAATACGTAATTTTCGTGACATCTGAATAAGTATAAAAATTAAATATTCGGATAAGAGTTTTTGTAAATGAATAGTATTTAGATGTCGAATTTATGAGAATATCGAACATTTAATTTTCAGGAATAGATATTTGAATAATAAATGTATTTTATTAATAATAAGCAGTTTTTTTAATTTTGATAGACATGTACAAGATATTGTTACATCAAGCAAATCTCTGCAGCCAACCTGCAGTTTTGACCAGAGTTCTGACTGTGATAATTTTTTCGATCAGATCGATGAATCTTCGAAAATCAAAACAACGAGGTAAAAGAATGGCGTCAAACTCTTCTCACAAATATTATAAATATTTGAGTCAATTTAACTTACAACAAATGTTGGAAATATTTGTGTTAACTTAACTTACAATTAGCAGATATTATATCAAAATAGGATAAAAAAATTTTTCATGTGTTGTATTTAATATTTTAGTAATCAATAACTTGTCATAATTTGAATAAATATGAATTGTAAATAAGTATGAAAATTAAATAATTGGGCAAGTATTAATGTCTTTGAATAGTATTAGTATGACGAATTTATGAGAATATTAAATTCAAGTTTTCAGCGAGAAATGTTTGGAGAATTATAGTGTTTTATTAATAATAACTGTGTTTACTTAATAATTATATATTGTGCACATGATTCAAGAAAGAATTTATAATATTGATTAAATCACCAAATTTTATTTTTTATTCTGTGCAGATTATCAAGTAGTTTAAGCAATCTATTTAATTTTGATAATTCGCAAAATGTTGTTATATCAAGCAAATCTCAGCAGCCAATTCGCAGTTTTAATCAGAATTCTGACTATGACTATTTTTACGATCAGATCGATAAATCTTCGGAAATCAGAACAACGAGGTGAAAGAAACGATGACAAACTTAATATTATTAATTTATCTTCTTCCAGTAATTTACAAATACTTATTTGTATGTACATATAAATAATAATTTTAATTGCAATTATAAATAATGAATATGATTATAAAATTTTAATATTTAAAATGTATTAACTACATATATTTTAAATATTCGAGTCTGTTTAACTTTGCTAATATTATTTCAAAATACGATAGTACAAATTTGTCATCTGTTGTATTCAATATCCCTGTAATCGGTAATTTATGTGACACCGAATAGGTATGAAAATTAAATAACGAGACAAAAATTGTTGTATATGAATAGTATTTGGGTGTCGAATTTTTGAAAATATCAAAGATTTCCGGAGAGAGATAATAACAGTTTGTACTTAATAAATATACAATATGCACATGATTCAAGCAAAACTTTAACATTTTATTGATTAAACCAGTAATTTTTATTTTTTATTCTGTGCAGATTATTGAGTAGTTCAAGCAAACTTCTAAATTCTGATAATAATACTGAAGATATTACACCATCCAGCAGTTATCAGCAGCCTACTTGTAGTAGATACAGATATACCTAATATTTTAAACCTCGATGTGGATAATGATCTGGATATCTTGCTGAAGAACATTATATATAGAGAAGATAGTGAATTATTACTCTCTTGACATCCATCACATTGCTTTTTTGATGTAACGTAAGGCGAAATGATACGAAATTATAATTATATCGACGAAATTATAATTATATCGACCGTTTTGCGAACATATAACTTTGTAATTGTCTTACATATCATCGACAAAACATATATATATATGAATAATTTTCTTTATATATTATATTATATTATTTATATCCATTTTTTACTTTGTTATATGACGTTATATGTTATATGACATGAATCTACTGTTGAATGTAAGAATATTTTTTTAAACGTCTAATATTAACATAGATATTTAAGCATGTATTAGATTTTGACATCCGTGTTTAATTTGCTGATAAGAATTTACTATAATAAATATAATATAAAAATTATGTATCCTCAAAAAAAATAAACTGGTATTATTAAATAAGTATTATTAAATAAGTATTATTAAATAAGTGTGATAAAATATATATTTAATTTATAATTATTAAATACACATACAAGTTTATTATAATATCTGATTAATATCTCTCGCACCTCTCTTTCCTTTATCATCATGTTAGTTTATTACAATCATTTTGATAACAGTAATTCTTGCTAAATGCAGAAATTGGACAATTTTTAATATTCGCATCTTTGTAACATATGCGATTACATAATTTTTTTAAATCGTTTTCTCGGTGGTATTATCGGTAGTGGATTAACAACTAAACGTTAAGGCACGTGAGACAGTTTTAAACTGAGAATAAATATTTACATTTCTACAACAAATTATACATCTTTACGCGACCTTTCCTTTTTCTTTTACCAACTTTTATATTCTTCGTATATTATTCGTCAAAATAATTCTTCTTTTGCGCCTAGTAGTGCACGATCTACGATACAAAGCAGATATCATGGCAACGTCGTGTGAAGGTAATAAGTGGTTTTGGGTTTATTTCACATCAGTAAACAATGTTGCAAAATGCGATATTTGTTATACATCCTTTCAAATCACTGAAGTACAGAAGGACAATATAATGAGACATATAAAAACTGTACATAGTGCTGATTATCAGCGTATTGTCTTATCAAAAGGCTCACAACAAGATTTTGAGACACACTTATATATAATACAAAACAATGACATCACATGCAAGTTTTGTAATTCAACGTATTATGCAATGAACAATTTGATCAGTTTAATATATCACTTAGAAATTACACATTATATTACACAAAATAAAGCAGCAATAATTTGTGAAAATCTACGTAACTACTATTTTGACGCATTTGACACGGATATGAAACGACATTGCACAAGTTGCAATGAAACTATTTTAAATAAACCTTTACACTTAATGAGCCATTTGAGCAAAGTTCATAAGATCGATGTACTTTTGGAAATCAAATCAGTGGGGTAAGAGGAACGGCGATGTATTGAATATTATTAATTTCCTTCATTTGAATTATTTATTAATCATTTATGTGTACAACATGTAGAATAATGTATAACATTTAAAATCACAAAATTTAGATATTTAACATGTATTTACCACAAATATTATAAATATTCAAGTCAAATCATAACTTAGTTAATAATATATCGAAATACAATAATACAAATTTGCCATCTATTATATTTAATCTTGTAATAGATAATTTGTGACAATCTGAATATGTATAAATTGAGAATAAGCATGAAAATTAAATATTCGAGCAAGAACTTATGTATTTGGATAGTTTTTGGATGTAGAATTTTTGAAAAAAAAAAAATTTAAGTCTTAAGAAAATAAGAAATTTTGGAAGATAATAAAAATTATTAATAATATTATTTTTTATTTAGAATTAGTAATTATATATTGTACACATGATTCAAGCAGGATCTTATAATATTGATTAATTTAGAAATTTTTACTCTCTATTTTTTGCAGATTTTTAACTTCTAGGAAATGGGTGTGGGAATATTTTTCAAGAAGAGCGGAACAAGAAGCAAAATGCAGTGTTTGTAATCAACCTTTCTTCTCCGCGCAAAGCCTCTCAAAAATAATATATCATATAAAGAAGAAACATGGTAATAATTTTAATGTCTCAGAAGACACACAAGGAAATAAAAACTGGCCCTACTCTATCACAGAAAAAAATCAAATAAAATGCAATATTTGCGAAAAGATTTATGTTCTATCATATAAAGCTAGTTCGCATATGAAAACACACTTAATCGAGGCACATAATCTCAATGAAGATATAGCACAAAAACTCTGCAACTGGGTATTAGATTATTTTCATATATCAAAGTTCCAGACATCAAAATGCAATATTTGCGAAAACATGTTTCAAACAAATAATTGTTTTGACTTAATGATACATTTGAAAAAAGCTCATCAGGTCCGAGTATCTCCGGAATTCATACCAACGCGGTAAGAGAAACGGCGATAAATTGAATATTAATATTCTTTTTATTTTTTTATACGTACGTATGTGTACTTTGAACATAATTGAGCATAATAATTACATATTAAAATACAAATATTTAGCATGTGTTTCTCACAAATATTATAAATATTCGAGTCAACTTGACTTACAATTAGCTAATATTATATAAAAATAAATTTAAAAAATTGGCCATGTGTTGTATTTAATACTCCAGTAATCAATAACTTGTGATAATTTGAATAAATATAAATTGTAAATAAGTATGAAAATCAAATAGTTGGGCAAGTATTAATGTTTTTAAATAGTATTTGTATGTCGAATTTATGAGAATATCGAATTCAAGTTTTTATCGAGAAATGTTCGAATAATTAAATTATTTCATTAATAATAACAGTGTGTACTTAATAATTATATACTGCGCACACACATGATTCAAGGAATATTTTATAATTTTTGATTAATTGTTCATTTTTAATCTTTTATTCTGTGTAGATTATCGAGTGAATTAAGCAGTCTTTTTAATTCTGATAGATGTGCACAAAATAATGCTTCATCAAGCAGCTACAATCAGCCAATCAGGAATGCTGATCAGAGTTTCGACTCTGATAATCTTTACGATCAGATCGATAATCGTTCAGAATACAGAAAAACGAGGTAAAAGAAATGGCGACAAAGTTTATATTACATTTATATCTCTTTTTACTCATTTACTTATATCTTTTTGTACACATAAATAGATATTATTATAAATAAAATTGTGTATAATAAATAAAAATATGAAGTTTTGATATTTAGCAAGCATTTACCACAAATATTATAAAAATTCAAGTAATCTTTTAATATAGTTAATATTATTTTATATTACGATAATGCAAATTTGCTATTTACTATATTTAATGCTCCTTTAATCAGTAATTAGTGGCTATTTGATTAAATATAATTTGTGAATAAGTATAAAAATTTAATGATCGGGCAGACGAAGATTTGTGTTTGAATAGTATTTGTATATGTCGAATTTAAGAGAATATCGATTATCTGGTTTTTAGCGAGAGATGTTTGAATAAAAAAAATGTTGTATTATTAAAACAGTTTGTGCTTAATAATTATACATTGTGCGCCTGATTCAAGAAATACTTTATAATATTGATTAAATCAGCATTTATATTTTTTATTCTGTGCAGATTATGGAGGAGTTTAAGCAGTTTTTTACATTTTGTTAGAAATGCTGAAGATATTGCTATATCAAGCAACTATCAAGAATCAACCAACAGTTCTGATTCCCAAATTATCGAACTTCATAAATTTAATGGTCTCAATATCGCTGACGCCTCTCATTTTAGCATTGATGACATGATGAATAATAGCAAATTGGAAGAATCTAAATTACTTTTTCGATATAATACGATGTAAGTTATAAAATTGTATTTATATTTAATGTTTTGCGCACTTATATATTGTTAATTATCTACTTATTGAGCATTGACGAGGCATAAAATTTTCTTTATGTATTATATAAAATTATTCATATCTTTCTATAACTTTTTACATTTTTTGCATGACATTATATGTTATATGACATGAATTTATTATCGATTCTGCAAAAATAATTGTGTGAGCGTGTTGTATTAACGATAAAGATATTCAAACAGATATTAGATTTTAATATATGTTTTCAATTTGTTGACATGCATTGTAATAAAAATGATATAAAAAATGACTCAATTTTATAAATAAATATCATTATTAAAAAAGTTTGATAAATTATTAGTTCAGTTCATAATTATTTCTAAACTTAAACGAAACGCGTTAATAAAAGCCGAACGCGGATGGTCGTGCGGCAATCTCAAATAAAATTGATTTTTGAAACTGATTCGTTGTGCACATAGCACATATTTTGTGTGGTTCGAAACCAAAACTTTTAGATTAATCTCAATTTGAGATTTTTAAGATTACCCTTATCCCTTTGCAGAAGTGTAGGCGAGAAAAATATCGGGCCGAAGTCGCCGGATTCAGCGACATTAACGCGTTCTTATAATTTCATCCTGTCTAACAAACATTAATCCAACAATAATTAATCTTTATTCTATACAACTTATCTAGTAGTTACAAGCAGCGTTTTAATAATTTAAAAAGAAGATGCTAAATATATTGTTATATCAAGCAGCTATCAACATCCAATTTGCAATAACAACAGTTTTTGACAATAATGACTTAAATTATTTCATATAAGTAAAAAATTAACTTGTCTTTAGATTAATAATCATTTACTCTTGCGTTTTGTAACATTTAGCAACCTTATATTATTCAAAATAATTATAAATTTTTAAGAGAAGTCATAAATTCTCTCGCAGTTATCTTCAGTTAATTTCTGGAATATTTATCATTTTGTTACATATATTTGTTAAAAAAACACATAAAAATATCTAGATTTTCGGTTTATTTTTAAAATCCACATATAAAAAACTAAAGAATGTAGATACATATATTTTGTTAAAGATAATTATCTCATTTTACAACAACTACTAGAACATTATAAAGCGCTACACGAGCCCTATTTATATTATCTGCACTGAGGAAGACGAATGGAAGATTGATCTGATTGTCTTTTTTGACTTTTGACATTAAGATTGCGTGATGATAATAATGTTTCGATATCTTAGATACTGGATCGAGTTTTTCGTCAGCACAAATATATAATATATAGAGTTTAAAATATCTGCTAGAGTATGTAATAAATAACATATTTATCTTTTTAACACGATGTATAGAAAGCCTTAAAGTTTTTGTTTGGTTCGCATGTAATTTTTGATTAGCGCTCTCTCTGACAATCTTACGATTCATAAGTTGTTCATCCGTGTAAATTTTTTAAAATAAAAAATTATGCATTGACAAAAGGTTTAAACATGTACTTCCTTAGGATTTAAGCAATGCGTAAAAATCTAAGTAATTTTTAGTAATATAAAAATAATTCGAATAAAAATTGTACGTAGGAAAAACATACGGCTATTAAACATTATTTCTCTCCCCCATCACTTTACCCGGAATTATTTATTTATTGAATTAACCTTTTACCGAATTATTAATTACTCCTATGAGTATAAAGTGAATCATATAAAATGTCAATTCAAATATTTAAAGTGTTTTTCGATTTCAACAACATTCCACTTGATTTGTAGTCTTTAGAGAGTTTTCGTTAAGAGCATAAAACGAGACATTCCATATATATTTCTATCATCCGTGATCAATTTTATTATATTATCAAGATACAAATTATATGAACACAATACAATTGTAGTCAATAAACGTAGACATATGAATTTAACTAAACACACACTGCGATAAATTTTATTAATTAAATTTTGTTTCGGTTATAAGGCAGCAGCGTTAATATATAAAAATTCATCATTTGGAGAGTTTGATTATTCGAAGCTCTAAAAATTTCGAGAAGTCATAAATTATTGTCTTCAAGCTATTATCTCTGCAAACATTCATATTTATTATATTATTTGTCTTATATAGAACAAACTTTGATTAATTTAATCGAAGATTAATTAAATAAAAAAAAATCCGTCTTTATAATTCAATTTTCCATGTGACCAATAATGAGGGCCTAATAATTATATTTATATTAACAAGGCTATAAAATGTTAAAACTATTTGACAACTTAAAAATAATTTTTCTATCAAATGACAAAAAAGTTGTTTGTTACTCATCTGCTTTATGAGACCCTTTAAGCAACTTTTGATACAAAATGTAGAAATTTAGATATTGTATCTTAACTCAAACTCTTCCAGCCAAAATATATCCACTCTTTTATATTCCTCCCAATTCATCGAATATTCTTTATTAATACTTTCGACAAAATTGTAAGCAACTGTTGACATATATATATATATTTATTCCAAAAGCTTTGCAAGCTTTGCAAGAACAAGGTTGCTATTCTTTATCTAGTGCCAAGTTTTTTAGAAACTTCAAAAATTGTTGCTCTTTTTGAAATGTGAAGCTAGATTAGAAAATTAAAAATTTATACAAAAATTAAAATTCACATTTTTTTTCAATATATGTCCATCTTTTCGCAACACTATCCATCGCCAAATCTAACGGGACGTTGGTAAACAAAGAAACTACATCTAAATATATTAATTTCAAATGTTTGTCGGTATATACGTTCTTAAGCTTTTCAACCAGATGAAAGGTGTCCGCTATAAGGCTGTCGGCCTTCGATATGGCGTCATGGATAGTATCCTGGAGGAACTTGGCCGGGTAATACAGAGAGCTGTTTTTCGAAGAGACGATAATTCATCATTATTTACCTGCGGTAACTTGAATCAATATTATATTCGTTTCAAATGTCGGTACAAATTACCGCAGGTAAATAAGGATAATTTGGGGATCTTCAGAACAATTAAGGAGTTCCAACATCTTATGAAAATCGACGCAATAAAAATATACAGAGTTTCTATAAAGTTTGTTGGTTCCCTTATATTTCGCGAACGGCTCAAAATTATGAAAAACCGCGAAATACGTGTACAAACATTTCGCGATTTTTCAACATTTTGAGCAGTTCGCGAAATATTAGGGTGCCAACAGATTTCATAGAAACCCATTACTGTATACAATAAAAAATCTTATCATAAGTTTTTCTTTGTATATATTTAAGCGTCGATCCATATATTGCGCCATACACTTGAGTTCGCTGTTTTTATACCATTACAGTATGTCCATTTCCAGGCAGAAGTCTACGACATACAGAAAAGGAATGTTTTAGTTTTCGACATATCTCTTATCGATATTTAGCATATAATCTCTTTATCCAGAAAAAAAGTCCATGTGTAATCAAATATAAATATATATAATTATATAATTATATATATAATATTTCGAGGGTTAGAAAAATCTTATTTTACTAAAAAAATAAAAGGTCTTGAAAAGCGTTAGACTAAATATGTCAAGCCCAATAAGGAGACTATGTTAAAAAATAAATATGACTGTTCAAAAAAATTGTTATCTTTCTCGTTCTAAAAACTTTCCGATTCACCCTCGATAATTATATATTATAGTAAAAAATGTAAATTTTTAATATATTATTAATTAATATATTATTAATATATTATTAATTTTTAATATATTATTATAAAATTATTTCACATCAATAATCAAATTAAAAAATAAAGCTCTGAAAAATTAGCGGCGTACAGAATTGCATAAACTTAAACTGATTTTAATTACATAAATAATAGTTTATGTGCAAAATATGTTTAATCTTAAATTTTACGGCAATATTGCAGAATATTTTAGAAGAATATTATTATATTTGTAATATGTCGAATATAATTTTAATCCTTGTAAAGAAATGTAAAAATAAAATAAAGCTAGATTATTTGTATAAGAAAAGAAAAAGGATAACTAAATTTATGAATTAATATTTACCAATTTGCTGTATGTTGAAAATGATCCAATCATCTGTAGCATTAACGTACATTCCATCTCCGGATTCGACTGCGTTAAATGATAAATAATTAGTGAATTTTTGTTAAAATTGAGAAACGTATCTGTACTATATGTCACAGTATAAAATATTTTTTTTTTGTCAATCCGATTTATGAAACTTTTTCAATATTTTCATGAGGCCTTTATATACAATATCTACGCAAACATATTGTCCTGTGTTATACGTTACACATGATTATTAATAATCACGTGTAACGTATAGCACAGGACAATGCGTCTGCATAAATATTGTATATATAGGCCTCATAAAGATGTTGGAAGAGTTTCATAAATCGGATCGACGTAAAAAAAATATTTTATACCTGTGACTTATATTACAGACACGTCCCAATTTTAACAAAAATTCACTAATTACACAGGACCACAAAAAAAAATTTCCAAAAAATACCTCGAATCGAAATAGGTGTTTTTTCAGGTACGTTAGCATATTTTATTTATTTAAATTTCTGAACGAAAAGAATACTTTACACAATTTTTTTAAGTCATTACTTATCCTTATTCATATAATATACATTTTTTAGCAAATTTTTGACTATATTTTGCGATTTAAAAAGAATTCTGACGTGATACGGTAAAATAGAATACAGATTCGTATTCAGAGATTCAGAATCTATAAGAAATACCTATTCCGGTTCAAGGTATTTTTTTGGAAATTTTTTTTGTGCTCCTGTGTTATTTATCGCAGTCGAATCCGGAGATGGAAATCAATGTTAATGCTACAGATGATTAGATTATTGTAAATAATCACGTGTAACGTATAGCACAAGACAATGCGTCTGCATAGACCAAATATCCATCATCCACTTCACGTTCATAGTGTACCCTTCAAGATTTAATTCATCTATGGCAATCTGCATATGGTTCCATAGATCATCGGAAACTTTCGAATTAAAGTCAGTAAATCTGTAAAATCTAACATTGTGGTAATAAACTCTGCATATATGTATATTATTGATTCGCATTAGGAATTATTAAATTATAATTATTCATTTAAATGGATATATATATAGCTTGGATGACTTTTACTTTGATCTTAATGTTAACTTCGACTCTCACAAAGATCAATTGATTTTAAGCGGCGGTCAGCTGTTCTTGAGGAATTATGATGTCGTAAAGTACGACATAATTTTCTAATAATTTTTATACATCGTACAATCCGTGGTCCATATTGTTCAGTTCTTTCAGTATGACAATATATATATATATATATTCTAACATACATACGTACACACCTATAAGATAAGAAAGAGGAAAATGTGGATTAATTTCAAGTATATCGCTTGTATATTTCGTAACATAATTTATAGTAAAATAAGTGTTTAGTTAACGAGAATCATGTTGAATCTGGACTGCGAACAAATCCATCATCCGGGAATCTGGAAAGATCTACAGACAGATTGATATAATGGAATAAATATATAATCGAAAAAGAAGCTTGCGTTAACAATACGCACTAATATATGCAATTATTTGCTATTTCTAAAGATAGCTTTGCTATTTTATATCATATAATTTTAAATTATAGTATTTTCAAATTTACGAGAGTAATATGTAATTATTTGACATAAAAAAGTGCTATTAAAATTATACTTGCAAGGTTTTTCTAAATATACTTGCTATCTGTTCTATAATGTTTTTTCTAAATAGTTAAGATATTGTAAGAAATTGAAAGAAAAGAATAATATATCGGCATTTTTCTTCTATTCTTAACGAATGGAAAGATAATTTCAGAATTTTATACGTCGTCACGATATCAATAACAATTTTCTTATAATTAGCGTTAGAAATGTAAAACAACCTTATCGATGATATACGTTTCGAGAGACATATTAAAGCCCGCGTTTAACTATCAGTGAGACCGACAAGATGGATGGAAGAGATTACCGAACCATTGATATGCTATAACATGAGCTATTGAGCCCAGAAGAATTACATATTCTGTTGCGTTTAAAACTATAATAATTACAGTTTTAAAATATTACAGTTTTAAACGTAACAAAATGTAATTCTTCATTGTAAATAATATCTGCTTTACTGAAAATTGTTCGTAAATAATGCGATTATGTGTTTTTGTTATAAGCTTACACAGTTTGCATGTGTAAAAATTAAATATTTTGTACATATATTAGAGAAAAATAGTTCAAGTATTGTTAAACAAAAACGGAATTGTAATAATTATAAGAATGGATCAGTTAAACTTTGATAAACAAAAAAAATTTAATTTTTTGTAACAATTAATTCAATGTATTATGTTAATTATATATATGTAATTATTTTATATAACCTTATGTGCATCTCTTTTTCTCTTTCTCTCTCTCAAAGATAAAATAAGTTCGGTGATTTTATTTTACAATATTTTGGTTATCTTTTTCTCGATAAAATAAATCTTCTAGCAATTCTTTTATTAATAAAGAAGAATATAAACATCATACTCATACAATGAGTTTAATGATAAGGACATAAACATATACAATGTCTTTAACATAAAACTCAAAATAAGTTATTCTGTAATTCTATTATAATATTATACATGTGTCATCGTCATTTATTAAAATTATTTATTGAAATTACTTAAGCATCAAGTAAGTTATTATTTTACTAAAGTATGTATGTATACATGTATTTAGGTATTATATGTATGTATAAGTTTATTGTACTCATTATAAGAATGAAAGGAGTCATATAGTGGAGAACATAAGTGCAGAATCGCTTTCTTTTCACATTTTAAATCGTAATTAATGAATACCAACATTAATAGTAGTTAATCGCGAATTGTGATACTTACCTTAGCATTGCACTCGATCGCCTTATTGTAGAAGAAAGCTACATTAAGGGAGAGTGATAAGATAATACAGCAAGCTGCATTTAATCGCTTTATTATCTTATCACACTCTCCCTTAGGATTGGTCTTACAATACTCGTCGGCCAATTGCACAAGCTCTGTAACAAAGTGTTTCAGTTTGCGAGTTGTAAGTTTGTGATAATTTAAGCTTATAATTAATTCAAATTTATCTAATATTTACTCCAAAGATAAATCGACTGTGCCAGTATATAAGTATTTCAAGAAGGCTTTGTAGACGATGTAGGAAAATTTATCCTATATTGTATACTGCAGGCGGATCTGATATACTGTTAAATTCAACGTATTGACATTACGAAATAATCAAAGTTGTTAACTCTTTGTTAACGACTTTAGCGAGAACACTTTATTGAAAAAAAATTAATTTCTTAGGACTGTCAATTTCTTTTTGTTAATCTCTTTTTGCTTAAATCTATCGATATAAAACCTTTAGATTTTTATTTATAAGGATTTCTTACAGAATTTTTACTTATGCTCCTATTAACTACTGAAAAGACACGGATAATTCCAAAAGCAATTATAAGTGCTAATTTTTTATGACTTGTGTTATGACTTTCTGATTCGTATTTGCTTCATATATATAATCCTTCAGAGAATTACAAAGCACAACGAAGTACATATATTCCGTTTAGCTAAATATCATTTGATTAACTGTGACGAAAGCAATATCTGTATTCTTATAAAATTGAATTACTATAGCCTTATATAGCGGTAAAAATTGATGCTAATGCCTTGTATATTATTGATAAATGGAATATAATAAATGTAATTTGAAATATCAAATATTGAATAAATTATAGCATAAACGGCGAGGAAATGCTACTTGTGACTGGAATAATAATAAATAAGATATAAATTCATTTTATTTTCAAAGCAAATAAATTTCAACAAAAGCTATACGTAAGTAGTCTTAAATGGAGCAATTAAATATCTACCTAGGAAATTTGAAGATAAAAAATATGCAGAACATAAATTAGACATGTGCGAAGTACTGATATTCAAGTTGTCAGTTATAATTCCAGCATGTAAGCTAAACTGCGTATACTTCTGTGTTCTGAAATTGAAGAATCTATAAACAATTTTTATTTTTCATAAGTTTATTTTTTAAAATTATCCATGTTACGAACGTTTCTTCTTCTTATATTATTTTAATGCAATTATATATTGCTGTGTCATGTATATTATATACAATATCATATAAAACAAGTTCAATAAAAAGATACTGCGTATAGCTTCTTTGAAAAATCTTGAATTCAGAAATATATATAAATTTAAGTACAAAAATGTATAAATTAATTCCTTCTAAAAACTGAGCTTCGTTCGTTGTAGTTTGATGTGTGTTTACGAATATGTTATTATCATCAGGTCTATATGACACTTGTAAGTCATGTATAAACTCAAAAAACGGATAACAAAGAAGCAGCCGTTGCGAAATTAAGCTTATTTCAAATTTTGTCGATTATGTTTCATAAGCAATTTGAACTAATAAATAAAAAAACTCAAAGAAATTTTCCATTAGCATTTATCATTGTACACATTTTTTTAAAAACAAAAATTAACATCCATTGTGTTTGTTCTTTCTTTTATATTTATTACATATTTAATTTAACATAACGTTAGAGAGAGAGAGGAGACATTGACTCTGGATATCTATTAGAGAAACAAATGTATCAAACAAAGTATACGCAATTTATTTTTAATTTTTAATTTGTTATAATATGTTAATTTGTTATGTTTAATTTGTTATATGTTGAAATGATCAAAAGGTGCTGTTATAATTTACGCTTAAATATTTTTATCTTAACTGCAATATGCAAAGAATACAAATAATAAGTTGAAATAAAAAGAAACATGTTAATGTTTTTTTTAAACTGAACAAAATATCTTTTAGAAAATAAGAACGCTGTAATATCGCGTATTTTCTACATATTTTTATATGCATATATTTAAAAAGAAATATGTAAGTGTCCTGTATTTGACTTACCCTGTCCTGTTTGTTAAATCAACCACGAGCCGTTACTTTATCCAAAAGTCTATCACTCAAATCATTTTTCTCGAGAAATCCAATCAGGATATTGTATGTTCTACGCAAAAAGAAATATATTCTTTACTTTTCTCTGATTTTTATAAAGAATTATTTTTTTTGCCACAATTTACTAGATTTTTTTGTATAAAACAAGTATCACATTTCACATTTTGTTCTATTTTTACCAGATTTTTGTTCTTTATATATTTCTTTACAAATAAACTGCATTGAATATTGAAAAAGAGATGTTTTTGGCACATGCTTTAAGAAGAAAAATGAATAAAAAAGCATCTTATTCTTCGAGCAATTTCAAATAAACATTATAAGCAATCCTGTCACCATATGTATATACATGACAAGAATGAAGAAGCCGTTACATTTTCCGTCTTTCACTCGATTTTTCACTCTTTAGTATGGTTGTACAGCAAATACGTGTAGTAGAAAAAAAAATGAAAGAGAAAAGAATTAATTTCAAATAAAATGAAAATAGCTGTCTTCTAAGATAAAAAATTTTTAAATTAATGAAAATTTATATATAACAGAAAAATTAGGCAGTATTATTCATAATATAGACCTTATTTTAAAAGTTATAAAAGAATTTCTTAGAAGATACGAAAAGAAACATACAAAAATATATATTTTTTAAAAATTATTTTTGTTACATTAAATGTGATAATAAATTATTAATGATAGGCCATCACACAAAATATTTATGTTAATATCTCATATATAATAAATTTTATATCTGATATCTGTGTTTTAACATTTAATAAAGAGTTATATAAACAATATACATAATATTATTATTACATACCTATATATACAATATATATAAATTTATATTTATATTTGATTATATACGAACATTTTTATCCCGGGTAATATGTCAAATATACGTGCAGAAAAAATAAAAAAGTGTCTGCACAGAAATAATGATTAAAAAAAAACTTACTTTATTTCAGGATCTGTTAGAAGCAATTGGAATTGATAATTGGCCATTTCCATGCACAAGGAATTATTGATAAGACAGCTCCATTTTTTGCGTGTTCTTGTTTTAAATTGATCAAGATCGTCGTTGGTGGGTATTGTTTGATTGCACGTATTCTTTTTTATATGTTCAAACAGGCTTTCTATTTTTACTAATACTTCCTACAATTTAGTAAAAAATATATTTTTCTATTCATTTATTAGATTATTTACAAAGACAAATACATATATATGTATATGCGAAGAAATATACATTCTTATTTACTAAAACTATTTCATTTCAGGATGATATTAAAATATGTTCCGCATTAATTAACTAATCAATTGAGTAATTATGTTTGTCCTATACCGTCTAAATACATACATTCTTAGAATATATATTTCTTACGTAATTCATTATTTTTTAAATATTAGGTTATTACATACAAAATAACGAATCAAATATTTCAATTATTTTCAAGGATATTATATAATAAACGCGTTTGCAAATGAGAGAATTATCATGAATCATATTACATTCTTTTAAAACTGTAACTCAGATTTTGTAAAATATGTACAAATTTTTGATATTTGTTACAAGTATTTCACAGTAAAATGTATTCGTATTTTTGTTTATTTAATTTATTGTATAATTTACTAAAATTGGGTATCTTATTATCATGAATCAAACACATAATGTAATATTATAATATATATTTAAAATGTAATTTTCTCTCTAATAGAAAAGTGATGTAATAATTAAAAGAGTAATATTAATATGCGTCATAAATAGCATATAAAATGTTTAATGTCTTTAAAATGTAAGATTAAAAATGTTTGAGAATTCAAACTTAACTGCTGAGCTCACCTTATATAAAGGCTCGATGGTCAAGCGAAAGGCTCGGAAATCCACACAGTTTATAATTCGCATGAAGACTTCGAATGATGATTCAGTTGCGGCTCACACGGACGGAGATCCTGAATATCGATCACTCGAAACCGACAGCGTCCGAGATATCATTAGAAACGAACTCCGCGACAATACGACGAGATTGACAGAATACGCTACTGTCACAAGAACGCGGATAACGTTCACGAGAACTTTGATAGCGAGCGATTAGAAGTCTTCTCGATTAACGGAGCACCGAAAGTACAGAGTTGTTTTCTGGCTACGCGTCGACCGCGAACTGAGACCGCCGAATTCCTACGTCGGGAATTCGGCACGACGATTCTCCAGAAAAAAGGGCCACATTAGGTACTGACAATGGCACAATCACGCTCCGAGCTTGTGATTGAGACGTGCGAGAACGAGGAATAATAATTCGTGGTAAACACGAAACCGCGTGACGGTTTGTGGAATTTGCCACAATATAATTTCATAACGCGATGTTGAATCTAACTTTAAATTTATATGTATTAAATGATATATGAGAGGATGAGTTTTAAACAAAAAAAACATAGGTAATTTTTGAAATTAGATTTTTTGTACTTTTAAATTAAATAAAGACAGTATTGGAGATATTACTTTGTAATAGTAATTCATTACAATTTCCTGTTGTAGATTTTAAAATTATAACTCGTTAGTGTTACTAGTTACCCATTTTGAAATGTAACTTGTTACCGCAACGTTACAATTTTCGTTTATTTTAACGTTGTTAAAGTCAAGTTTTAGACTTAAAAAAACACACAACATTTTTTAAATATTTTTTTAAATGAAAATATAATAAAAATGATATAATTTCGATATTCATATTGCTTTCGATATAAATCTTATAAATCTTTCGATATAAATTTTGATAATTTTGAGTTTTTATATTTCTTAATCAGAAAACAACTTTTCTTAATCAGAAAGTTGTGAGAAATCGACGGCGATATACATATCTCCGAGCCGGTGGAGACAGAATCTTTCATTGCTAATCTTGACGTTAACTTCGATACTGCTTGACAAAATACGAGACAAATACGAGTCGCTCGCAAATTGAGCAGAGAATAAAGAGGAAAAGTTATAAAATATTTTGACGAACTATAATTTCATTCGTCCTCCAACGAAGCCGTGTGCATCATCATCATCAACCTGAGGCTGGTGCCTCGCTTTGCGTCGTCCGTGGAGCAGCTTGCTGCTGCTGAATGTCAGCGCGAACTCGCGCAATTTCACTGGAGCAACAAAACCCACATGAAACGTCTCGCTAGATTAGCCGATTTCTTGCTTTTCTCTTTTTTGTAACTTAGAGGTATTAAGGACTTACTACTACTAACATTCTTGTCTTTAATATGTTCCATTTTCTTAATTTTCTTCACCAATTTCGTAATAATATTTTCGGATTAAGTATAGTTAAATAGAATTACAATTTAAATTTTACTACACTAATTACACTATTTACTTTACTACTACACTGTATTAATTTTTATTATATTACTTTTCTTTAACACGATTAACAGTAAAAAATTTTCCGCTCATCTATGGGATTAAAATTAACGAAACTCTAATATTATGTATATATATAAGGCTTAGGCGTAATAAATGAATAAAATTACTTACGTTGCTATTAACTCTCTTTGAATTGTCAAGGTACGTAATCTCAATGATGATAATTGTTTACGAAATAAGCACAGCAAAAAAATCAAATTGGCATTCTTAAAAAAAGCAAGGATAAACTTCGATACTTTCGAGAGGACTTTGATACTTTTGACTAATTTATTTTACTTTTTAAAGTGATATACATATACATTATATATATATATATATATATATATATATATATATATATATAATGTATATGTATATCACTTTAAAAAGTAAAATAAATTAGTCAAAAGTATCAAAGTCCTCTCGAAAGTATCGAAGTTTATCCTTGCTTTTTTTAAGAATGCCAATTTGATTTTTTTGCTGTGCTTATTTCGTAAACAATTATCATCATTGAGATTACGTACCTTGACAATTCAAAGAGAGTTAATAGCAACGTAAGTAATTTTATTCATTTATTACGCCTAAGTTTATAATATTATTTTTGAAAAACGAAAGACATTGTAATACACTTTTCTCAGGTTTATAACATATTGAATGGTTCTTGTTGCAAAAATTGAGTTCCACGTGATTATTTGTAATTTACGAGCAGTACTTGCTTCGACGTATGATATATTGGCTGCTCGGATCGACATATTCGATGAAAATTTTTGCTTGTAATCTAATTGTCATATTCAATTTTCATGTTTTTTTCTATTCAAAGATTTAGCTTAATCCTTCCCTTTTTCTATCGATTTTTATAAAACTATCAAAGTTTCCATTGACATGTACTTCGCTCAAGAATTAGTAATACACGTTTATGAGAAATTTCTTTCCAAAGTAGGCACATTCCGTTTTGTCATTTGTCAATCTTCGTACACAATAGACATAGTCGAAAACGAAAAAAAAAAAAAGTTTGTTAGTCTGTAACCGGTAACTGACCTTGAGTGAATAGAATTTCGGCCTACCATAAATTCCTGTAAATCTTCTGGTGTCTATGTCGACGAAATTTCACTTTACAATTTATTTGTGAAAAACAGTAACATTCAGAAATAAAAAAAAACAAATTAATTTGATTAAAACTTTAAATTGAAATACTTTCTTTAAATTACTCGTGACTTATGATGACGATAGCAATCGCTCAGCGTTGAGTAAAAATTATAAATAAATATATATAAATAATATAATATATTAATATATATAAACATATGTAAATAAAATAATATATATAATAATATGTATTATTAATATATAAAATAATATTTATAAATGTATATAAATAATATAGAAAAAATTCTTTAGACCTGCGGTGATTTGTCGGTAAGACATTAGAATTCTCAGCTAAACTATCCCACTTTCTCTCTTTATGCTCATTACTATACTGTTATTTTTGAAATATAAAAAAGTGGAAAGAACAATGAAATAAATATGAGTAAAACAAAGATTTAAAATAAATATTTAAAATAAATATTTTATAATATAAATTTTCAAATGTAAAAACATATTAAAATATAACTTCACATTAAATATTTTTCGTATCTTATATTAAAAATTAATTTTTTTAGGTGAACTTACCGTCGCATATAAAATCTAACGTTTATTTGAAAAATAAAATGATTGTAATAACAATTCGAATTAGAATAAAAAAAGTATATTATAAATTTTTTAAATATTGAAATTTTAAACAATACATGTCAATTATTAGAAATTCTGATTTTTATAATTCTAAAAAGTTTTTTATAGCTTTAAAAGTATTGTGTTAAATTTAGTTTTAATCATACAACCACGATCAAATATGTATAATAGTCTTATTTGTTAAAAAAAGAATCAGAGTCAAGTGCTTCAATAACATTTTAGATCGTGTCAAAGAATTGAAAAGATATAATTTCAAGAAAAACGCGATTCATTCAAAGCTTTTTGCGTACACAAATATAATATGAAAACAGGAAGATTTATGGATTCATCAAACTCATATATAAAATTTTCATATTTGTATAATTAAATATAGAACATGATGATATTATAAAATTTATTAAAAGTGTGTGTCTGTTAATGAGCCTTGTATATTACTGTTATCGGCCAAAAAAGTCGAAGAACATTTTTGTTTCGAATATCGGGGCGATATATGGTTCTAATCTTTGTCAATGATTTGTGTAGCATCGGTGCTGAGGTGTCGACGGGGGTCCTCGAAACTGGCGACGCCGTTGGACCACCTGGAATTTCGGAGGCTTTCTCGAGGCTTTGAAATTCGGCGCAAACAAGTTTTTAAGGACCCCGCACATTTTTATTCGCGGCTTGCGAATCCTCAGTCGAGACCGACTATCTCTTGCTATCAGACCGATTAGTATAGCGATTAGCTCAGAATATTTATTACGATTAGCGACACGTGGCGGGCAAACCACTCGGACTCTGTAAAAAAGCGTTAACGACGCCGATCTTCTACCGATTTGACTCTGGCGAAAGCATCCGTATTTTGGAGCCTCCAACCGAGACGATTCGCGCCCGGAAAGGCGCCAACAATCAATATGATACATAAGTATAGTATTGAGTCAGTTATTGTTTTATATTATCTTTCAAGAACAAAGATATGCGAGAGAAAATGCCTTCTCTGTCATACAAAACTATGGGAAAAGACGAAAATAGAAAAGTGAGAGTGAGAGTGTAAGAAGACTGTTTTTTTTCTTTCTTTCTACCGAACTGCACAATCGAAAAGTATCTTATTCTCTATGAATCTTTCTTACTAATGTTATCTGTAAATATGCAACCCATGGCTTATCGTGAGCAATAGCAATCGCTCGGCGTCATATATTATACATAAATAAGTAAACAAAAAATAAGGAAAATTTCAGGTGATAATTTGTATATATAAGCAAAAATTATAATTATTACAAATATTCCATTAAAAATTTAATGTTATGTAAAACAAAATCTATAATATTGCATAAGCGCGTTATACAATAATGCAAAACATATCGCTACATTTTGCGCTGTGCTCTTTCGGCTTTTTACAAGATTCATTTTTCAACTCTTTGCGACTACAATGATCGATGATCTACGGACGAAGGTGTGCACGACTGCAATGATTCGTTTCATTTTACACGTAATTATTATTGCAATCACACGACAATTATTCGCGAAAATACGATTACTATAAAACGAATTATTCATTGTTAATTTTAATAAACGCAGGAAATAATGCATTTTTCAAAGAACAATTTGGCATAAAAACTATATTTTACTATTTGCATCTCGCCGCACAAATAACAAACGGTTAAGAATATATTAACAATATCACACAAAGGCTAAATATTGTGTAACAATTAATTTGTATTAATCTATCTAAATTAATTATTTAACATTTTATAATATAAATTCTCAAATGTATAAACATGTTAAAATAAAAATTCACATTAAACATTTTTCGTAATTTACCGTCGCATATAAAATCTAACGCTTATTTAAAAAATAAAGTAATTGTAATTACAGTTCAAATTAGAATAAAAGAAAATTGAAAATTTTTAAAATATCGCAATTTTAAACAATACATGTCAATTAATAAAAATTTTAATATATAATTTTAAAAGATTTTTATAGCTTTAAAAGTATTGTGTTAAATATAGTTATACAACCACAATCAGATATGTATTAAAGTCTTATTTGTTAAAAAAAGAAAAACAAAGTCAAGCGCTTTAATAACTTTTTAAATCGATTCAAAAGATTGAAAAGATATAATTTCAAGAAAAAAGCGATTTTATTCAAAGATTTTTGCGTACACAAATATAACATAAAAACAAGAAGATTTATGGATTTATAAAACTCATATAAAAAATTCTTTGTTAATTCAAAAAATTTTTATTCCAGTTATTTATTTGTAATTTACGAACAAAGTGCTTTTTTGATATATAAAATGTCGCTTGAATCAACATACATAGTGGTCCGATTGTAATATCCATTTTTCTTTATTTGTTCTTCTCAAGATTAGACGCTCGTGAATTTTTTATTTTTTTTAAATTTCTATTTTCTATTGTCATTTATCAATGTATAGACACAATGAGTATACAATAGAAATGAAAATGAAAGAAGGGCTTGTTTGTCGGTAGCTGGTTATTGACCGTTGAGAAGATATACGAGAGTCATACCGAAAGTCACAAGCAGAGAGAGAGCTGTTTGCTGTTTAACATTGGAATCTGTAGACAACAAACAGAACAATGAGTGTTATCCGGCAGGTAGTTATCCCTTGTGTCGCTCCTGAGTGACTCATAACGTTATTAGCTTCTCTCGTGACTACAATAATTCAGGACTACATGGCCGTCAGTAATGTTTCGTACCGTCGGCGTACTGTGATCGAGTTCCTTCTGAAAAAGGAGATTCCTTCCGTTGATACTCATCGCAGGCTTTAGCGTGCATATGGAAATGCATGCACAGATGCTAGCAGTAGCAGAAAATGAGTGAAACATATTAAAGACGGAAACACACGCATCTAAGATCAGCTTTGTAGTAGTTGCCCTCGAACAGTCTGAACTGAACACAATGAGAAAAGGGTTGATACGATTGTAAGGGATGACAGACGAGTGTCTCCAAACAGCTAAAAAGAAGTTCTTTCGCAAAGAGATCTTCAAGCTGCCAGAACGACGGGAAAAATGGGGAGTCAAAAAAATGGGGCTTACGTAGAAAAATAGTTCAAGGTATGAGGATTTAGATGTTATACTTGCATTTTGAATGATAAGAAAATAAGTTCTAATTTATAAAATATTGTTGCTCATTATTTTCGGTATGATCCTAGTAATTTCAAGAGAAACGCGATTCTATTCAAAGTTTCTAGCGTACGCAAATATAAAATGAAAAAAGGAAGATTTATTAATTTATCGAACTCTTATGACAAATATTTTGTTAATACAAAAAATTTTAATTCTGATTATTTATTTCTAATTTACAAGCAAAGTGCTTTTTTGAAATATGAAATGCCGTTTGGATCAACATATGTACATATTGTTCGAAAATTTCTGTTTGTAGTCTAATTGTAATATTCCATTTTTTTTCATTTCTGCCAAGATTAGACAATCGTAAAAATTATTTTTTTTACAAATCTTTATTTTCTATTGTCATTAACAACACAATGGGTACACAATAGCTGAAAATGAAAGAAAGATTTATTTGTTTGTAGCTGGTATTTGTCCTTCAGTAAATAGAATTTCAGCCTGCAGATTATAAATGCCTGTAGGTTTCACTGTGTCTGCGTCGACGAAATTTTACTTAAGAGTTATTTTTATATTATAAACGTTTTAGAAAGATTATAAAAATAAAATCAATTTTACAAAATTTCTTAAAATTTTATAATATTTCCTTAGATTTATTGTTTGTGACACATCGTGACAGTGGCAATCACTCGGCATGAAATATTATATATAAATAAGTAAAAAGAAAGAAAAAAATATAGAGATTTTTCTCCTACTATCGTGATTTGCTATGATACAACATTAGATATTTTATATCAGCTTGACATCATTTCCGTCCTTTTCATTCTCGTCACTGTTACACTGTTAGTTTTGAGATATGAAGAAAACTTTTTCATTATAGAGAAAATAAATGTAAAATAAATATATCTTATATCAATGCGAAAATTTCTTTATTCTCGTTCTCAGAAATGTTGTTGTACAGATTATAGCAATCATTTTATATCACTGTTTTATAACGAATTAAACGTATTAAATTTTAATGCATTTTAATACAAATTAACTAACAATATTAAGACTTCCATAAAAAGCATTCTTTGCACGATTTTATCTATAATAAATTTATATTTATAGTTACTGTTCTTAATGATACGATATCGTGTCAAATTTTCATTTATATGTATATATTTGTATTGTATACTTTAAGTATAGCACTTCTGCACGCTATTAATTGCAATTATCTTATTGTAATATTATCAATTATTATGCTTACTATAATATTATCAACATATTACTAGTTTTCTTAAAGTTTAATGAAATTTCTAATTAATTAAATAAACTTTATACATAGATTTGTTCGATTTTTATATATAAATAGGTATGTGTGTGCCATTAATTATTATTACCAGTTATATGCATGCCTATGAGAAAAGTATCAGCATTTTTTTTCAACAGATAAGTCGCACAAATGCTGTTAAAATATTATTCGTTGTAATTTGATATTAAATTACATATAAAATAGAAAATTTTTGGTAAGGAAACGCATCAAAATAAATTAATTAACTCAAATACAGCAAATAATTAATGGTTAGATTAAATAATTTTACATGTACGGACAAAGAGGGATTATTTCTTGCTTACTAAACAATTTCATGGCCTGTGTACGCACGCGCGCACACATACACACACATGTATGTGAATAGAGAAAGATATATTACATACATTAATATATACATATACATGTAACATTTACAATTAATATTTAATATTGTACAAAGTTTTATAAGCGCGCGAAATACAAAAATGTCAACAAAGGCATTTATATGCGATGGCTTATTAATGTATTAAATATATCTACATATATATGTATTTATACACGATTAATATATCTATTTATACAATTAAATATTCAATTTTACATCTCTAAAATTTGTGATTTTTTTAACATAATATAAAATATCTAACATCAAGCTATGTATTTCGAAACTATCATTAAAAATTGTTAAAATAAGACATTTGCAAAAATTTATACGTCTTACTGCGTAGCTGAAGCATAAGAAAATTCACAATTTATTTCAATATGAAGGCCATCTTATACTACTGAGAATTTGCTGAGAATATAACTTTCGTTTAAACTAATATATATATAATTTAGGTTCATTGTTATCCCACACACAGGCATCTGACAAATAGTGGGGAGACAAAGCGAAGAACACCTATTGTGTATGTTCAGCGCAAATATTAGACTTTTGGAAAATATACGGAATCCCTAAAAAAATATTTTTAATATAATATTATATTTGTAAAAATTAATAAAAATATTTATAAAAATATTTTTAAAAAATGTGAAATAAGCTTGTTGAAAACTTGTTCAAAAATCAGCTTATATATAAATATATATACTGTGCCATACGAGAACTATAAAAAAATTCTAATTTATTTTGGGTTAATTATAAATTAATGGCACATAAACAAATACTTGGTTAGTTGCATTGATCTTATATTCGTTCGTAAAAAGCTAATTTTTTAACAATTCTTTAACAAGTTTATTTCACATTTTTTAAAATTATTTTTATAAATATTTTTATAAATTTCTAAAAATATATTTTATTGAAAATATTTATTTAGAGATTCCGTGTATTTCCCAAAAATGTAATACTTGAACATACACAATAGCTTTTTCCCACTTTGTAGTTTTTCTATTATTTGTCGGGTGCCTGTGAAAGAGATACCTGGTGGGAAAAAGAAATATAAAGAGCCAAAATTTCAGGCCATAATAAAATTTTAGTGTGTTTAGTGTGTGTTTAGAGTGTTTTCCTTCAGTTTTAGTTATTTCATTACAAACGATGGAATTCAATCCAGCACAGACATTGAAAGAGCTGAATATTTCTTGGAATATTATAAAGTGGGATTTAATAGATGAACATTTAATGCTACCTGGAAAGTGTATGGAAATAAATCGCGCGTATGGGAACTCTACCAGGTATCATCTCTTACCGAAGCTTCATCGAAAATCTACAATAATTGGTAAGAATATGAACAACAATTTATAAGAGAGTATATTATAATAAATTAAGACAAAATTATTTCTTAATTCTGAATTATTACTTGAAGGTACCGATAATTCAGAAATGATGATTGACTATGCAAGGAGAAACTTTATGAATGACGAAAGAATTGATTTCAACATCTTCGACATCCAAACAAAAAACTTACCAGCGGGATATATTGCAAAGTTCGATCATATATTTTCTTATCCAACTCTTCACGCGCGTAATGATATTTAGTAAGTACAAATTAAATTTTTATTTTGTGAAAGATAGAGACAGAATGAGAGAAAAAGATAATCATTTTATGAAACATGTATTTCACAAAAGTTGTTTTAAATAAATAATATATTCTTATTCAATTTTTTTAAACATTTTCACGTAACTGCTTTTTTGAATATTTTTTTGTCTACATTAATGCAAAAAATTATGTTAAAATATTAACATTTTGAAAACATAAATGTTCTATGTTAATTGGTTTTGATACTATATTAAAACAAGATAGATTTAAAATTAATTTTGTAGCTCAAAAATATTTTAACACATATATAACTTTTAAAAAAATGATTATATTTCTTTTTCTCATTTAACAGGCAAGAGTTTAAAAATGTATTTGATATGCTAAAACCAGGAGGATGTTTCCATATGGCCATTGTCGTAAGGCATGATGCATTCAGGTTATATAACCGTATGAAAAATCACCCAGTTTACGGCAAATATTTCAAGGTATAGATATGTGTTAATATTTTAAACATTATTTCCTAATTGTAAATTTTCTACTACATCTTTTTAATTATACTGTTTCTATTTTTACATGATACATGAAGAATTACACTTCGCCGTTCCATTACGCGAATAATCCCGAAGAGGATTTAAAGCGACTACTTTGGAATGTCGGATTTACTGTCAAGTCCTGCAGAACTAAATCTGATATAGAATGTGAAACAGATTATCTTTTACGTAAGTACTTTTACTTTTCACTGTGCGTATATTGACCATAAACGTAAAAATCTTATTAAAAAAATCAAATTCTTCTTAATGAAGCTATTTAATGATGTAAATCACAACAATAATTTAATTAACTTTTTATGTATGTATGTAACATTTTTTCATAAGAATTATTATTTATTTCGACAGCGTTTATCCTCTTCGGGCTTCCCTTCATGAATGAATTACCACTCGAACAAGCAGAAGACCTCAAGGAAAAACTAACAACCCGATTTAATAGAATGGAGAAAATGATTAACCGTCAAAATCCCAACGATCCAGATTATGAGGAATATCACTTCGATTTGTATGGAATAATAGAAATTCATGCTTGCAAACCGTCGCACATAATATATGTATAATATCCCAGCTAGCATATCCTCGTTATATGGACGTCAGGAAATTAGTCATTTTCATTCTATTGACGTCAAAAAAGGTACCATAATATAACGTCATTTTAATCACCAAATAATCACGTTTCTCGAACTACATTATTTTATCGTCATATTCACATATTTATTCTATTATTTTTATAAATACTTGCTTGTATTTTGAATTAATATTCCAGTATATTCGAGTTTGAAATAAACGTTCTAATTTCATCTTTCATAACAAAGTTAAAACAGATATCTTTGTGGAATTTGTTAATGTAATTTAATGATTTATAATTACTGAGCAAAAGTAAATAGATGAATATAAATATAATCTAATTAAAGAAGATATTCATTTTTTAATTACTGATTTGGTATTTATTTTTTTAATTACAGATGATCTTCAAAAGGCCCGTGTAAAACTTAAGACATGCGAAAATACATCAGATGTGCAATCTACGTCTGAAACTGAACGTGGTAGACATAGAAAAAGAAATCGCAAATACTATTTAAGTAGTGATGAAGATAATGAATACCAAGATACATCTGTTTTAATACGCTCGCCCCAAAAACTATCAAACAAGGTAATAGAATAATATTTCGTTAAGTTCTCTAAAATATTAAATTATAAATTATTAAGAATTGCGTAAGCAATTTGATGGCATTTTTCGTATGGATTATGCACGTGTTATTGATAACATCGCGATAGTGTGTTTCGATCTCAATTATCACTTATTTAATATTGCATACATGTACTAAAAAACTACATTAATTTGTTTTTATTATTTCTCTTTCGTAATTTAAATGCAATTATCTATTTTAAAGTAAAATAATGTATGATAATCATATTTTTAAATTAACTGTGTGTAGCATTGAAAGAGATTTCGAATTTATTATTAAATCATTTATATAAAATTTATTAAAAATCGACCTGATTGGCCTATACAAAAATTAATAACACAACGTTTCGGCCCTTGGGTACGGGCCCTTATCAAGTGTTGCTGTAAAAATTAATGCAAAAATTATATATTACCAATGAGAAACGAACAGCAAATTTAGGATGTAATGTACAGAATAATTAAGGAAGACATTAGTGTTTCGACATTAGTCATATCACGTCTTTCACTTTGACAGCTTGAAAGGTAGTGCTTCCTTAATTATTCTGTACATTACATCCTAAATTTGCTGTTCGTTTCTCATTGGTAATATATAATTTTTGCATTAATTTTTACAGCAACACTTGATAAGGGCCCGTACCCAAGGGCCGAAACGTTGTGTTATTAATTTTTGTATAGGCCAGTCAGGTCGATTTTTAATAAATTTTATATATTTTTACTCATCACTGGCGACTTCATTTTAATTATTTGATATTTAAATTACACCGAGACCAAAAGATGGTGTTCACACTTAAAGAAACGTTTTACCAATGGATTTCCCGATCATATGGGGGTCACGTCAAACACACATTAAGAACTTGGATGAAAACCAATGAAAGGATCTGCATCTCCAACCAACAACTGATTTTTCTATTGAAATGCAGAAGATATGATGTACTTCCGGCACATATACACAGGTCACAACATCGTTTTTTCTTCTTCAACAATAGCGTTAATCGTAGCTTTATTAATTTTACAAGACGTAATTATTCAAGACTGTTAAATCTTGAGATAAGAGATCTCAACTTTTACTTGAGATTCTTACATTCTAAGATTTTTAATATAGAAAAGAGGCTTGTCAATTTTTTACCGAACGACATCTTAACAAGGTTTTTTGAATTTAACAATCACAAGCTCAAATTACTTAATTATCAAAAGAAAAAATGTTTAATTAAGAAGTTCAATTATTTACTACGCTCTCAAAACAATTATATACATTCACTAGATAACGTAGACAAATCCAAATGGATAATGAACATCAGTAACAAAGTAATTCCAAAATCGATATCAGATTTTTTGAGCTTGGGAGAGAATTTCGGATTACCAATTAGCACAATTGACAAAAATGATCGTATAGACGCGACACTGAGCATTGTTAAAAGTGTAGAGGCCAACATTCAAAGAATTCCTGATGACTTAAGAGAACAAACCAGAACTTCTGTTTCAAATTCCTTGCAAAAATATCTCAATAAACAAAAACATGTAAAGGCAATGGACAGGTTTCTTCTTAGTAGTTTCGCGGAATGTAAAAAGTTTTTAAAGAATAATGATGACTTACTCATTACGAAAGCCGACAAAGGACAAGTGACAGTAATTATGGACAAAATAAAATATAATGACACCATGAACGAACTACTGAGTGACCAAACAACGTACAAAAAACTAAACAAAGATCCCATCAATCTTACAAAAAGGAAGGTTAACACGCTGGTTAAGAGTTGGCGTGATAACGGGATTGTTGACGAACTGACATACAATCATTTAAAAAACACTAGTGGAATTCTCCCCAGATGTTACGGATTACCAAAGATACATAAAAAGGATTATCCGTTGCGCATTATTGTCTCGTCGATTGGTAGCCCGACGTATAACTTAGCTTTTTATTTACACGATATTCTACATAAATCTATTCCTAAACCGCGTTCGTACATCAAGGATAGCTGGACTTTCGTTAATAATATTAGACACACTAAAATAAATGATAATCAGGTCTTATTTTCGTTAGATGTAACTTCATTATTCACAAATATTCCGAAAGACTTAGTTTTGAAAGCCGTGGAAAATAGGTGGATCCATATTACACATAATACTGATATGTCTTTACAACAATTCTTGCACGCACTCACAGTTGTCCTTGACTTAACGAGCTTTAGTTTTAACGGATTGTATTACGAACAAATCTTCGGATGTCCTATGGGGTCCCCCTTATCTCCAATCTTGGCTGACATGGTCATGGATGACCTTGAAACTCATTGTCTAAACTTATTAGATTTTAGTCTTCCGGTTTATTACAGATATGTTGACGATATTTTTGCAATAGCGACAAAGTCCGAAATAACTGAAGTACTTAATGTCTTTAATGTTTACCACCAGCGCTTAAAATTTACATATGAGATCGAAACTAATAGTTCTATTTGTTTTCTGGACACGACTGTAATTAAGTTTGAAGGAATTTTGTTGACTAATTGGTATCGGAAACCTACGTTTTCAGGCAGATATCTGAATTTTTATTCGAGCCATCCACTAAAATATAAGATCAATACCATAAAAGGTTTAGTTGACCGTGCTTTATTACTCTCTGACGATCGCTTTCATGATAATAATATTAAAATAATTACTGATATTTTGGTCAACAATTGCTTCCCAAAACCTTTTATTGAGTCACATATCTGCAAGAGAATTAAAACTTTAAAGTTTCGTAAGAACTCTACTCGCAATACTGACATCGTTATTAAAAAGTTTGACACCTCATCTGTTTTGTCTTTGCCTTACATAAATAACTTAAGTGAAAATTTAAATATCGCACTTAATAAATGTGGTCTAGAAACAATTTATACAATTCCAAAAAGACTTAACAACTTAATTAAGAAGGGTAAAGACAAGATTGATGTTAATCACAAAACTGATGTCGTATATTTGATTGAATGTAATGATTGCAATGCGACATATACGGGTCAAACAAAAAGACAACTTGCTACACGAGTTAACGAACATTGCAGAGACATTAAAAAACATCCCAGCAACCACAGCGTAATTAGTAACCATCGGTCCACATACGGACATGATTTTAATTGGAAAGAACCAAAAATTTTGCATGTTGAAAAACATAGAAAGAAAAGAGAGATTGCTGAGATGTTTTTCATAAAAAAATACAACAACAATATTAATCTTCAAAAAGACACAGACAATTTAAATCCGATATACGACACGCTAATACACAGGGTCTGATTACTTGTTGTTGTTTTTTATAAATTTCGTTCCTGTGTCTTTGTAGTGTTTATGTTTTTGGACGCGAGACATGGTAATTTTACATACATGTCTTCTGTTTCGACATTAGTCATATCACGTCTTTCACTTTGACAGCTTGAAAGGTAGTGCTTCCTTAATTATTCTGTACATTACATCCTAAATTTGCTGTTCGTTTCTCATTGGTAATATATAATTTTTGCATTAATTTTTACAGCAACACTTGATAAGGGCCCGTACCCAAGGGCCGAAACGTTGTGTTATTAATTTTTGTATAGGCCAGTCAGGTCGATTTTTAATAAATTTTATATATTTTTACTCATCACTGGCGACTTCATTTTAATTATTTGATATTTAAATCATTTAATTTGTAATTTATATTATGTTTATTAGATGAACTAAGAAATGTATGTTATATGTATGACAATTTTATTTTGAAATGAATCTACTTGTTCATTTTGCGAAGGGCAAATTTTAAATATTTTATGAATGTATGTATATTCTATTTTAATCAGAAATGGTTTTAATAATATTCTTTCTTACTGTTTATACAGATATACAAATATTTATAGTGCAAACTTTTGTGGAAGTAGCAAAAACGAGAGAAGAATTGAAAGAAATTCACGGATTTGTTGTAAATGCAACGACTTTTAATAGCAAAACTTCATTGCCATCCTGTTAAATTTCGACTTAAAACACACGAAGATGTAGAAGCGCTTGAAAACTATTTACATTTTCCAGATAACCAAAATTTTGTGGTAAGAAAATATAATTTCTAAACGTCGAATAAATAAACCGTTGATTTTATAGGTTATCAATTTTATTTGTTTTTTACACATTGTTTCTTTTGCATTCATTATATTTGTCGACTTTGAGGGGTATTATTATAAGTTCACAAACAAACAAAATCCTGCGAAAATTTCTTACCAACAAATTATAGTTACAGATTATAATTTTGCTGCTCAAAAACATAATGAAAAACCATTTGAAATTTTTACATTAAAAACAGTGATAATTTGTGATTATATAGATAGTATACATATATACAATTAGATAATATGTATAGATGTTATAATATAGTAAAATATAATATGATAAATAAGTAGATAATATGTACAATAATTTTTACTTATTACAGGTGCAATACAATCTTCTTCCGCTACCGATAATGATGCGGAAAACGCAATTAAAATTTGGCATAAACACACTCAGCAACGGTTTACAGAAGAAAATAAAATAAAAATTCGTCCATGTGCAAAACTTCTTTGTTACTAGTAAGATTAGGACTAACAATAAGTTAAAAATTTTTTATTAAGATACTGATTTTTATTATTTTGGTTTAAAATATGCTCTAATACGCTTAAATGCATAAAATCAGGCATTCTATAAAATACGGTGAAAAATTAAAGATTAGTTTTATAATCGAAGGCATTCTTATATTCAAAAGCTCAAACTTACAATTGTGACAAATTTTGGGTGTTATACAAAATTTTCCAGCTATTTTCATAATAGGAAAACAATTTAACAAATATTCAAATATTCATAATTATTCATATGATTCATCAGGGATTATAATTTATTATATAAACGTTATTGAAAGTCTATCAGAAAATCTGAGAGCATGGCCAATATCAGAATATAGAAAATGTATTGTTCTTCCTATTAACTGCAACTATTTTGTATCATTTCTTATTATACACAGTTTGAATGAATAATTCTTAATTGTCTTCTCTCATTCGTCTTTATCTTTCAATTTATTTTTGAAGTTTTTAATTCTTTATTAATTACTTATTAATTAAATAAATATTAATTATTTACTTATTAGTTATTAACATATTATTAAGATCTTATTAATATTATATTTTAAGATATTAATATTAAGCTTCTATTAAGATATTATTAATATTATATTATTAAGATTTTAATATTAAGCTCCTATTTAGTTATTTACTTACCTAATATTTGCTATTTAACTATTTAGTTAATAGATATTAACTGTACAAAATATATGTATTATTATATGCATCAAAATACAAATTTTTTTACTTTGTGCAATAAATAGCATTATATATATAACTGAAGTGTTTTTTATTAATTATTATTTAAAATCACGTTTAAAAATCACGTTGAATGAGAATAAAAGACATCATAAAATAACGTTTTTATAACATATATGTAATGACGTCAATTATCTGTGGCATTAGTCCGTCACTTTTAGGTCATATATACGTTTTATTATATATGTATATAATATTTTTATATTTCTATATTTCTTCATTTTCTAAAAATTTTATGTATTAGCAGCATTAATTAATTTTTACATGATTTTATGATTGCTCAGTTGAAGAAATAACATTATGTTTTTTATGTATCTTATTACGAAACGGAGGTTTATTTTATTAGAATTTATCGATATTTTTGAATTATTCGCTTTCTCCTCAGTCTTCTATTTGTCTGTGAGTATCTGCTTCTAGCAACTTACAATTAGAATAAAAAGTCAGTTTCTGATTTAAAACTTACATTCAATTACCTGTCCCTGACATCATCATCGCATTTATCATAGCTCAGTCTTCAACAACTCATGAAATAATGCTGTACCGAATTACAGGCGAAATATACTTCAGCAGCAGCTTGCTGCTGCTGAATGTCAGCGCAAACTCGCGCAATTTCACTGGCGCATCAAGACTCACATGAAACGTCTCGCTAGATTAGCCGATCTCTTGCTTTTCTCTTACTTGTAACTTAGAGGTATTAAAGACTTCATTTTCTAAAAAGTTTTATGTATTAGCAGCATTAATTAATTTTTACATAATTTTATGATTGCTCAGTTGAAGAGATAACATCATGTTTTTTACGTATCTTTTCGAGACGCTCGATTTTTCGGAAACAGAGGAAACTACTACTACATTCTTGTCTTCAATATTTTCCATTTTCTTAATTTTCTTCACCGATTTCGTAATAATATTTTTGGAGTAAGTATAGTTAAATACTATTACAATTTTTATTTTACTACACTAGTTACACTATTTACTTTACTACTACACTGCACTAATTTCTATTATTTTTTCCTTCCTTAACACAATTAACAGTAAAAAATTTTCCGCTCATCTCGTACGGGATCAAAATTAACGAAACACTAATATATGTATATCACTTTTAAAAAGGTAAAATGAATTGGTAAAAAATATTGAAGTTCTCTCGAAAGTATCGAAGTTTATCCTTGCTTTTTTTAGTAATGCTAAATTGAATTTTTTGCTGTGCTTATTTCGTGAATAATTATCATCATTGAGATCACATATTTTGACAAATCAAAGAGAGTTAATAGCAACGTAAGTAATTTTATTCATTTATAATGCTTAAATTTATAATATTATTTTTGAAAAACAAAAGACTTTGTAATGCACTTTTCTCAGGTTTATAACATATTGAATGGTTCTTGCTGCAAAAATTGCGTTCCTCAAGATTATTTGTAATTTACGAGCAGTACTTGCTTCGACGTATGAATTATTGGCTGCTCGGATCGACATATAATTCGATGAAAATTTTTGCTTGTAATCTAATTGTCATATTCAATTTTTATGTTTTTTTTTTCTATTGAATGATTTAGCTTAATCATTTACTTTTTCTATCGATTTTTATAAAACTATCAAAGTTTTCAATGACATTTACTTTTCTCAAGATTCAGTAATACACGTTTGTGAGAAATTTCTTTCCAAAGTAGGCACATTTTATTTTGTCATTTGTTAATCTTCGTAGACAATAGGCATAGTCGAAAACGAAAGAAAGGTTTGTTGGTCCGTAACTGTTAACTGACCTTGAGTGAATAGAATTTCGGCCTACCATAAATTCCTGTAGGTTTTCTCGTGTCTTTGTCGACGAAATTTCACTTAACAGTTTATTTGTGAAAAACAGTAACATTCAGAAATAGAAAAAAACCAGATCAATTTGATCAAAATTTTAAATTGAAATACTTTCTTTAAATTACCCGTGACTTATGATGACAGCAATCGCTCAGCGTTGAGTAAAAATTATAAAAAAATATATATAAATAATATAATATATTAATATATATAAACATATGTAAATAAAATAATATATATAATAATATGTATTATTAATATATAAAATAATATTTATACATGTATATAAATAAAATAGAAAAAATTCTTTTGATTTGCGGTGATTTGTCGGTAAAACATTAGAATTCTCAGCTAAACTATCCCACTTTCTCTTTTTATGCCCATTACTATACTGTTATTTTTGAAATATATAAAAGTGGAAAGAACAATAAAATAAATATGAGTAAAAAAAGATTTAAAATAAATATTTTATAATATAAATTTTCAAATGTAAAAACATGTTAAAATATAACTTCACATTAAATATTTTTCGTATCTTATATTTAAAATTAATTTTTTTAGGTGAACCTACCGTCGCATATAAAATCTAACGTTTATTTGAAAAATAAAATGATTGTGATTACAATTCGAATTAGAATAAAAAAAGTATATTATAAATTTTTTAAATATTGAAATTTTTAACAATACATTTCGATTATTAGAAATTCTGATTTTTATAAATCTAAAAAGATTTTTATAACTTTAAAAGTATTGCGTTAAATTCAGATTTAATCATACAACCACAATCAAATATGTATAAAATGTACTTATTTGTTAAAAAAAAAATCAAAGTCAAGTGCTTCAATAACATTTTAAATCGTGTCAAAAGATTGAAAAGATATAATTTCAAGAAAAACGCGATTCTATTCAAAGTTTTTTGCGTACGCAAATATAACATGAAAACAGGAAGATTTATGGATTTATTAAACCCATATAACAAATTTTTCGTTAATTCAAAAAATTTGTACTCCAGTTATATATTTGTAATTTTTGAACGTGCATTTTTATATATAAAATGCCGCTTGAATTAACTTAATGGCGTCTATTTTTTGTTCATTATTTATTTTGCGGTGATTTTATAATTATTATACAATATATTAATAATAGATTTATAATAATTTTCTCTCGATATACGACGAGATATAAATTAACGTATTAGTGTTTAATGCATATTATAATAAAATTTTCTTTTAGAAATCCAACGCCAAATATCACGAAGTTGATTCCCCTAAAGTGGAAGCCGGTAAAAATGAATTATTTACCAGATTATCAGTACGTAGGAAATTCGACTAAGATAATTATGGAAACCAATCTTCTCTCGGAAGATGAGACGTTTAAAATCAGCTAACACGTCAGATGAAATTCCATGATGCGGATTTTGGAAATTTGAAGGATGAGTTGTAATTCACAGTTGTAATTCACAGTTGTAATTCACATTTTTATACAAGTCGTGTGCGAAAACCTTTCAGTGATTATAAAGACTTCAAAGTGCTGAGATCTCTTAAGTATTCTTAAGAACTTATTTTTTAAATAAATTTTTTGCAATATTCTATATTTTAACTAACACTTTATAAACAATGTTAGTTGTGGATTATTATAAAATTTTTTATTAAAATTATTTATATGCATATTTTTATTATATTATTTACTATCAATGCGTATTTTTATCATAGATATAATTTTAATATTAAGATTTGTAATTTTTATAATAATTTTGTTAACAATAATTGCAAGATGAATATATGTTTTGTCATTATTAATTTATTCAAATATAGTGACAACATTATAATTTGTGCACAGTTTTTCTATGTTATTCCAACGTGAACAGTTATATTCTATTTCTTGAAAAGAGTATATACGATGTTATCCTTTTCGAATAATCCGAACAATAAAACATAATTGTTATTAATTTCCATATTTGTATAATTAAATATAGAACATGATGATATTATAAAATTTATTAAATGAGTGTGTCTGTTAAAGAGTCTTGTATATTAATGTTATCGGCCAAGAAACATTTATGTTTCGAATTTCGGAGCGAAACATGGTTCAAATCTTTGTCAATGATTCGTTTAGCATCGGTGTTGAGGTGTCGACGGGGGTCCTCGGGGGCTGTCGACGCCGTTGAACCACGAGGAATTTTGAAGGCTTTCTCGAGGCTTTAAAATTCGGCGCAATCAAGTTTTAAAAACTCCGCACATTCCTATTCGCGGCTTGCGAATCCTCAATCGAGACCGACTATCTCTTACTATCAGACCAATTAGTATAGCGATTAGCTCAGAATATTTATTACGATTAAGGACACGTGGCGGGCGAACCACTCGGGCCCTGTAAAAGGGCGTTAACGGCGCCGGTCTTTTACCTTTGACTCTGGCGAAAGCATCCGTATTTTGGAGCCTTCAACCGAGACGAATTGCGCCCGGAGAGGCGCCAACAACCAATATGATACATAAGTATAGTATTGAGTGTCAGTTATTGTTTTATATTATATTTCAAGAACAGAGATATGCGAGGTAAAATGCTTTCTCCGTCAAGGAAAAAGCGAAAATAGAAAAGTGAGAATGAGAGTGTAAGGAAAGTGTTTCTTTTCTTTTTTTTCTACCGAACTGCACGGTCGGAAAGTATCTTATTCTCTATGAATCTTTCTTACTATTGTTATCTTTAAATATGCAACCCATGGCTTATCGTGAGCAATAGCAATCGTTCGGCGTCAAATATTATACATAAATAAGTAAACAAAAAATAAAGAAGGTTTCAGGTGATAATTTGTATATATAAGCAAAAATTATAATTATTACAAGTATTCCATTAAAATTTAATGTTATGTAAAACAAAATCTATAATATTGCATGAGCGCGTTATACAATAATGCAAAACAGATCGCTACATTTTGCGCTGTGCTCTTTCGGCTTTTTACAAGATTCATTTTTCAACTCTTTGCGACTACTATGATCGATGATCTGCGGACGAAGGTGTGCACGATTGCAATGATTCGTTTTATTTTACACGTAATTATTAGTGCAATCGCACGACAATTATTCGCAAAAGTACGATTACTTTAAAACGAATTATTCATCGTTAATTTTAATAAACGCAGGAAATAATGCATTTTTCAGAGAACAATTTGACATGAAAGCTTAATTTCACTATTTGCATCTCGCCGCACAAATAACAAACGGTTAAGAATATATTAACAATATCACATAAAGGCTAAATATCGTGTAACAATTAATTTGTATTAATCTACCTAAATTAATTATTTAACATTTTATAATATATATTCTCAAATGTATAAACATGGTAAAATAAAAATTCACATTAAACATTTTTCGTAATTTACCTTCGCATATAAAATCTAACGCTTATTTGAAAAATAAAGTAATTGTAATTACAGTTCGAATTAGAATATAAAAAAATTGAAAATTTTTAAAATATCGCAATTATAAAAAGTACATGATAATTATTAGAAATTTTGATTTTTAAATCTAAGAGATTTTTATAGCTTTAAAAGAATTGTGTTAAATTTAGCCATACAACCACAATCAGATATGTATTAAAGTCTTATTTGTTAAAAAAAGAAAAACAAAGTCAAGCGCTTTTATAACTTTTTAAATCGTTTCAAAAGATTGAAGAGATATAATCTCAAAAAAAACGCGACTCTATTCAAAGTTTCTTGCGTACGCAAATATAACAAGAAAAAATAAAGATTTATGAATTTATCGAACTCATATGACAAATTCTTTGTTAACAAAAAAAATTTTTATACTGATTATTTATTTCTAATTTACGAGCAAAGTGCTTTTTTAAAATATGAAATGCTGTTTGGATTAACATATGTACATATTGTTCGAAAATATCTGTTTGTAGTCTAATTGTAATATCCCATTTTTTTTCATTTCTGCCAAGATTAGACGGTCGTAAAAAATATTTTCTCTGAAAATCTCTACTTTTTATTGTCATTTAACAACACATTGGTACACAATAGCTGAAAATGAAAGAAAGATTTATTTGTCCGTAGCTGGTATTTGTCCTTGAGTTAATAGAATTTCTGCCTGCATGTTATAAATGCCTATAGGTTTTACTGCGTCTCCGTCGACAAAATTTTACTTAAGAGTTATTTTTTTATATTATAAACGTTTAAGAAAGATTATAGAAAATAAAATCAATTTACAAAATTTTTTAAAATTTTATAATATTTTTTTAGATTTTTGTTTGTGACACATCGTGACAGTGGCAATCACTCGGCGTGAAATATTATATATATATAAGTAAAAAGAAAGAAAAAGATATAGAGATTTTTCTTCAACTATCGTGATTTGCTATGATACAACATTAGATATTTTATATCAGCTTGACATCATTTCCGTCTTTTTCATTCTCGTCATTGTTACCTTGTTATTTTTGAGATATGAAAAAAACTTTTTCATTATAGAAAAAATAAATGTAAAATAAATATATTTTATATCAATGCGGAGGTTTCTTCATTCTCGTCCTCAGAATCGTTGTTGAACAGATTATGGCAAGCATTTTATATCACTGTTTTATAACAAATTAAACGTAGTAATTTTTAATGCATTTTAATAGCAATTAACTAACTATATTAAGACTTACGAAAAAAGTATTTCTTGCACAATGTTATCTATAATAAATTTATATTTATAGTTACTGTTCTTAATGATACGATATCGTGTCAAATTTGCATTTATATGTATATATTTGTATTGTGCATTTTAAGTATAGCACTTCTGCACGCTATTAATCGTAATTATCTTACCATAATATTATCAATAATTATGCTTACTATAATATTATCAACATATTACTAGTTTTCTTTAAGTTTAATGAAATTTATAATTAATTAAATAGACTTTATATGTATATTTGTTCGATTTTTATATATAAATGTGTATGTGTGTGCCAATAATTATTATTACCAGTTATATGCATGCCTATTAGATAAGTATCAGGATTTCTTTTACAACAGATAAGTCGCACAAATTCTGTTAAAATATTATTCGTTGTAATTTGATATTAAATTACATATCAAATAAAAAATCTCTATTAAGGAAACGCATCAAAATAAATTAATTAACTCAAATACAGCAATTAATTAATAGTTAGATTAAATAATTTTACATGTGCGGACAAAGAGGGAGATTCTTTTTGCTTAGAAAACAATTTCATGAGCTTGTGTACGCGCGCGCGCACACATACTCACACATATATGCATGTATGTGCACAGAGAAAGAAATATTAAATACATTAATATATACATATACATGTAACATTTACAATTAATATTTAATATTGTATAAAGTTTTATACGCGCGCAAAATACAAAAATGTCAACGAAGGCATTTATATGCGATGGCTTATTAATGTATTAAATATATCTACTTATATATGTATTTATACACGATTAATATATCTATTTATACAATTAAATATTCAATTTTACATCTCTAAAATTTGTGATTATTTTTAACATAATATAAAATATCTAACATCAAGCTATGTATTCGGAAACTATCATTAAAAATTGTTGAAATAAGACATTTGCAAAAATTTATACGTCTTACTGCGTAGCTGAAGCATACCAAAATTCACAATTTATTTCAATATAAAGGCCATCTTATGCTACTGAGAATTTGCTAAGAATATAACTTTCGTTTAAACTAATATATATATATATATATAATTTAGGTCCATGTGTCCTACACACAGGCATCTGACAAATAGTGGGGAGACAAAGCGGGGAACAGCTATAGTGTTCAGCGCAAGTATTAGACTTTTGTAAAATATACGGAATCCCTAAAAAAATATTTTCAATATAATATTATATTTGTAGAAATTATTAAAAATATTTATAAAAATATTTTTTTAAAATGTGAAATAAGCTTGTTGAAAATTTGTTAAAAAATTAGCTTATATATTAATATATATATATATATATATATATATATATATATATATATACTGTGCTTTGCGAAAACTATAAAGAAATTCTATTTCATTTCGGGTTAATTATAAATTAATGGCACATAAACAATTACTTGGTTAGACGCATTGATCTTATATCCGTTTGTGAAAAGCTAATTTTTTAACATTTCTTTAACAAGTTCTTTTCACATTTTTAAAAAATATTTATATAAATATTTTTATAAATTTCTAAAGATATAATATTTTATTGAAAATATTTTTTTAGGGATTCCGTGTATTTTCCAAAAATGTAATACTTGAACATACACACAATAGCTGTTTCCCACTTTGTAGTTTTTCTACTATTTGTCGGGTGCCTGTGGAAGGGATACCTGGTGGGGTGAAGGGATATAAAGGGCCAAAATTTCGGACCACATTCTATAGTATGCTACGTTCGAGCTCCATAGTACAACGTTTTGTCATACAAGTTCCGTGCTATATATCGTGATTATTATCGTGTACTAATATCAGAGAATATATATAAATTTATATTTTCACGTGGTACTTCGACGAACGGAAATCCTAGAAGGAAATAATAAAATTTTAGTGTGTTTAGTGTTTTCCTTCAGTCTTAGTTATTTCATTTCAAACGATGGATTTCAATCCAGCACAGACATTGAAAGAGCTGAATATTTCTTGGAATACATCAAGCTGGGATATAAAAGAGGAACATCTAATGCTACCTGGCAAGTGTATGGAAATAAATTGCGCGTTTGGGAATAGTACCAGGTATCATCTCTTACCGGAGCTTCATCGAAAATCTACAATAATTGGTAAGAATATAAACAACAAATTATAAGAAAGTATATAATAACCCAGATAGCACGTGGAACTCTTATGGACGTCCATTGGACGTTCGAGGCCTGACATTTGGACGTCCATAAGTTGTCTGAATTAAGACCGACGGACGTCCAATGGACGTCCATAGGGATGTCGGTTTTTACTACTGCGGACGTCCAAAACAATATCCAAAAAAGGATCTAAAATGGACGTCATTTTCAGTGCCCTTACTGTTACAATTATTGTTTAAATAAATATTCAAAACTTTATAAAGGAGAGGTTTATGAGCAATAATAACTTTGAAGTGTAGCAGGATTAATTCGTATATTCATAAAATGTATGTAAAATACATCAATATTTTAACACACATATACAATTTTAATTATACAGTTATTATTTGGACTTTAATCACAGTTTGAACTTTTAAATCACAGTTTAAATTTATACAGCAATATTTTAATTATTCATTAATAATATAGACTATACACTTGTAAAATTAAAACTAAATTTCTACATTTCTAATTTATTTTGTAATAAAATCTTTTAAAATAAAATCTTGTAAAATAATCTCACTCATTATCAGTTTCAATCTTTGAAATGTAATCTGTGTTTATAATCTATATATATTGCATTAGAAATATAATCTATATTATATGTATAAAAAAGATACATTATTATAATATAATAATCAATAATACATTAAAAAAGAAAAGAATAAAAGTAATATTGAAATAGTATATAGTAAATATATTGCAGAGTATTATTTTAAAGAATGTAAATAAATTGTATGTTGAGAAGAAAGATATAAGTATTGCACTTAATCGTAACAAACTGAAACTAATACAATAAATTATTCCTGTTGCATCCTTTAATAGCTTTGCATATACTCTTGAACTATAATATATATACTATAAATATAGCCTTATTTTGCATATAATTCTAGAAAGAAAATATGAAATAAAAAACATCTCAATAAACTAATTGTAAGAAATACATGTCAATAAATTATAATAAAAAAAACCTGTCGGATATAATTAAGAAACAAAGAACCAAACTAAACTATTGATCATTTTCGCATGTTTTATTTTTTTTCTTTGCATCACATCGTTTTTTTGCTCTCCTCAACCATTTTTGGATTGCTTTTTCCAGTTCCAATTTGGTGTAAGAATCACAATATGCAGTACCTGTAGCTATAACAAAAAAAGTAATTTGTATACTTGCAAAGATCATGAATATATTTCTTCAATTAATTAATTTTGCATTAAAAATTCAAACAAATATATGTATATATATATATATATATATATATAGATATGCTATTACAAAAATATTTGAAATAGTACATTTACCTAATAACATATCCGTTATTCGAAGATTGCAAAATTTCCTTTTGAGCTTAGCACCCAGCCAACTATATTGGACTGCAAGTTCATTAGTAATTAATCGGCATAAATTTCTTTTAATAAAATTATAAGGACATGTGCCTCCTATTGTACGTGTTTCCATAATCTACAAAAATTCATATATTATATTACAATTTAATAAATTTGTTCTTTTTACTGGCTGCACTAGTTCAAAGTTTATCTTTTTTACTCCACATTAGAAGAAAAGAGATAAACTCTGAACTTGTGCAGCCAGTTGAGTTAAAAAGAACAGACCTAATATTCAAAATTCCTCTTTTATAAAGTATATAATTTTTATATATTATATATGTATTACCGAACGTTCAAAGTCTTCTGAAATTTTTAAAAATTTTTCTACGGCTCCTTCCATCTCTTCAACAGTTTTTAACGGTAAATCAAACGACAAATAAATAAACTTTTCATTTTGCTTGTTGACATCCTGATTTTGTTGCATCAGATTACCGGTTACATCTTTTATTTCTCTTAAATCGTCTGCCATTTGCCACAACTGCGTTTTGAATAAACTTTGTTGGCGAATAATTTCCTTAAAATATTTCGTATTATCTGTAAAAGAATGTTTTTATATTTTTAAATTATTATGTTCCAACTCATTGAATAACGATTATTTACAACACTTTTAAAAATACACATACCACTATCATTTCGAGTGAATGAATGATGCTGAGGGGCATTATTTAAAGAAATGTCAATGTTATTATTGAGGGAGTCACGCATATTGAATGCTTGCTTCATTGTTTTGGAGCCAGTTGCATTTGAATTCAATTTAATATTTATGGATTCTGCGAAATCAAAAAATATAAATCATTCATTGAATAACGATAATTTACAACTCTTTAGAAAATACACATACCACTATCATCTTGAGTGAATGAATGAGGGGCATTATTCAAACAAGTATAAATGATATTACTGAGGGAATCACGCGTACTGACTGTTTGTTTAATTGCTTTGGATCCACTTGGATTCAAATTCATTTTAATATTCGTGGATTCTGCAAAATCAATATTATGTCTACAATTCTACATAATAAAAGATAATAATGTCCATCGTGGTGTTTAATTAATTAAATTATTATATTGATTTGTTTATTATTAATTCATGTTTTACAAGCCTTACAAGAAAAAATAAATATACTTTTATTAATTACATCTTTGATATTAAAAATAAGATGTATATACTTGATTCCAACACTGTCTAATTTAATTTAGTAGATACTTGAAATTTAAAAGATCGGAAAAAAGGAAGAAAAATAAAAAGAAATTTATAAGATGTTATTATTTAAATAATAAATTAATTACATATAACATAATAACAATAAATTAAATGCATCTATATATATTCTAATTAAATAAACTTGAACTGTTTATTTTGTTAACTTACCTGTCATTTCCGGATGTTTTGGAATAATGCTATTAGACTCTTCAGAGTCTTCATCAGAATCTTCAGAATATTGTATTATCTTGGTCTTTTTTTAACCATTTCGTCCTCTGAGAGAGAAAATAATTTTAAATATAAATTAGTATATATATAATAAACGTTAATATTTACACAATAACTACAGAAATATTTGTTTACTGAAACAACCTTTTAATTGCTTTGTCTTGTTGAAGAGCTCTTATTTTGATCGCAATCATCGCTGTCACTCGCGTACAGACGATTTCTTATCCTTTTCCTTTTTGTTGTGTTCTCTAACTCTGAATTTAAATCGGATGCGGATGTGTATTCGGCTTTTTTGGTTTTTGAACTTGCTATATTGTAGTCATCTAAAAAAAATTATACAAATTAATATTAACATTATAATGATCAATAGCAATAATATATATTAATTTACTTCTACAAAATAATATTAATTTAAATATTTTTTAGAAATAAAAAAAAAAATAAAATACTACTAACCATACGTGTTATTTCGGAACGTTTTAATATCGTAACATGGCCAACATGTATTTCGTTCTATATTTTTTCGAATTGCTGTGATAATCTGCTCATATTTAAATGGAGGCGAATAACATTTGTTGTGTTCAATCCATCTCGATGGTACTGCTTCAATAGTGTTATCTGTTAAAAACTGAACTATTGTCCACGTTGGTTTCTCCATCCTAGATATAAATGTAAAAGCAAAAGCGCAATTTTTTCGACGAAAATAATTGATCAATATTATGTGTTAATATTATGTATAAATAACACACACAGATTACATTAAAAGATATAAAATAGTGGAGAAAATATTATTGTATATAATTATTATAAATTAATATACAAGTAAAATAATATAAAATAATGTAAACTAAACCAATTTTGTATATTTTGAATTTTTGCTAATTAGCAATTAATATAATTAGCAATAAATTTTAAATGTTATCTATAATTCTGCATGTAATAAAGGAAAAATAACGTATGTATTTTTGTATTTTAATCTAACACACTTATTTGCAACTTGGTCCAAACTCCAAGGGTGTAAATTGCCTAAATTATAGACTTTATAAATGCTTAATTTAGAAGATTTGCAGGGTTCAGTATAAAAATCTTTAAGGGTCTTATACTTTTTTCCAACTACAATAACATTCTCGTTAGAAGCAGCAAAATTGAGGATAACTACAATACTTCCAGCCAATAAGCAACAACAATTATCAGGTTTTTTATTTGTTAAGATACATTTTTCAAACTGAATTTTACTCAATTGATTATAATTGTGACAATTAATAAGTGGATCATTGCAATGCGGATTTAAAAGTTGAGGTTTATGTTGTCTTATGTTTAGATTAGGATTTATATAATTATTTTGTTCACTTATCCGACAAACAATTTGCTCCAAAGGCTTATCATTTTTACGAATCATTTTTAAAATTGATTGCATATAATTTTCAAATGGAAAAGCACTGAATTCTTGTAGTGATCCGAATTTTTTTACGTCATTACAAAGATGTAATAAATTATGTGTATTATGCGATGCATTTTCTTTACCGTACAAAATAATTAATGTTTCAACGTAATATCGTAATAATAATGTTGCATAATCTAAATATGGTTCAATATACTTTGAATTTGATAAAATAGTAGCAGCTATGTGTAATGTTACAAAATTTAAATATTTATCCTGACTTAATACAGATTTTAATACAACTGGCCCAGTATATAATAAAAATGTTCTATATTCAGTAGCTTTCCATCTTTTGCTTCCTAATATTGATCTTGGTTTTCTATTAAACTCATATGTTATATTATATTTTTGCTTTTCTAAGAACGTTGATATTATTAATTGTTGTTGCGATGATAATTTAGCACGAGAGAGAGATTTTCCATGGCACCATAACGAAACTAATTTTTTAACTTCTCCTAGAAAAAGTAAATGCATTGGATCTGATGGAAAATCAGACACCATATCTATATTTGGAATTAATTCTAATATCGATGTACCTGTATGGTGATCTGGCTGTGATTTCAATGTAAATTCTTTGTCTGTTTTTGGATTTGAAATTTCTAAATACGAAAAGCACACTCTATTTAAATAATATTCGCCTTTGGCATTACATTTTGCACATAAATAGTAACCTGAATGACCTTTTGTATATTTTATAAAAGATAGAGCTGGTACATCACAAATAAAAGCTTCAATTTTAAATGGATATATTATTCCGTTAACTGTTATACCACGCGTAATCAAATCTTGAGCTTCATTTATAAAAGATTCTAAAAATTTATTAGCATCTTTAGGCTCTTCATACTCATGATAAATTCCAATAATACCAACATTGTTGTAATTGTTAGATAAACTACATAAAATAGGGTAAATTTGACTCCCTGAACTTTTGGACAAAGGCAAACCGTCAATATTTATGATAATTTCGGTTATCTCTAAATCTTTCAAAGAATATTGCGATGTTTCTGCAAGTTTCTCTACGCAATAATTAATTCCAAAATGATAATAGCGTCCTGGTTCAACATCCTTTGCATTTACTTTTCTCATAGTACTTAATAAAGTACGAGCACATCGAGGAAGTTCAGGATATTTCGGTTTTAATATTGTAATCAATTCATTTAATGCAACATGAGCTATTCTATTTCTAATAGCCCACCCTTGCAATTGTGATATAAAACTTATATTATTATCTTCATAATGTTCTAAATTATCTAAAAAATTGCAATTAATTGAACTATCCTTATTAATAATGGTATTAATATCTACATCATTATTCTCGCTGCTAATAGCCTCTAGATCATTATTTAGAAATACAGAATTATCATTATAACCGATAAGTGTTAACGATAAATTTTTATCCACAATCTTATTTATTTTAGTCTCCATGCTTACAAGATCATCTCTCTCAAGCACTAATGATGACAATTCACTAACACTACTTGAAACTAAAGGTGTATTAATATTAAAGGGAAAGTAACGATTAGATTCTACGATATTAATAGATGCATTAGCTATTTGTCTTGCACGTGCATAATATTTCTTATTTACTTTAGGCATTTTTAATGATACGATATATATGGTTAATACATATATATGATATTATAAACTCACCGGACCGAGTGGCGAGTTTATTCTGCCTAATAACTTCAGCTAAAATAAAGAAAAGACCTGAACTGGTACAATAATCTATGTATCTGCAAAATAAAGATCTAACCTTATTATACATATCTATTAGTCAATCTCATTTTATTTCTGATCTTTAATAAAAGTCATTACATTCATAAACCAGATCTACTTACCGTTTTATTACAAAGGTTCCTCGATTGTAATATATATACGAATAAGAAGAATAATGAAGCCCTGCGGTACAATCTACGTGTAGTATCTACAAAATAAAAACCTAATCTTATTATATGTACTCAATTAATGCATGTTAACTCAATTTTATTTTTCATATTTAATCAAAGTCATTATATTCATATACAATCTTAACAAGATCTACTTATCGTTTTATTCTCGAAATGCGCACAGAAAATTTATTAAGATAATATAGATAAAACAAGAAATACAGATAAGCAGGAGATTGCGAGTTCCTCCGAAAAGGCGGGATGACGGGTCGGAGATCGGAACTGTTCTCGTGCATGAGCGTTAAGTGAAGTATCTTTTGTTTTTTGCGATATTCACCAAAACTGAAGTATTTACCACATATATATAATATATACGTAATGTAAAATGTATAAACGTCATCGCGCGTTGGCGCGAAATTTTGACATCCAAGATTGGACATCCTATGGACGTCCAAATATTGACCATTTAACAGATATCTCGAATTGGATATACGATGAACGTACACTATATGTCCATGGACGTACGGACGTAAAAGGGACATCAAATGAATGTCCATAGGACGTCCTGTGCTATCTGGGAATAAATTATGACAAAATTATTTCTTAATTCTGAATTATTATTTGAAGGTACCGATAATTCAGAAATTATGATCGACTATGCAAGGAGAAACTTTATGAATGACGAAAGAATTGATTTCGACATCTTCGATATCCAAACAAAAAACTTACCAGCGGGATATATTGAAGAGTTCGACCATATATTTTCATATCCAACTCTTCACTCGCGTAATGATATTCAGTAAGTACAAATTAAATTTATATTTTGTGAAAGATAGAGACAGAATGAGAGAAAAAGATAATCGTCCTATGAAACATGTATTTCACAAAAGTTGTTTTAAATAAATAATATATTCTTATTTAATTTCTTTAAACATTTTCACGTAACTGCTTTTTTGAATTTTTTTTGTCTACATTAATGCAAAAAATTATGATAAAATACAGTAACATTTTGAAAACATAAATGTTCTATGTTAATTAGTTTTGATACTATATTAAAATAGGATTAATTTAAAATTAATTATGTAGTTCAAACATATTCTAACACATATATAACTTTTAGAAAATAATTATATTTCTTTTTCTCATTTAACAGGCAAGAATTTAAAAATGTATTTGATATGCTAAAACCAGAAGGATGTTTCCATATGGCCATTGTCGTAATGCATGATGCATTCAGGTTATATAACCGAATGGAAAATCACCCAGTTTACGGCAAATATTTCAAGGTATAGATATGTGTTAATATTTTATACATTATTTTCTAATTGTAAATTTTCTACTACATATTTTTAATTATACTGTTCTTATTTTTACATGTAACATGAAGAAATACTCTTCGCCGTTCCATTACGCGATCAATGCCGAAGATGATTTAAAGCGTCTACTTCGGAATGTCGGATTCACTGTCAAATACTGCAGAACTAAATCTGATATGAAATATGAAACAGATTATCTTTTACGTAAGTACTTTTACTTTTCACCGTGCGTATATTGATCATAAATGTAAAAATCTTAGTAAGAAAATCAAATTCTTCTTAATGAAGCTATTTAATGATGTAAATCACATCAATAATTTAATTAACTTTTTAAGTATTTATGTAACAGTATTTCATAAGAATTATTATTTATTTCGGCAGCGTTTATTTTTTTCGGACTTCCCTTCATGCATGAAATACCACTCGAACAAGCAGAAGACCTCAAGGAAACTCTGACAACCAGATTCAATAGAATGGAGAAAATGATTAACCGTCAATATCCCAACAATCCAGATTATGAGGAATACCACACCGATTTATATGAAATAATAGAAATTCATGCTTGTAAACCTTCGAACATACCATATGTATAATATTCCACTTAGCATATCCCCGTTATTTGGACGTCGAAAACTAGTAATTTTCATTCTATTGACGTCAAAAAAAGTACCATAATATAACATCACTTTAATCACCAAATAATCACGTTTCTCGAACTACATTATTTTATCGTCATATTCACATATTTATTCTATTATTTTTATCAATACTTGCTTGTATTTTGAATTAATATTCCAGTATATTCGAGTTTTAAATAAACGTTCTAATTTCATCTTTTATAACAAAGTTAAAACAAATATCTTTGTGGAATTTTTAAATGTAATTTAATGATTTATAATTACTGAGCAAAAGTTAATAGATGAATATAAATATAATCTAATTAAAGTAGATATTCATTTTTTAATTACAGATTTGGTATTTATTATTTTAATTACAAATGATCTTCAAAAGGCCCGTGCAAAACTTAAGAAATGCAAAAATACATCAGAAGTGCAATTTACGTTTGAAACTGAACGTGGTAGACATAGAAAAAGAAATCGCAGATACTATTTAAGCAGTAATGAAGATAATGAAAAACAAGATACATCTGTTTTATTACGCTCGCCCCAGAAACTATCAAACAAAATAATAAAATAATATTTCGTTAAATTCTCCTCTAAAATATTGAATTATAAATTATAAAGAATTGCCTAAGCAATTTGATGGCACTTTTTGTACGGATTATGCACGTGCTATTGATAACATTGCGATAGTGTGTTTTGATCTAAATTATCACTTATTTAATATTGCATACATGTACCAGAAAACTACATAAATTTGGTTTTATTATTTTTTTTCGTAATGTAAATGCAATTATATATTTTAAAGTAAAATAATATATGATAATTATATTTTTAGATGAACTGTGTGTAGCATTGAAAGAGTTTTCGAAAATATTATTAAATCGATTATTTGCAATTTATATTATGTTTATTCAGTGAACTAAGAAATGTATGTTACATGTATGACAATTTTATTTTCAAATGAATCTACTTGTTCATTTTGCGGAGGTCAAATTTTAAATATTTTATGTATGTATTTTTTATTTTAATTAGAAATGGTTTTAATACTATTCTTTCTTACTGGTTATACATATATACAAATATTTATAATGCAAACTTTTGGGGAAGTAGCAAAAACGAGAGTAGAATTGAAAGAAATTCACGAACTTGTTGTAAATGCAACGACTTCTAATAGCATAACTTCATTGCCATCCTGTTAAATTTCGACTTACACACGAAGATGTAAAAACGCTTGAAAACTATTCACATTTTCCAGATAACCAAAATTCCGTGGTAAGAAAATATAATTTCTAAACGTCGAATGAATAAACCGGTGATTTTATAGTATAGCAATCCTATTTTATCTTTACACATTGTTTCTTTTGCATTCATTATATTTGTCGACTTTGAGAGATACTACTATTAGTTCACGAACAAACAAAATCCTGTGAAAACTTCTTACCAACAAATTATAGCTACAGATTATAATTTCGCTGCTCAAAAACATAATGAAAAATCTTTTGAAATTTTTACATTAAAAACAGTGATAATACGTGAATATATAGTTAGTATACATATATACAATTAAATAATATGTATAGATATCATAATATTGTAAAATATAAATATATATATAAATATAAATAAATATAAATATATGATAAATAAGTAGATAATATATACAATAATTTTTTCTTATTACAGGTGCAATACAAATACAATCTTCTTCCACTATCGATAATGATGTGGAAAACGCAATTAAAATTTGGCTTAAACACGCTCAGCAACGGTAAACAGAAGAAAATAAAAAACAAAAACCTCCATAAGCAAGACTTTTTTGTAACTAGTAAGATTAGGACTAAGTTAAAAATTTTTTATTAAGTTACTGATTTTTATTATTTTGGTTAGAAATATGCTTTAAACGCTTAAATGCTTATAATCAAGCATGCTTTAAAAAACGGTGAAAAATTAAAGATTAGTTTTAATATCGACGGCATTCTTCTATTCAAAAGCTCAAACTTACAATTGTGACAAATTTTGGGTGTTATAAAAAATTTTCCAGCTATTTCCATAATAGCAAAACAATTTAACAAATATTCAAATATTCATGATTATTCATATGATTCATCAGAGCTTATAATTTTTATTATATAAACGTTATTGAAAGTCTATCAAGAAATCTGAGAGCATGGCCAATATCAAAATATTGTAAAATGTATTGTTCTTCCTATTAACTGCGACTATTTTGTATCATGTCTTATTATACACAGTTTGAATGAATAATTCTTAATTATCTTCTCTCATTCGTCTATATCTTTCAATTTATTTTTAAAGTTTTTAATTTTTTATTAATTACTTATTAATTAATAAAATATTAATTATTTACTTATTAGTTATTAAGATATTATTAAGATTTTATTAATATTATATTTTAAGATATTAATATTAAGCTTTTATTAAGATATTATTAATATTATATTATTAAGATTTTAATATTAAGCTCCTATTTAGTTATTTACTTACCTATTTTTTGCTATTTAACTATTTAGTAATTAGATATTAACTGTACAAAATATATGTATTATTATATGCTTCAATACAAATTTTTTTACTTTGTGCAATAAATAGCTTTATATATATAACTGAAGTGTTTTTTACTAATTATTATTTAAAATCACGTTTAAAAATCACGTTTAATGAGAATAAAAAGACATCATAAAATAACGTTTTTATAACATATATGTAGTGACGTCAATTATCTGTGGCATTAGTCCGTCACTTTTAGGTCATATATACGTCTTATTATATATGTATATAATATTTTTATATTTCTATATTTCTTCATTTTCTAAAAAGTTTTATGTATTAGCAGCAAAATAATTAATTTTTACATGATTTTATGATTGCTCAGTTGAAGAAATAACATTATGTTTTTTACGTATCTTATTACAAAACGGAGGAGAATTATTCTATTAGAATTTTTCGATATTTACAATTATCCGCTGTCTCCTCAGTCTTCTATTTGTCTGTGAGAATCTTCTTCTAGCAACTTACAATTAGAATAAAAAGTCAGTTTCTGATTTAAAACGTACATTCAATTACCTGTCCCTAACATCATCATCGCATTTATTATAGCTCAGTCTTCAACAACTCATGAAATAATGCTATACCGAATTATAAGCAAAATATACTTCAGCAGCAGCTTGCTGCTGTTGAATGTCAGCGCAAACTCGCGTAATTTCACTGGCGCATCAAGACTCACATGAAACGTCTCACTAGATTAGCCGATCTCTTGTTTTCTGTTACTTGCTACTAACTTAGAGGTATTAAAGATTACTACTACTACATTTTTGTCTTCAATATTTTCCATTTCTTTAATTTTCTTCACCGATTTCGTAATAATATTTTCGAAGTAAGTATAGTTAAATACTATTACAATTTTAATTTTACTACATTAGTTACACTATTTACTTTACTACTACACTGCACTAATTTTTATTATTTTTTTCCTTCTTTAACACAATTAAAAGTAAAAAATTATCCGCTCATCTCGTATGGGATCAAAATTAACGAAACACCAATATATATATATATCACTTTTAAGAAGGTAAAATAAATTAGTAAAAAATATCGAAGTTTTCTCGAAAGTATGTAAGTTTATTCTTGCTTTCTTTAGTAATGCCAATTTGAATTTTTTGCTGTGTTTATTTGGTGAACAATATATAATATTATTTCTGAAAAACGAAAGACATTGTAATACACTTTTCTCAGGTTTATAACATATTGTATGGTTCTATAATTGAAAAAATTGCGTTCCACGTGATTATTTGTAATTTACGAGCAGTACTTGTTTCGACGTATGAATTATTGGCTGCTCGAATCGACATATTGTTCGATGAAAATTTTTGCTTGTAATCTAATTGTTATATTCAATTTTCATGTTTTTTTTTTTTATTGAAAGATTTAGCTTAATCCTTCACTTTTTCTATCGATTTTTATAAAACTATCAAAATTTCCATTTACATATACTTCGGTCAAGATTCAGAATACACGTTTGTAAGAAGTTTCTTTTCATAGTAGGCACATTTTATTTTGTCATTTGTTAATCTTCGTACACAATAGGCATAGTCGAAAACGAATGAGAGGTTTGTTGGTCTGTAACTAATAACTGACCTCGAGTGAATAGAATTTCGGCCTACCATAAATGCTTGTAGGTTTTCTCGTGTCTATGTCGACGAAATTTCACTTAACAGTTTATTTGGGAAAAACAGTAACATTCAGAAATAAAAAAAAAACAAATCAATTTGATCAAAATTTTAAATTGGAATACTTTCTTTAAATTACCCGTGACATATGATGACGACAGCAATCGCTCAGCGTTGAGTAAAAATTATAAAAAAATATATATAAATAATATAATATATTAATATATATAAACATATGTAAATAAAATAATATATATAATAATATGTATTATTAATATATAACATAATATTTATAAATGTATATAAATTAGATAAAAAAAATTCTTTTGACCTGCGGTGATTTGTCGGTAAGACATTAGAATTCTCAGCTAAACTATCTCACTATCTCTCTTTATGCCCATTACTATACTGTTATATTTGAAATATAAAAAAGTGGAAACAACAATGAAATAAATATGAGTAAGAAGAAGATTTAAAATAAATATTTTATAATATAAATTTTTAAATGTGTAAAATCATGTTGAAATATAAATTCATATTAAATATTTTTTGTATCTTATATTTAAAATTATTTTTTTTAGGTGAACTTACCGTCGCATATAAAATCTAACGTTTATTTGAAAAATAAAATGATTGTAATAACAATTTGAATTAGAATAAAGATAGTATATTATAAATTTCTTAAATATTGAAATTTTAAACAATACATGTCGATTATTAGAAATTCTGATTTTTATAAATCTAAAAAGATTTTTATAGCTCTAAAAGTATTGTGTTAAATTCAGTTTTAATCATACAACCACAATCAAATATGTATAAAATGTACTTATTTGTTAAAAAAAAATCAAAGTCAAGTGCTTCATTAACATTTTAAATCGTGTCAAAAGATTGAAAAGATATAATTGTAAGAAAAACGCGATTCTTTTCAAAGCTTCTTGCGTACACAAATATAACATGAAAACCAGAAGGTTTATGGATTTATTAAACCCATATAACAAATTTTTCGTTAATTCAAAAAATTTGTATTCCTGTTATATATTTGTAATTTATGAACGTGCTTTTTTGATATATGAAATGCCGCTTGAATCAACTTAATGGCGTCTATTTTTTGTTCATTATTTATTTTGCGATAATTTTATAATTATTATACAATTGATTAATAATAAATTTATAATAATATTCTCTCGATATACGACGAGATATAAATTGACGTATTAGTGTTAAATGCATATTATAATAAAATTTTCTTCTAGAAATCCAACGTTAAATATCACGAAGTTGATTCCCCTAAAGTGGAAGCCGGTGAAAATAAATTATTTACCAGATTATCTGTACGTAGAAAACTCGATTAAGATAATTATGGAAAACAATTTTCTCTCGAAAAAAGTAACGTTTTGGAACAAGCTAACACGTCGGATGAAATTCCATGATGCGGATTTTGGAAATTTGAAGGACAAGTTGTAATTTACATTTGTAATTCACTGTTGTAATTCACATTTTTATACAAGTCGTGTGCGAAAACATTTCAGTGATTATAAAGACTTCAAAGTGCTGAGATCTCTTAAGAATTCTAAAGAACTGATTTTTTTAATTTATTTTGTGCAATATTCTATATTTTAACTAACACTTTATAAACAATGTTAGTTATGGATTATTATGAAATTTTTTATTAAAGTTATTTTTAAGCATATTTTTATTATATTATTTACTATTAATGTATATTTCTATCATAAATATAGTTTTAATATTAAGATACGTAATTTTTATAATCTTTCTGTTAACAATAATTGCAAGATGAATATATGTTATGTCATTATTAATTTTTTCAAATATAGTGATAACATTATAATTTGTGCTCAGTTTTTCTATGTTATTCCAATGTGAACAGTTATATTCTATTTCTTGAAGAGAGTATATACGATGTTATTCTTTCCGAATAATCTGAACAATAAAACATAATTGTTATTAATTTCCATATTTGTATAATTAAATATAGAACATGATGATATTATAAAATTTCTTAAATGAGTGTGTCTGTTAAAGAGTCTTGTATATTAATGTTATCGGCCAAGAAACATTTATGTTTCGAATCTCGGAGCTATACATGGTTCTAATCTTTGTCAATGATTCGTGTAGCATCGGTGTTGAAGTGTCGACGGGGGTCCTCGGGAGCTGTCGACGCCGTCGGACCACGAGGAATTTCGGAGGCTTCCTCGAGGCTTCGAAATTCGGCGCAAATAAATTTTTAAGGACCCCGCACATTCCTATTCGCGGCTTGCAAATCCTCAGTCAAGACCGACTATCTTTTGCTATCAGACTGATAGTATAGCGATTAGCTCAGAATATTTATTACGATTAGCGACACGTGGCGAGCGAACTACTCGGAATCTGTGAAAGTGTGTTAACGGCGCCGGCCTTTTACCTTTGACTTTGGCGAAAGCATCCGTATTTTAAAGCCTTCAACCGAGACAAATCGCGCCCGGAGAGGCGCCAACAACCAATATGATACATAAGTATAGTATTGAGTGTCAGTTATTGTTTTATATTATATTTCAAGAACAGAAATATGCGAGGTAAAATGCATTCTCCGTCATACAAAGCTCTGGGAAAAGGCGAAAATAGAAAGGTGAGAGTGAGAGTGTAAGGAGACTGTTTCTTTTCTTTTTTCTACCGAACTGCACAATCGGAAAGTATCTTATTCTCTATGAACCTTTCTCACTAATGTTATCTTTAAATATGCAACCCATGGCTTATCGTGAGCAATAGCAATCGCTCGGCGTCAAATATTATACATAAATAAGTAAACAAAAAATAAAGAAGGTTTCAGGTGATAATTTGTATATATAAGCAAAAATTATAATTATTACAAGTATTCCATTAAAAATTTAATGTTTTGTAAAACAAAATTCTATAATATTGCATACGCGCGTTATACAATAATGCAAAACAGATTGCTACATTTTGCGCTGTGCTCTTTCGGCTTTATACAAGATTCATATTTCAACTCTTTGCGAGTACTATGATTAATGATCTGCGGACGAAGGTGTGCACGATTGCAATGATTCGTTTCATTTTACACGTAATTATTATTGCAATCGCACGACAATTATTCGCAAAAATACGAATACTATAAAACGAATTATTTATCGTTAATTTTAATAAACGCAGAAAATAATGCAGTTTTCAAAAAACATTTTGGCATAAAAACTTTATTTTACTATTTGCATCTCGCCGCACAAATAACAAACGGTTAAGAATGTATTAACAATATCAAAGGCTAAATATCGTGTAACAATTAATTTGTATTATTTTATCTAAATTAATTATTTAACATTTTATAATATAAATTCTCAAATGTAGAAACATGTTAAAATAAAAATTCACATTTAACATTTTTCGTGTCTTATATTTCAAATTAGTTTTCTTAAGTGAACTTACCGTCGCATTTAAAATATAATGTATTTTTGAAAAATATAGTAATTGTAATTACTGTATTTGAATTAAAATAAAAGAAGTAAATAGAAAATTTTTTAAATATCGTAATTTTAAACAATACATGTCAATTATTGGGAATTTTGATTTTTATAATTCTAAAAGATTCTTATAGCTTTAAAAGTATTGTGTTAAATATAGCCATACAACCACAATCAGATATGTATTAAAGTCTTATTTGTTAAAAAAAAAGAAACAAAGTCAAGCGCTTTAATAACTTTTTAAATCGTGTCAAAGGATTGAAGAGATATCATTTAAAAAAAAACGCGATTCTAATCAAAGTTTTTTGCGTACACAAATATAACATACAAACAGGAAGATTTATGGATTTATCAAACTCTTATAACAAATTCTTTGTTAATTCAAAAAGTTTTTATTCCAGGTATTTATTTGTAATTTACGAACAAAGTGCTTTTTTGATATATAAAATGCCGCTTGAATATACATACATAGTGGTCCGATTGTAATAATCATTTTTCTTTATTTGTTCTTGTCAGGATTAGACGCTCGTGAATTTTTTATTTTTTTTTTAATTTCTATTTTCTATTGTCATTTATCAATGTATAGACACAATGAGTATACAATAGAAATGAAAATAAAGGAAAGGCTTGTTTGTCGGTAGCTGGTTATTGACCGTTGAAAAGATATACGAGAGTCATAGCGAAAGTCACGAGCAGAGAGAGTGATGTCTAACATTGAAATATGTAGATAGCAAACAGAACAATGAGTGTTATCTGGCAGGTAGTCAGAGTTCCTTCCGAAAAAAAAAATTCCTTCCGTTGATACTCACCGCAGGCTTCAGCGTGCATATGGAGATGCACGCACAGATGCTAGCAATAGCAGAAAATGAGTGAAACATATTAAAGACGGAAACACAAGCATCTAAGATCAGCTTTGTAGTGGTCGCCCTCAAACAGTCTAAACTGAACACAATGAGAAAAGGGTTGATACGATTGTAAGGGATGACAGACGAGTGTCTCCAAACGGCTGAAAAGGAGTTCTTTCGCAAAGAGATCTTCAAGCTGCCAGAACGACGGGAAAAATGGGAAGTCAAAAGAAATGGGGATTACGTAGAAAAATAGTTCAATGTATGAGGATTTAGATGTTATACTTGCTTTTTGAATAATAAAAAAATAAGTCCTAATTTATAAAATATTATTGCTCATTATTTTCGGTATGATCCTAGTAATTTCAAGAGAAACGCGATTCTATTCAAAGTTTCTTGCGTACGCAAATATAACAAGAAAAAATAAAGATTTATGGATTTATCGAACTCATATGACAAATTCTTTGTTAACAAAAAAAATTTTAATTCTGATTATTTATTTCTAATTTACGAGCAAAGTGCTTTTTCGAAATATGAAATGCTGTTTGGATCAACATATGTACATATTGTTCGAAAATATCTGTTTGTAGTCTAATTGTAATATTCCATTTTTTTTTCATTTCTGCCAGGATTAGACAGTCGTCAAAATTATTTTCTTTACAAATCTCTATTTTCTATTGTCATTAACAACACAATGGGTACCCTATAGCTGAAAATGAAAAAAAGATTTATTTGTTCGTAGCTGGTATTTGTCCTCGAGTAAATAGAATTTCAGCCTGCAGATTATAAATGCCTGTAGGTTTCACTGTGTCTGCGTCGACGAAATTTTACTTAAGAGTTATTTTTATATTATAAACGTTTTAGAAAGATTATAAAAATAAAATCAATTTTACAAAATTTCTTAAAATTTTATAATATTTCCTTAGATTTATTGTTTGTAACACATCGTGACAGTGGCAATCACTCGGCGTGGAATATTATATATAAATAAGTAAAAAGGAAGATTAAGATATAGAGATTTTTTTCCAACTATCGTGATTTGCTATAATACAACATTAGATATTTTATATCAGCCTGACATCATTTCCGTTTTTTTCATTCTCATCACTGTTACACTGTTTTTTTTTAAATATGAAGAAAACTTTTTCATTATAGAAAAAAAAATGAAAAATAAATATATTTTATATCAATGCGGAGGTTTCTTCATTCTTGTCCTCAGAATCGTTGTTGAACAGATTATGGCAAGCATTTTATATCACTGTCTGATAACAAATTAAACGTATTAATTTTTAATGCATTTTAATTGTAATTAACTAACTATATTAAGACTTACGAAAAAAGTATTTCTTGCACAATGTTATCTATAATGAATTTATATTTATTTAATATTTTAGTTACTGTTCTTAATGATACGATATCGTGTCAAATTTGCATTTATTTGTATATATTTGTATTGTATATTTTAAGTATAGCACATCTGCACGCTATTAATTGTAATTATCTTACCATAATATTACCAATAATTATGCTTACTATACTATTATCAACATATTACTTGTTTTCTTAAAGTTTAATGTAATTTATAATTAATTAAATAAACTTTATATATAGATTTGCTCGATTTTTATATATAAATAGGTATGTGAGTGCCATTAATTGTTATTACCAGTTATATGCATGCCAATGAGAAAAGTATCAGGATTTTTTTTACAACAGATAAGTCGCAGAAATGCTGTTAAAATATTATTCGTTGTAATTTGATATTAAATTACATATCAAATAAAAAATCTCTATTAAGGAAACGCATCAAAATAAATTAATTAACTCAAATACAGCAATTAATTAATGGATAGATTAAATAATTTTACATGTGCGAACAAAGAGGGAGATCTTTTTTGCTTATAAAACAATTTCATGTGCCTGTGAACGCGTGCGCGCACACATACACACACATATATGCATGTATGTGCACAGAGAAAGATATATTACATACATTAATATATACATATACATGTAACATTTACAATTAATATTTAATATTGTATAAAGTTTTATACGTCCGCAAGATACAAAAATGTCAACAAAGGCATTTATATGCGATGGCTTATTAATGTATTAAATATATCTATAGATGTATTTATACACGATAAATATATCTATTTATAGAATTAAATATTCAATTTTACATGTGTAAAATTTGTGATTTTTTTTAACATAATAAAAAATATCTAACATCAAGATATGTATTCGAAAACTATCATTAAAAATTGTTGAAATAAAATATTTGCAAAAATTTATACGTCTTACTGCGTAGCTGAAGCATACCAAAATTCACAATTTATTTCAATATGAAGGCCATCTTATGCTACTGAGAATTTGCTGAGAATATAACTTTCGTTTAAACTTATATATATATATAATTTAAGTTCATTGTTATCCCACACACAGGCATCTGATAAATAGTGGGGTGACAAAGCGGGGAACGGCTATTGTGTTCAGCGCAAGTATTAGACTTTTGGAAAATATACGGAATCCCTAAAAAAATATTTACAATATAATATTATATTTGTAGAAATTAATAAAAATGTTTATAAAAATATTTTATAAAAATGTAAACTAAGCATGTTGAAGAATTGTTAAAAAATTAGCTTATATATAAATATATATATACTGTGTTTTACGAAAACTATAAAGAAATTCTAATTAATTTCGGGTTAATTATAAATTAATGGCACATAAACAATTACTTGGTTAGTTGCATTGATTTTCTTATATCCGTTCATGAAAAGCTAATTTTTTAACAATTTATTAACAAGTTTTCTCACATTTTTAAAAAATATTTTTTTAATATTTTTATAAATTTTTTAAAATATATTATTTTATTAAAAATATTTTTTTTAGTGATTCCGTGTATTTTCCACAAATGTAATACTTGAACATACACACAATAGCTGTTTCCCACTTTGTAGTTTTTCTACTATTTGTCGGGTGCCTGTGGAAGAGATATCTGGTGGGGAGAAGGGATATAAAGAGCCAAAATTTCGGACCACATTCTATGGTATGCTACGTTCGGGCTCCATAGTACAACGTTTTGTCATACAAGTTCCGTGCTATATATCGTGATTATTACCGTGTACTAATATCAGAGAATATATATAAATTTATATTTTCACGTGGTACTTCGACGAACGAAAATCCTAGAAGGAAATAATAAAATTTTAGTGTGTTCAGTGTGTGTTTAGTGTTTTCCTTCAGTTTTAGTTATTTCATTACAAACGATGGATTTTAATCCAGCACGGACATTGAAAGAGCTGAATATTTCTTGGAGTATTATGAAGTGGTATTCAGTAGATGAACATTTAATGCTACCTGGCAAGTGTATGGAAATAAATTGCGCGTTTGGGAATACTACCAGGTATCATCTCTTACCGGAGCTTCATCGAGAATCTACAATAATTGGTAAGAATATAAACAACAAATTATAAGAGAGTATATAATAAAATAAATTATGACAAAATTATTTCTTAATTCTGAATTATTATTTGAAGGTACCGATAATTCAGAAAAGATGATCGACTATGCAAGGAGAAACTTTATGAATGACGAAAGAATTGATTTCGACATCTTCGACATCCAGACGAAAAACGTACCAGCGGGATATATTGCAGAGTTTGACCATATATTTTCATATCCAACTCTTCACTCGCGTAATGATATTCAGTAAGTACAAATTAAATTTATATTTTGTGAAAGATAGAGACAGAATGAAAGAAAAAGATAATCATCCTATAAATCATGTATTTCACAAAAGTTGTTTTAAATAAATAATATATTCTTATTCAATTTTTTTAAACATTTTCACGTAACTGCTTTTTTGAATATTTTTTTGTCTACATTAATGCAAAAAATTATGTTAAAATATTAACATTTTGAAAACATAAATGTTCTATGTTAATTGGTTTTGATACTATATTAAAACAAGATAGATTTAAAATTAATTTTGTAGCTCAAAAATATTTTAACACATATATAACTTTTAAAAAATGATTATATTTCTTTTTCTCATTTAACAGGCAAGAGTTTAAAAATGTATTTGATATGCTAAAACCAGGAGGATGTTTCCATATGGCCATTGTCGTAAGGCATGATGCATTCAGGTTATATAACCGTATGAAAAATCACCCAGTTTACGGCAAATATTTCAAGGTATAGATATGTGTTAATATTTTAAACATTATTTCCTAATTGTAAATTTTCTACTACATATTTTTAATTATACTGTTTCTATTTTTACATGATACATGAAGAATTACACTTCGCCGTTCCATTACGCGAATAATCCCGAAGAGGATTTAAAGCGACTACTTTGGAATGTCGGATTTACTGTCAAGTCCTGCAGAACTAAATCTGATATAGAATGTGAAACAGATTATCTTTTACGTAAGTACTTTTACTTTTCACTGTGCGTATATTGACCATAAACGTAAAAATCTTATTTAAAAAATCAAATTCTTCTTAATGAAGCTATTTAATGATGTAAATCACAACAATAATTTAATTAACTTCTTATGTATGTATGTAACACTTTTTCATAAGAATTATTATTTATTTCGACAGCGTTTATCCTCTTCGGGCTTCCCTTCATGAATGAATTACCACTCGAACAAGCAGAAGACCTCAAGGAAAAACTAACAACCCGATTTAATAGAATGGAGAAAATGATTAACCGTCAAAATCCCAACGATCCAGATTATGAGGAATATCACTTCGATTTGTATGGAATAATAGAAATTCATGCTTGCAAACCGTCGCACATAATATATGTATAATATCCCAGCTAGCATATCCTCGTTATATGGACGTCAGGAAATTAGTCATTTTCATTCTATTGACGTCAAAAAAGGTACCATAATATAACGTCATTTTAATCACCAAATAATCACGTTTCTCGAACTACATTATTTTATCGTCATATTCACATATTTATTCTATTATTTTTATAAATACTTGCTTGTATTTTGAATTAATATTCCAGTATATTCGAGTTTGAAATAAACGTTCTAATTTCATCTTTCATAACAAAGTTAAAACAGATATCTTTGTGGAATTTGTTAATGTAATTTAATGATTTATAATTACTGAGCAAAAGTAAATAGATGAATATAAATATAATCTAATTAAAGAAGATATTCATTTTTTAATTACTGATTTGGTATTTATTTTTTTAATTACAGATGATCTTCAAAAGGCCCGTGTAAAACTTAAGAAATGCGAAAATACATCAGATGTGCAATCTACGTCTGAAACTGAACGTGGTAGACATAGAAAAAGAAATCGCAAATACTATTTAAGCAGTGATGAAGATAATGAATACCAAGATACATCTGTTTTAATACGCTCGCCCCAAAAACTATCAAACAAGGTAATAGAATAATATTTCGTTAAGTTCTCTAAAATATTAAATTATAAATTATTAAGAATTGCGTAAGCAATTTGATGGCATTTTTCGTATGGATTATGCACGTGTTATTGATAACATCGCGATAGTGTGTTTCGATCTCAATTATCACTTATTTAATATTGCATACATGTACTAAAAAACTACATTAATTTGTTTTTATTATTACTCTTTCGTAATTTAAATGCAATTATCTATTTTAAAGTAAAATAATGTATGATAATCATATTTTTAAATTAACTGTGTGTAGCATTGAAAGAGATTTCGAATTTATTATTAAATCATTTAATTTGTAATTTATATTATGTTTATTAGATGAACTAAGAAATGTATGTTATATGTATGACAATTTTATTTTGAAATGAATCTACTTGTTCATTTTGCGAAGGGCAAATTTTAAATATTTTATGAATGTATGTATATTCTATTTTAATCAGAAATGGTTTTAATAATATTCTTTCTTACTGTTTATACAGATATACAAATATTTATAGTGCAAACTTTTGTGGAAGTAGCAAAAACGAGAGAAGAATTGAAAGAAATTCACGGACTTGTAAATGTAACGACTTCTAATAGCATAACTTCATTGCCATTCTGTTAAATTTCGACTTAAAACACACGAAGATGTAGAAGCGCTTGAAAACTATTTACATTCTCCAGATAACCAAAATTTTGTGGTAAGAAAATATAATTTCTAAACGTCGAATGAATAAACCGGTGATTTTATAGTTTAGCAATTTTATTTGTTTTATACACATTGTTTCTTTTGCATTCATTATATTTGTCGACTTTGAGAGGTATATTACTATTAGTTCACAAACAAACAAAATCCTGCGAAAATTTCTTACCAACGAATTATAGCTACAGATTATAATTTTGCTGCTCAAAAACATAATGAAATACCTTTTGGAATTCTTACATTAAAAACAGTTATAATTCGTAAATATATAGTCAGTATACATATATACAATTAGATAATATGTATAGATATCATAATATAGTAAAATATAATGTGATAAATATGTAGATAATATATACAATATTTTTTTCTTATTACAGGTGCAATACAAATACAATCTTCTTCCGCTACCGATAATGATGTGGAAAACGCAATTAAAATTTGGCTTAAACACGCTCTGCAACGGTTAACAGAAGAAAATAAAAAAAAACGTCCATAAGCAAAACTTCCTTGTTACTAGTAAGATTAGAACTAAGTTAAAAATTTTTTATTAAATTACTGATTTTTATTATTTTGGTTTGAAATATGCTCTAATACGCTTAAATGCATAAAATCAGGCATGCTTTAAAAGACGATGAAAAATTAAAAATTAATTTTAATATTGACGGTATTCTTCTATTCAAAAGATCAAACTTACAATAGTGGCCAATTTTGGGTGTTATAAAAAATTTTCCAGCTATTTCCATAATAGCAAAACAGTTAACAAATATTCAAATATTCATGATTATTCATATGATTCATCAGAGCTTATAATTTATCATATAAACGTTATTGAAAGTTTATCAGAAAATCTGAGAGCATGGCCAATATCAAAATATGGAAAATGTATTGCTCTTCCTGTTAACTGCGACTATTTTGTATCATTTCCTATTATACACAGTTTGAATGAATAATTCTTAATTTTGTTCTCTCATTTGTCTTTATTTTTAATTTATTTTTGAAGTTTTTAATTCTTTATTATTTACTTATTAATTAATTAAATATTAATTATTTACTTATTAGTTATTAAGATATTATTAAGATATTATTAATATTATATTTTAAGATATTAATATTAAGCTCCTATTAAGATATTATTATTTTTATGTTATTAAGATTTTAATATTAAGCTCCTATTTAGTTATTTACTTATTATTTACCTATTATTTGCTATTTAACTATTTAGTAATTAGATATTTACTGTACAAAATATATGTATTATTATATGCATCAATACAGATTTTTTTACTTTGTGCAATAAATAACATTATATATATAACTGAAGTGTTCTATAATAATTAATATTTAAAATCATGTATAAAAATCACGTTTAATGAGAATAAAAGAGACATCATAAAACAACGTCTTTATAACGTATATGTAGTGACTTCAATTATCTGTGACATTAGTCTGTCACTTTTAGGTCTAAATACGTCTTATTATATATGTATATAATATTTTTATATTTCTATATTTTTTCATTTTCTAAAAAGTTTTATGTATTAGCAGCATTAATTAATTTTTACATGATTTTATGATTTCTCAGTTGAAGAAATAACATTATGTTTTTTACGTATCTTATTACGAAACGGAGGTTTATTCTATTATAATTTTTCGATATTTTGAATTATCCGCTTTCTCCTCAGTCTTCTATTTGTCTGTGAGAATCTGCATCTAGCAACTTACAATTAGAATAAAAAGTCAGTTTCTGATTTAAAACGTACATTCGATTACCTGTCCCTGACATCATCATCACATTTATCATAGCTCAGTCTTCAACAACTCATGAAATAATGCTGTACCGAATTACAGGCGAAATATACTTCAGCAGCAAGCTGCTGCTGAATGTCAGCGCAAACTCGCGCAATTTCACTGACGCATCAAGTCTCACATGAAACGTCTCGCTAGATTTGCCGATCTCTTGCTTTTCTTTTAGTAGTAACTAAGAGGTATTAAAGACTTCATTTTCTAAAAAGTTTTATGTATTAGCAGCATTAATTAATTTTTACATAATTTTATGATTGCTCAGTTGAAGAGATAACATCATGTTTTTTATGTATCTTTTCGAGATGCTCGATTTTTCGGAAACAGAGGAAACTACTACTACATTCTTGTCTTCAATATTTTCCATTTTCTTAATCTTCTTCACCGATTTCGTAATAATATTTTTGGAGTAAGTATAGTTAAATACTATTACAATTTTTATTTTACTACACTAGTTACACTATTTACTTTACTGCTACACTGCACTAATTTTTATTATTTTTTCCTTCCTTAACACAATTAACAGTAAAAAATTTTCCGCTTATCTCGTGCGGGATCAAAATTAACGAAACACTAATATATGTATATCACTTTTAAGAAGGTAAAATGAATTGGTAAAAAATATCGAAGTTCTCTCGAAAGTATCGAAGTTTATCCTTGCTTTTTTTAGTAATGCTAATTTGAATTTTTTGCTGTGCTTATTTTGTGAATAATTATCATCATTGAGATCACATACTTTGACAAATCAAAGAGAGTTAAATAGCAACGTAAGTAATTTTATTCATTTATAACGCCTAAGTTTATAATATTATTTTTGAAAAACGAAAGACATTGTAATGCACTTTTCTCAGGTTTATAACATATTGAATGGTTCTTGTTGCAAAAATTGCGTTCTACGTGATTATTTGTAATTTACGAGCAGTGCTTGCTTCGACGTATGAATTATTGGCTGCTCGGATCGACATATAATTCGATGAAAATTTTTGCTTGTAATCTAATTGTCATATTCAATTTTTATGTTTTTTTTTCTATTGAATGATTTAGCTTAATCCTTTACTTTTTCCATCGATTTTTATAAAACTATCAAAGTTTTCAATGACATTTACTTTTCTCAAGATTCAGTAATACACGTTTGTGAGAAATTTCTTTCCAAAGTAGGCACATTTTATTTTGTCATTTGTTAATCTTCGTAGACAATAGGCATAGTCGAAAACGAAAGAAAGGTTTGTTGGTCCGTAACTGGTAACTGACCTTGAGTGAATAGAATTTCGGCCTACCATAAATTCCTGTAGGTTTTCTCGTGTCTATGTCGACGAAATTTCACTTAACAGTTTATTTGTGAAAAACAGTAACATTCAGAAATAAAAAAAAACCAGATCAATTTGATCAAAATTTTAAATTGAAATACTTTCTTTAAATTACCCGTGACTTATGATGACGACAGCAATCGCTCAGCGTTGAGTAAAAATTATAAAAAAATATATATAAATAATATAATATATTAATATATATAAACATATGTAAATAAAATAATATATATAATAATATGTATTATTAATATTATAATAATGTATTATAAAATAATATTTATAAATGTATATAAATAAGATAGAAAAAATTTTTTCGACCTGCGGTGATTTGTCGGTAAGACATTAGAATTCTCAGCTAAACTATCTCACTATCTCTCTTTATGCCCATTACTATACTGTTATATTTGAAAAATAAAAATGTGGAAAGAACAATGAAATAAAATATGAGTAAGAAGATTTAAAATAAATATTTTATAATATAAATTTTTAAATGTGTAAAATCATGTTGAAATATAAATTCATATTAAATATTTTTTGTATCTTATATTAAAAATTAATTTTTTTAGGTGAACTTACCGTCGCATATAAAATCTAACGTTTATTTGAAAAATAAAATGATTGTAATAACAATTTGAATTAGAATAAAGAAAGTATATTATAAATTTTTTAAATATTGAAATTTTAAACAATACATGTCGATTATTAGAAATTCTGATTTTTATAAATCTAAAAAGATTTTTATAGCTTTAAGAGTATTGTGTTAAATTCAGTTTTAATCATACAACCACAATCAAATGTGTATAAAATGTACTTATTTGTTAAAAAAAAAATCAAAGTCAAGTGCTTCAATAACATTTTAAATCGTGTCAAAAGATTGAAAAGATATAATTTCAAGAAAAACGCGATTCTATTCAAAGTTTTTTGCGTACGCAAATATAACATGAAAACAGGAAGATTTATGGATTTATTAAACCCATATAACAAATTTTTCGTTAATTCAAAAAATTTGTATTCCAGTTATATATTTGTAATTTATGAACGTGTTTTTTTATATATGAAATGCCGCTTGAATCAACTTAATGGCGTCTATTATTTGTTCATTATTTATTTTGCGGTGATTTTATAATTATTATACAATAGATTAATAATAGATTTATAATAATTTTCTCTCGATATACGACGAGATATAAATTGACGTATTAGTGTTTAATGCATATTATAATAAAATTTTCTTCTCGAAATCTAACGCCAAATATCACGAAGTTGATTCCCCTAAAGTGGAAGCCGGTGAAAATGAATTATTTACCAGATTATCTGTACGTAGGAAACTCGACTAAGATAATTATGAAAAACAATCTTTCCTCGGAAGATGAGACGTTTATAATCAGCTAACACGTCGGATGAAATTCCAGGATGCGGATTTTGGAAATTTGAAGGACGAGTTGTAATTCACAGTTGTAATTCACAGTTGTAATTCACATTTTTATACAAGTCGTGTGCGAAAACCTTTCTGTGATTATAAAGACTTCAAAGTGCTGAGATCTCTTAAGTATTCTAAAGAACTGATTTTTTAAATTAATTTTTTGCAATATTCTATATTTTAACTAACACTTTATAAACAATGTTAGTTATGAATTATTATAAAATTTGTTATTAAAATTATTTTTATGCATATTTTTATTGTATTATTTACTATCAATGCGTATTTTTAACATAGATATAATTTTAATTTTAAGATTTGTAATTTTTATAATAATTTTGTTAACAATAATTGCAAGATGAATATATGTTTTGTCATTATTAATTTTTTCAAATATAGTGACAACATTATAATTTGTGCACAGTTTTTCTATGTTATTCCAACGTGAACAGTTATATTCTATTTCTTGAAGAGAGTATATACGATGTTATCCTTTCTGAATAATCTGAACAATAAAACATAATTGTTATTAATTTCCATATTTGTATAATTAAATATAGAACATGATGATATTCTAAAATTTATAAATTGAGTGTGTCTGTTAAAGAGCCTTGTATATTACTGTTATCGACCAAAAAAGTAAAAAAACATTTATGTTTCAAATCTCGAAGCGATACATGGTTCTAATCTTTGTCAATGATTCGTTTAGCATCGGTGTTGAGGTGTCGACGGGGGTCCTCGGGGGCTGTCGACGCCGTTGAACCACGAGGAATTTCGAAGGCTTTCTCGAGGCTTTGAAATTCGGCGCTAACAAGTTTTTAATAACTCCGCACATTCCTATTCGCGGCTTGCAAATCCTCAGTCGAGACCGACTATCTCTTACTATCAGACCGATTAGTATAGCGATTAGCTCAGAATATTTATTACGATTAGGGACACGTGGCGGGCGAACCACTCGGGCCCTGTAAAAGGGCGTTAACGGCGCCGGCCTTTTACCTTTGACTCTGGCGAAAGCATCCGTATTTTTAAGCCTTCAACCGAGACGAATCGCGCCCGGAGAGGCGCCAACAACCAATATGATACATAAGTATAGTATTGAGTGTCAGTTATTGTTTTATATTATATTTCAAGAACAGAGATATGCGAGGTAAAATGCTTTCTCCGTCAAGGAAAAGGCGAAAATAGAAAAGTGAGAATGAGAGTGTAAGGAGAGTGTTTCTTTTCTTTTTTTTCTACCAAATTGCACGGTCGGAAAGTATCTTATTCTCTATGAATCTTTCTTACTAATGTTGTCTTTAAATATGCAACCCATGGCTTATCGTGAGCAATAGCAATCGCTCGGCGTCAAATATTATACATAAATAAGTAAACAAAAATTAGAGAAGGTTTCAGATGATAATTTGTATATATAAGCAAAAATTATAATTATTACAAGTATTCCATTAAATTTTAATGTTATGTAAAACAAAATCTATAATATTGCATGAGCGCGTTATACAATAATGCAAAATAGATCGCTACATTTTGCGCTGTGCTCTTTCGGCTTTTTACAAGATTCATTTTTCAACTCTTTGCGACTACTATGATCGATGATCTGCGGACGAAGGTGTGCACGATTGCAATGATTCGTTTTATTTTACACGTAATTATTAGTGCAATCGCACGACAATTATTCGCAAAAATACGATTACTTTAAAACGAATTATTCATCGTTAATTTTAATAAACGCAGGAAATAATGCATTTTTCAGAGAACAATTTGACATGAAAGCTTAATTTCACTATTTGCATCTCGCCGCACAAATAACAAACGGTTAAGAATATATTAACAATATCACATAAAGGCTAAATATCGTGTAACAATTAATTTGTATTAATCTACCTAAATTAATTATTTAACATTTTATAATATATATTCTCAAATGTATAAACATGGTAAAATAAAAATTCACATTAAACATTTTTCGTAATTTACCTTCGCATATAAAATCTAACGCTTATTTGAAAAATAAAGTAATTGTAATTACAGTTCGAAATAGAATATAAGAAAATTAAAAATTTTTAAAATATCGCAATTATAAAAAATACATGATAATTATTAGAAATTTAGATTTTTAAATCTAAGAGATTTTTATAGCTTTAAAAAAATTGTGTTAAATTTAGCCATACAACCACAATCAGATATGTATTAAAGTCTTATTTGTTAAAAAAAGAAAAACAAAGTCAAGCGCTTTAATAACTTTTAAAATCGTTTCAAAAGATTGAAGAGATATAATTTCAAAAAAAAAGCGATTTTATTCAAAGTTTCTTGCGTACACAAATATAACATAGAAACAAGAAGATTTATGAATTTATCAAACTCATATAAAAAATTCTTTGTTAATTCAAAAAATTTATATTCCAGTTATTTATTTGTAATTTACGAACAAAGTGCTTTTTGATATATAAAATGCCGCTTGAATCAACATACATAGTAGTTCGATTGTAATATTCATTTTTCTTTATTTGTTCTTCTCAAGATTAGACGCACCTGAATTTTTTATTTTATTTTTAATTTCTATTTTCTATTGTCATTTATCAATGTATAGACACAATGAGTATACAATAGAAATGAAAATGAAAGAAAAGCTTGTTTGTCGATAGCTGGTTATTGACCGTTGAGAAGATATACGAGAGTCATACCGAAAGTCACAAGCAGAGATACTCACCGCAGGCTTTAGCGTGCATATGGAAATGCACGCACAGATGCTAGCAATAGCAGAAAATGAATGAAACATATTAAAGACGGAAACACAAGCATCAAAGATCAGCTTTGCAGTAGCCGCCCTCGAACAGTCTGAACTGAACACAATGAGAAAAGGGTTGATACTATTGTAAGGGATGACAGACGAGTGTCTCCGAACGGCTGAAAAGGAGTTCTTTCGCAAAGAGATCTTCAAGCTGCCAGAACGACGGGAAAAATGGGAAGTCAAAAGAAATGGGGATTAGGTAGAAAAATAGTTCAAGAAATTAGGATTTAGATGTTATAATTGCTTGATTTTTGAATAATAAGAAAATAAGTCCTAATTTATAAAATATTATTGCTCATTATTTTTGGTATGATCCTAGTAATTTCAAGAGAAACGCGATTTCATTCAAAGTTTCTTGCGTACGCAAATATAACAAGAAAAAATAAAGATTTATGAATTTATCGAACTCATATGACAAATTCTTTGTTAACAAAAAAAATTTTTATTCTGATTATTTATTTCTAATTTACGAGCAAAGTGCTTTTTTAAAATATGAAATGCTGTTTGGATCAACATATGTACATATTGTTCGAAAATATCTGTTTGTAGTCTAATTGTAATATCCCATTTTTTTTCATTTCTGCCAAGATTAGACGGTCGTAAAAAATATTTTCTCTGAAAATCTCTACTTTTTATTGTCATTTAACAACACATTGGTACACAATAGCTGAAAATGAAAGAAAGATTTATTTGTCCGTAGCTGGTATTTGTCCTTGAGTTAATAGAATTTCTGCCTGCATGTTATAAATGCCTATAGGTTTTACTGTGTCACCGTCGACGAAATTTTACTTAAGAGTTATTTTTTTATATTATAAACGTTTAAGAAAGATTATAGAAAATAAAATCAATTTACAAAATTTTTTAAAATTTTATAATATTTTTTTAGATTTTTGTTTGTGACACATCGTGACAGTGGCAATCACTCGGCGTGAAATATTATATATAAATAAGTAAAAAGAAAGAAAAAGATATAGAGATTTTTCTTCAACTATCGTGATTTGCTATGATACAACATTAGATATTTTATATCAGCTTGACATCATTTCCGTCTTTTTCATTCTCGTCATTGTTACCTTGTTATTTTTGAGATATGAAGAAAACTTTTTCATTATAGAAAAAATAAATGTAAAATAAATATATTTTATATCAATGCGGAGGTTTCTTCATTCTCGTCCTCAGAATCGTTGTTGAACAGATTATGGCAAGCATTTTATATCACTGCTTTATAACAAATTAAACGTATTAATTTTTAATGCATTTTAATAGCAATTAACTAACTATATTAAGACTTACGAAAAAAGTATTTCTTGCACAATGTTATCTATAATAAATTTATATTTATAGTTACTGTTCTTAATGATACGATATCGTGTCAAATTTGCATTTATATGTATATATTTGTATTGTATATTTTAAGTATAGCACTTCTGCACGCTATTAATCGTAATTATCTTACTATAATATTATCAATAATTATGCTTACTATAATATTATCAACATATTACTAGTTTTCTTTAAGTTTAAAGAAATTTATAATTAATTAAATAGACTTTATATATATATTTGTTCGATTTTTATATATAAATGTGTATGTGTGTGCCATTAATTATTATTACCAGTTATATGCATGCCTATTAGATAAATATCAGGATTTCTTTTACAACAGATAAGTCGCACAAATTCTGTTAAAATATTATTCGTTGTAATTTGATATTAAATTACATATCAAATAAAAAATCTCTATTAAGGAAACGCATCAAAATAAATTAATTAACTCAAATACAGCAATTAATTAATAGTTAGATTAAATAATTTTACATGTGCGGACAAAGAGGGAGATTCTTTTTGCTTACAAAACAATTTCATGAGCTTGTGTACGCGCGCGCGCACACATACTCACACATATATGCATGTATGTGCACAGAGAAAGAAATATTAAATACATTAATATATACATATACATGTAACATTTACAATTAATATTTAATATTGTATAAAGTTTTATACGCGCGCAAAATACAAAAATGTCAACGAAGGCATTTATATGCGATGGCTTATTAATGTATTAAATATATCTACTTATATATGTATTTATACACGATTAATATATCTATTTATACAATTAAATATTCAATTTTACATCTCTAAAATTTGTGATTATTTTTAACATAATATAAAATATCTAACATCAAGCTATGTATTCGAAAACTATCATTAAAAATTGTTGAAATAAGACATTTGCAAGAATTTATACGTCTTACTGCGTAGCTGAAGCATACCAAAATTCACAATTTATTTCAATATGAAGGCCATCTTATGCTACTGAGAATTTGCTAAGAATATAACTTTCGTTTAAACTAATATATATATATATATATATATATATATATATATATTTATATATAATTTAGGTCCATGTGTCCTACACACAGGCATCTGACAAATAGTGGGGAGACAAAGCAGGGAACAGCTATAGTGTTCAGCGCAAGTATTAGACTTTTGTAAAATATACGGAATCCCTAAAAAAATATTTTCAATATAATATTATATTTGTAGAAATTATTAAAAATATTTATAAAAATATTTTTTAAAAATGTGAAATAAGCTTGTTGAAAATTTGTTAAAAAATTAGCTTATATATAAATATATATATATATATATATATATACTGTGCTTTACGAAAACTATAAAGAAATTCTATTTCATTTCGGGTTAATTATTATTAATGGCACATAAACAATTACTTGGTTAGATGCATTGATCTTATATCCGTTTGTGAAAAGCTAATTTTTTAACATTTCTTTAACAAGTTCTTTTCACATTTTTAAAAAATATTTATATAAATATTTTTATAAATTTCTAAAAATATAATATTTTATTGAAAATATTTTTTTAGGGATTCCGTGTATTTTCCAAAAATGTAATACTTGAACATACACACAATAGCTGTTTCCCACTTTGTAGTTTTTCTACTATTTGTCGGGTGCCTGTGGAAGGGATACCTGGTGGGGTGAAGGGATATAAAGGGCCAAAATTTCGGACCACATTCTATAGTATGCTACGTTCGGGCTCCATAGTACAACGTTTTGTCATACAAGTTCCGTGCTATATATCGTGATTATTATCGTGTACTAATATCAGAGAATATATATCAATTTATATTTTCACGTGGTACTTCGACGAACGGAAATCCTAGAAGGAAATAATAAAATTTTAGTGTGTTTAGTGTTTTCCTTCAGTCTTAGTTATTTCATTTCAAACGATGGATTTCAATCCAGCACAGACATTGAAAGAGCTGAATATTTCTTGGAATACATCAAGCTGGGATATAAAAGAGGAACATCTAATGCTACCTGGCAAGTGTATGGAAATAAATTGCGCGTTTGGGAATAGTACTAGGTATCATCTCTTACCGGAGCTTCATCGAAAATCTACTATAATTGGTAAGAATATAAACAACAAATTATAAGAAAGTATATAATAACCCAGATAGCACGTGGAACTCTTATGGACGTCCATTGGACGTTCGAGTCCTGACATTTGGACGTCCATAAGTTGTCTGAATTAAGACCGACGGACGTCCAATGGACGTCCATAGGGATGTCGGTTTTTACTACTGCGGACGTCCAAAACAATATCCAAAAAAGGATCTAAAATGGACGTCATTTTCAGTGCCCTTACTGTTACAATTAATGTTTAAATAAATATTCAAAACTTTATAAAGGAGAGGTTTATGAGCAATAATAACTTTGAAGTGTAGCAGGATTAATTCGTATATTTATAAAATGTATGTAAAATACATCAATATTTTAACACACATATACAATTTTAATTATACAGTTATTATTTGGACTTTAATCACAGTTTGAACTTTTAAATCACAGTTTAAATTTATACAGCAATATTTTAATTATTCATTAATAATATAGACTATACACATATAAAATTAAAACTAAATTTCTACATTTCTAATTTATTTTGTAATAAAATCTTTTAAAATAAAATCTTGTAAAATAATCTCACTCATTATCAGTTTCAATCTTTGAAATGTAATCTGTGTTTATAATCTATATATATTGCATTAGAAATATAATCTATATTATATGTATAAAAAAGATACATTATTATAATATAATAATCAATAATACATTAAAAAAGAAAAGAATAAAAGTAATATTGAAATAGTATATAGTAAATATATTGCAGAGTATTATTTTAAAGAATGTAAATAAATTGTATGTTGAGAAGAAAGATATAAGTATTGCACTTAATCGTAACAAACTGAAACTAATACAATAAATTATTCCTGTTGCATCCTTTAATAGCTTTGCATATACTCTTGAACTATAATATATATACTATAAATATAGCCTTATTTTGCATATAATTCTAGAAAGAAAATATGAAATAAAAAACATCTCAATAAACTAATTGTAAGAAATACATGTCAATAAATTATAATAAAAAAAACCTGTCGGATATAATTAAGAAACAAAGAACCAAACTAAACTATTGATCATTTTCGCATGTTTTATTTTTTTTCTTTGCATCACATCGTTTTTTTGCTCTCCTCAACCATTTTTGGATTGCTTTTTCCAGTTCCAATTTGGTGTAAGAATCACAATATGCAGTACCTGTAGCTATAACAAAAAAAGTAATTTGTATACTTGCAAAGATCATGAATATATTTCTTCAATTAATTAATTTTGCATTAAAAATTCAAACAAATATATGTATATATATATATATATATATATATAGATATGCTATTACAAAAATATTTGAAATAGTACATTTACCTAATAACATATCCGTTATTCGAAGATTGCAAAATTTCCTTTTGAGCTTAGCACCCAGCCAACTATATTGGACTGCAAGTTCATTAGTAATTAATCGGCATAAATTTCTTTTAATAAAATTATAAGGACATGTGCCTCCTATTGTACGTGTTTCCATAATCTACAAAAATTCATATATTATATTACAATTTAATAAATTTGTTCTTTTTACTGGCTGCACTAGTTCAAAGTTTATCTTTTTTACTCCACATTAGAAGAAAAGAGATAAACTCTGAACTTGTGCAGCCAGTTGAGTTAAAAAGAACAGACCTAATATTCAAAATTCCTCTTTTATAAAGTATATAATTTTTATATATTATATATGTATTACCGAACGTTCAAAGTCTTCTGAAATTTTTAAAAATTTTTCTACGGCTCCTTCCATCTCTTCAACAGTTTTTAACGGTAAATCAAACGACAAATAAATAAACTTTTCATTTTGCTTGTTGACATCCTGATTTTGTTGCATCAGATTACCGGTTACGACATCTTTTATTTCTCTTAAATCGTCTGCCATTTGCCACAACTGCGTTTTGAATAAACTTTGTTGGCGAATAATTTCCTTAAAATATTTCGTATTATCTGTAAAAGAATGTTTTTATATTTTTAAATTATTATCTTCCAACTCATTGAATAACGATTATTTACAACAATTTTAAAAATGCACATACCACTATCATTTCGAGTGAATGAATGATGCTGAGGGGCATTATTTAAAGAAGTGTCAATGTTATTATTGAGGGAGTCACGCATATTGAATGCTTGCTTCATTGTTTTGGAGCCAGTTGCATTTGAATTCAATTTAATATTTATGGATTCTGCGAAATCAAAAAATATAAATCATTCATTGAATAACGATAATTTACAACTCTTTAGAAAATACACATACCACTATCATCTTGAGTGAATGAATGAGGGGCATTATTCAAACAAGTATAAATGATATTACTGAAGGAATCACGCGTATTGACTGTTTGTTTAATTGCTTTGGATACACTTGGATTCGAATTCATTTTAATATTCGTGGATTCTGCAAAATCAATATTATGTCTACAATTCTACAAAATAAAAGATAATAATGTCCATCGTGGTGTTTAATTGATTAAATTATTATATTGATTTGTTTATTATTAATTCATGTTTTACGAGCCTTACAAGAAAAAATAAATATACTTTTATTAATTACATCTTTGATATTAAAAACAAGATGTATATACTTGATTCCAACACTGTCTAATTTAATTTAGTAGATACTTGAAATTTAAAAGATCGGAAAAAAGGAAGAAAAATAAAAAGAAATTTATAAGATGTTATTATTTAAATAATAAATTAATTACATATAACATAATAACAATAAATTAAATGCATCTATTCTAATTAAATAAACTTGAACTGTTTATTTTGTTAACTTACCTGTCATTTCCGGATGTTTTGGAATAATGCTATTAGACTCTTCAGAGTCTTCATCAGAATCTTCAGAATATTGTATTATCTTGGTCTTTTTTTAACCATTTCGTCCTCTGAGAGAGAAAATAATTTTAAATATAAATTAGTATATATATAATAAACGTTAATATTTACACAATAACTACAGAAATATTTGTTTACTGAAACAACCTTTTAATTGCTTTGTCTTGTTGAAGAGCTCTTATTTTGATCGCAATCATCGCTGTCACTCGCGTACAGACGATTTCTTATCCTTTTCCTTTTTGTTGTGTTCTCTAACTCTGAATTTAAATCGGATGCGGATGTGTATTCGGCTTTTTTGGTTTTTGATCTTGCTATATTGTAGTCATCTAAAAAAAATTATACAAATTAATATTAACATTATAATGATCAATAGCAATAATATATATTAATTTACTTCTACAAAATAATATTAATTTAAATATTTTTTAGAAATAAAAAAAAAATAAAATACTACTAACCATACGTGTTATTTCGGAACGTTTTAATATCGTAACATGGCCAACATGTATTTCGTTCTATATTTTTTCGAATTGCTGTGATAATCTGCTCATATTTAAATGGAGGCGAATAACATTTGTTGTGTTCAATCCATCTCGATGGTACTGCTTCAATAGTGTTATCTGTTAAAAACTGAACTATTGTCCACGTTGGTTTCTCCATCCTAGATATAAATGTAAAAGCAAAAGCGCAATTTTTTCGACGAAAATAATTGATCAATATTATGTGTTAATATTATGTATAAATAACACACACAGATTACATTAAAAGATATAAAATAGTGGAGAAAATATTATTGTATATAATTATTATAAATTATTATATCTAATCTGTCCAAATATAATTATGTAATAATAACTTAGTGTAGTGCTAATAATTACAAATGTGTACTAAAGTAATAAAATATTTGAAGCAGATAAACAAATGTTTCTGATAATAAAATAAAAATATTTTTGTTTCTTCTTTATTATGTATATTGTTTTTATGATTTTGTAAAAATTATAATATAAAGTGAAATAAACAAGTAAAATAATATAAAATAATGTAAACTAAACCAATTTTGTATATTTTGAATTTTTGATAATTAGCAATTAATATAATTAGCAATAAATTTTAAATGTTATCTATAATTCTGCATGTAATAAAGGAAAAATAACGTATGTATTTTTGTATTTTAATCTAACACACTTATTTGCAACTTGGTCCAAACTCCAAGTGTGTAAATTGCCTAAATTATAGACTTTATAAATGCTTAATTTAGAAGATTTGCAGGGTTCAGTATAAAAATCTTTAAGGGTCTTATACTTTTTTCCAACTACAATAACATTCTCGTTAGAAGCAGCAAAATTGAGGATAACTACAATACTTCCAGCCAATAAGCAACAACAATTATCAGGTTTTTTATTTGTTAAGATACATTTTTCAAACTGAATTTTACTAAATTGATTATAATTGTGACAATTAATAAGTGGACCATTGCAATGCGGATTTAAAAGTAGAGGTTTATGTTGTCTTATGTTTAGATTAGGATTTATATAATTATTTTGTTCACTTATCCGACAAACAATTTGCTCCAAAGGCTTATCATTTATACGAATCATTTTTAAAATTGATTGCATATAATTTTCAAATGGAAAAGCACTGAATTCTTGTAGTGATCCGAATTTTTTTACGTCATTACAAAGATGTAATAAATTATGTGTATTATGCGATGCATTTTCTTTACCGTACAAAATAATTAATGTTTCAACGTAATATCGTAATAATAATGTTGCATAAACTAAATATAGTTCAATATACTTTGAATTTGATAAAATAGTAGCAGCTATGTGTAATGTTACAAAATTTAAATATTTATCCTGACTTAATACAGATTTTAATACAACTGGCCCAGTATATAATAAAAATGTTCTATATTCAGTAGCTTTCCATCTTTTACTTTCTAATATTGATCTTGGTTTTCTATTAAACTCATATGTTATACTATATCTTTGCTTTTCTAAGAACGTTGATATTATTAATTGTTGTTGCGATAATAATTTAGCACGAGAGAGAGATTTTCCATGGCACCATAACGAAACTAATTTTTTAACTTCTCCTAGAAAAAGTAAATGCATTGGATCTGATGGAAAATCAGACACCATATCTATATTTGGAATTAATTCTAATATCGATGTACCTGTATGGTGATCTGGCTGTGATTTCAATCTAAATTCTTTGTCTGTTTTTGGATTTGAAATTTCTAAATACGAAAAGCACACTCTATTTAAATAATATTCGCCTTTGGCATTACATTTTGCACATAAATAGTAACCTGAATGACCTTTTGTATATTTTATAAAAGATAGAGCTGGTACATCACAAATAAAAGCTTCAATTTTAAATGGATATATTATTCCGTTAACTGTTATACCACGCGTAATCAAATCTTGAGCTTCATTTACAAAAGATTCTAAAAATTTATTAGCATCTTTAGGCTCTTCATACTCATGATAAATTCCAATAATACCAACATTGTTGTAATTGTTAGATAAACTACATAAAATAGGGTAAATTTGACTCCCTGAACTTTTGGACAAAGGCAAACCGTCAATATTTATGATAATTTCGGTTATCTCTAAATCTTTCAAAGAATATTGCGATGTTTCTGCAAGTTTCTCTACGCAATAATCAATTCCAAAATGATAATAGCGTCCTGGTTCAACATCCTTTGCATTTACTTTTCTCATAGTACCTAATAAAGTACGAGCACATCGAGGAAGTTCAGGATATTTCGGTTTTAATATTGTAATCAATTCATTTAATGCAACATGAGTTATTCTATTTCTAATAGCCCACCCTTGCAATTGTGATATAAAACTTATATTATTATCTTCATAATGTTCTAAATTATCTAAAAAATTGCAATTAATTGAACTATCCTTATTAATAATGGTATTAATATCTACATCATTATTCTCGCTGCTAATAGCCTCTAGATCATTATTTAGAAATACAGAATTATCATTATAACCGATAAGTGTTAACGATAAATTTTTATCCACAATCTTATTTAAATTAGTCTCCATGCTTACAAGATCATCTCTCTCAAGCACTAATGATGACAATTCACTAACACTACTTGAAACTAAAGGTGTATTAATATTAAAGGGAAAGTAACGATTAGATTCTACGATATTAATAGATGCATTAGCTATTTGTCTTGCACGTGCATAATATTTCTTATTTACTTTAGGCATTTTTAATGATACGATATATATGGTTAATACATATATATGAAATTATAAACTCACCGGACCGAGTGGCGAGTTTATTCTGCCTAATAACTTCAGCTAAAATAAAGAAAAGACCTGAACTGGTACAATAATCTGTGTATCTGCAAAATAAAGATCTAACCTTATTATACATATCTATTAGTCAATCTCATTTTATTTCTGATCTTTAATAAAAGTCATTACATTCATAAACCAGATCTACTTACCGTTTTATTACAAAGGTTCCTCGATTGTAATATATATAAGAATAAGAAGAATAATGAAGCCCTGCGGTACAATCTACGTGTTGTATCTACAAAATAAAAACCTAATCTTATTATATGTACTCAATTAATGCATGTTAACCCAATTTTATTTTTCATCTTTAATCAAAGTCATTATATTCATATACAATCTTAACAAGATCTACTTATCGTTTTATTCTCGAAATGCGCACAGAAAATTTATTAAGATAATATAGATAAAACAAGAAATACAGATAAGCAGGAGATTGCGAGTTCCTCCGAAAAGGCGGGATGACGGGTCGGAGATCGGAACTGTTCTCGTGCATGAGCGTTAAGTGAAGTATCTTTTGTTTTTTGCGAAATTCACCAAAACTGAAGTATTTACCACATATATATAATATATACGTAATGTAAAATGTATAAACGTCATCGCGCGTTGGCGCGAAATTTTGACATCCAAGATTGGACATCCTATGGACGTCCAAATATTGACCATTTAACAGATATCTCGAATTGGATATACGATGAACGTACACTATATGTCCATGGACGTACGGACGTAAAAGGGACATCAAATGAATGTCCATAGGACGTCCTGTGCTATCTGGGAATAAATTATGACAAAATTATTTCTTAATTCTGAATTATTATTTGAAGGTACCGATAATTCAGATATTATGATCGACTATGCAAGGAGAAACTTTATGAATGACGAAAGAATTGATTTCGACATCTTCGATATCCAAACAAAAAACTTACCAGCGGGATATATTGAAGAGTTCGACCATATATTTTCATATCCAACTCTTCACTCGCGTAATGATATTCAGTAAGTACAAATTAAATTTATATTTTGTGAAAGATAGAGACAGAATGAGAGAAAAAGATAATCGTCCTATGAAACATGTATTTCACAAAAGTTGTTTTAAATAAATAATATATTCTAATTTAATTTCTTTAAACATTTTCACGTAACTGCTTTTTTGAATTTTTTTTGTCTACATTAATGCAAAAAATTATGATAAAATACAGTAACATTTTGAAAACATAAATGTTCTATGTTAATTAGTTTTGATACTATATTAAAATAGGATTAATTTAAAATTAATTATGTAGTTCAAACATATTCTAACACATATATAACTTTTAGAAAATAATTATATTTCTTTTTCTCATTTAACAGGCAAGAATTTAAAAATGTATTTGATATGCTAAAACCAGAAGGATGTTTCCATATGGCCATTGTCGTAATGCATGATGCATTCAGGTTATATAACCGAATGGAAAATCACCCAGTTTACGGCAAATATTTCAAGGTATAGATATGTGTTAATATTTTATACATTATTTTCTAATTGTAAATTTTCTACTACATATTTTTAATTATACTGTTCTTATTTTTACATGTAACATGAAGAAATACTCTTCGCCGTTCCATTACGCGATCAATGCCGAAGATGATTTAAAGCGTCTACTTCGGAATGTCGGATTCACTGTCAAATACTGCAGAACTAAATCTGATATGAAATATGAAACAGATTATCTTTTACGTAAGTACTTTTACTTTTCACCGTGCGTATATTGATCATAAATGTAAAAATCTTAGTAAGAAAATCAAATTCTTCTTAATAAAGCTATTTAATGATGTAAATCACATCAATAATTTAATTAACTTTTTAAGTATTTATGTAACAGTATTTCATAAGAATTATTATTTATTTCGACAGCGTTTATTTTTTTTGGACTTTCCTTCATGCATGAAATACCACTCGAACAAGCAGAAGACCTCAAGGAAACTCTGACAGCCAGATTCAATAGAATGGAGAAAATGATTAACCGTCAATATCCCAACAATCCAGATTATGAGGAATACCACACCGATTTATATGAAATAATAGAAATTCATGCTTGTAAACCTTCGAACATACCATATGTATAATATTCCACTTAGCATATCCCCGTTATTTGGACGTCGAAAACTAGTAATTTTCATTCTATTGACGTCAAAAAAAGTACCATAATATAACATCACTTTAATCACCAAATAATCACGTTTCTCGAACTACATTATTTTATCGTCATATTCACATATTTATTCTATTATTTTTATCAATATTTGCTTGTATTTTGAATTAATATTCCAGTATATTCGAGTTTGAAATAAACGTTCTAATTTCATCTTTTATAACAAAGTTGAAACAAATATCTTTGTGGAATTTTTAAATGTAATTTAATAATTTATAATTACTGAGCAAAAGTAAATAGATGAATATAAATATAATCTAATTAAAGAAGATATTCATTTTTTAATTACAGATTTGGTATTTATTTTTTTAATTACAAATGATCTTCAAAAGGCCCGTGCAAAACTTAAGAAATGCAAAAATACATCAGAAGTGCAATTTACGTTTGAAACTGAACGTGGTAGACTTAGAAAAAGAAATCGCAGATACTATTTAAGCAGTGATGAAGATAATGAAAAACAAGATACATCTGTTTTATTACGCTCGCCTTAGAAACTATCAAACAAGGTAATAAAATAATATTTCGTTAAATTCTTTTCTAAAATATTAAATTATAAATTATAAAGAATTGCGTAAGCAATTTGATCGCACTTTTCGTACGGATTATGCACGTGCTATTGATAACATTGCGATAGTGTGTTTTGATCTAAATTATCACTTATTTAATATTGCATACATGTACCAGAAAACTACATAAATTTGGTTTTATTATTTTTTTTCGTAATGTAAATGCAATTATCTATTTTAAAGTAAAATAATATATGATAATTATATTTTTAGATTAACTGTGTGTAGCATTGAAAGAGATTTCGAATTTATTATTAAATCAATTATTTGTAATTTATATTATGTTTATTCAGTGAACTAAGAAATGTATGTTACATGTATGACAATTTTATTTTCAAATGAATCTACTTGTTCATTTTGCGGAGGGCAAATTTTAAATATTTTATGTATGTATTTTTTATTTTAATTAGAAATAGTTTTAATACTGTTCTTTCTTACTGGTTATACATATATACAAATATTTATAATGCAAACTTTTGGGGAAGTAGCAAAAACGAGAGTAGAATTGAAAGAAATTCACGGACTTGTTGTAAATGCAACGACTTCTAATAGCATAACTTCATTGCCATCCTGTTAAATTTCGACTTACACACAAAGATGTAGAAGCGCTTGAAAACTATTTACATTCTCCAGATAACCAAAATTTCGTGGTAAAAAAATATAATTTCTAAACGTCGAATGAATAAACCGGTGATTTTATAGTTTAGCAATTCTATTTTATCTTTACACATTGTTTCTTTTGCATTCATTATATTTGTCGACTTTGAGAGATACTACTATTAGTTCACGAACAAACAAAATACTGCGAAAACTTCTTACCAACGAATTATAGCTACAGATTATAATTTCGCTGCTCAAAAACATAATGAAAAATCTTTTGAAATTATTACATTAAAAACAGTGATAATTCGTGAATATATAGTTGGTATACATATATACAATTAAATAATATGTATAGATATCATAATATACAAAAACGTCCATAAGCAAGACTTCTTTGTAATTTGTAAGATTAGGACTAAGTTAAAAATTTTTTATTAAGTTACTGATTTTTATTATTTTGGTTCGAAATATGCTCTAATACGCTTAAATGCATAAAATCAGGCATGCTTTAAAAAACGATGAAAAAAGATTAGTTTTAATATGGACGGCATTCTTCTATTCAAAAGCTCAAACTTACAATTGTGACAAATTTTGGGTGTTATAAAAAATTTTCCAGCTATTTCCATAATAGCAAAACAATTTAACAAATATTTAAATATTCATGATTATCCATATGATTCATTAGAGCTTATAATTTTTAATATATAAACGTTATTGAAAGTCTATCAGAAAATCTGAGAGCATGACCAATATCAAAATATGGAAAATGTATTGTTCTTCCTATTAACTGTGACTATTTTGTATTATTTCTTATTATACACAGTTTGAATGAATAATTCTTAATTGTCTTCTCTCATTCGTTTTTATCTTTCAATCTATTTTTAAAGTTTTTAATTCTTTATTAATTACTTATTAATTAATTAAATATTAGTTATTTACTTATTAGTTATTAAGATATTATTAAGATCTTATTAATATTATATTTTAAGATACAAATATTAAGCTTCTATTAAGATATTATTAATATTATATTATTAAGATTTTAATATTAAGCTCCTATTTAGTTATTTACTTACCTATTATTTGCTATTTAACTATTTAGTAACTAGATATTAACTGTACAAAATATATGTATTATTATATGCTTCAATACCAATTTTTTTACTTTGTGCAATAAATAGCATTATATATATAACTAAAGTGTCTTTTATTAATTATTATTTAAAATCACGTTTAAAAATCACGTTTAATGAGAATAAAAAGACATCATAAAATAACGTTTTTATAACATATATGTAGTGACGTCAATTATCTGTGGCATTAGTCCGTCACTTTTAGGTCATATATACGTCTTATTATATATGTATATAATATTTTTATATTTCTATATTTCTTCATTTTCTAAAAAGTTTTATGTATTAGCAGCAAAATAATTAATTTTTACATGATTTTATGATTGCTCAGTTGAAGAAATAACATTATGTTTTTTACGTATCTTATTACGAAACGGAGGAGAATTATTCTATTAGAATTTTTCGATATTTAGAATTATCCGCTTTCTCCTTAGTCTTCTATTTGTCTGTGAGAATCTTCTTCTAGCAACTTACAATTAGAATAAAAAGTCAGTTTCTGATTTAAAACGTACATTCAATTACCGGTCCCTGACATCATCATCGCATTTATCATAGCTCAGTCTTCAACAACTCATGAAATAATGCTGTACCGAATTATAGGCGAAACATACTTCAGCAGCAGATTGCTGCTGCTGAATGTCAGCGAAAACTCGCGCAATTTCACTGGCGCATCAAGACTGACATAAAACGTCTCACTAGATTAGCCGATCTCTTGTTTTCTGTTACTTGCTACTAACTTAGAGGTATTAAAGACTACTACTACTACATTTTTGTCCTCAATATTTACCATTTCCTTAATTTTCTTTACCGATTTTGTAATAATATTTTCGAAGTAAGTATAGTTAAATACTATTACAATTTTAATATTACTACATTAGTTACACTATTTACTTTACTACTACACTGCACTAATTTTTATTATTGTTTTCCTTCTTTAACACAATTAACAGTAAAAAATTATCCGCTCATCTCGTATGGGATCAAAATTAACGAAACACTAATATATGTATATCACTTTTAAGAAGGTAAAACGAATTGGTAAAAAATATCGAAGTTTTCTCGAAAGTATGGAAGTTTATCCTTGCTTTCTTTAGTAATGCCAATTTGAATTTTTTGCTGTGTTTATTTCGTGAACAATTATCATCATTGAGATCACATACTATGACAAATCAAAGAGAGTTAATATCAACGTAAGTAGTTTTATTCATTTATTACGCCTAAGTTTATAATATTATTTTTGAAAAACAAAAGACATTGTAATACACTTTTATCAGGTTTATAACATATTGAATAGTTCTTATTGCAATAATTGCGTTCCACGTGATTATTTGTAATTTACGAGCAGTACTTGCTTCGACGTATGAATTATTGGCTGCTCGGATCGACATATTGTTCGATGAAAATTCTTTCTTGTAATCTAATTGTCATATTCAATTTTCATGTTTTTTTTCTATTGAAAGTTTTAGCTTAATCCTTTTCTATTGATTTTCATAAAACTATCAAAGTTTCCATTTACATATACTTCGCTCAAGATTCAGTAATACACGTTTGTGAGAAATTTCTTTTCAAAGTAGGCACTTTCCATTTTGTCATTTGTTAATCTTCGTACACAATAGGCATAATCGAAAACGAAAGAAAGGTTTGTTGGTCTGTAACTGGTATTGACCTTGAATGAACAGGATTTCGGCCTACAGGCCATAAATGCCTGTAGGTTTTTTGTGTCTATGTCGGCGAAATCTTACTTAAGAGAATTTATTTGTAAAATCAGAAACATTCAGAAATACAAGAAAATCTAATTTGATCAATATTTTACATTGAAATATTTCCTTTAAGTTACCCGTGACTTATGATAACGATAGCTCAGCGTTGAGTAAAATTGATAAATAAATTTATATAAAAAAAAAATACATTTACATACAAAAAATTAATATATTTTAATGCACATTAATAAATAATATTGGAAATTATAATAAATATATTTTTTGCGTAATTATCTATATTAAATACTACTTTTTATAAATCGTCTAAATTATAAATTATAAATCGTCTAAAAGAAACCGTCCAAATTGATACCTTTTCTTTCTTCATACGTACATTTCCATACGTGTATTTTATGCTGTTATGTGCGTACATGTGAATTGATCTCAACTGACAGCGAAAACTAATCTACATTGAAAAAATATATTAGATTTTATGAAGATATATTTCGAGAACACGTGACTTTTGGGATAATTAATTATCTTTACCTCGAAACAGCCACTGCTTTACACTATTGTTTCGAGAAAATATATTTTTAAATAATGTATTGACATAGCCATATTTTATATAAAGAGTGTCTGGTAATAACCGCATTATCTCTCGTGTGCAGATAGAGCGAGTATACCTTTCTATTCGAATATTTCTACATATTTGTAATAAAAGAGAAAAACTCATAATAAAGTCTTCGCAGAAAAGTTTTTTGTAATGTTTTCTTCGATACAATTCAAATGTAACAAGAAAACTTCGTTACTTAGATCTTGTTGGGCATATTTAAATCATGTAATCTAATTATGGTACCGCGCGACTATTTCTAATAAATACATAAAAATAATTATACTTATATCAGATATTGTAACACAATTATTTTGTTTGTATAAATAAATTTAAATTATAATTTAATATAACAAATTATAGGAAAACTTTAATCTCTCTCTCTGTTAGGTACAAAGTAAAAATTATCGAAATATTGAAACAGAGCCGCGGGCGATTGCGCGTCAAATTACGACTCTGTCGCAGGACTCATGTCCTGCGAGCACCAAGTACGAGCCTGTCGAGCTTAGCATCCAATCGGCGAAAGCCGCGTCTATTTCCGTTACGTAACAAGGCGCGATAGCGCATGCGATAATCTAATTTCGCGGATTGCGCAACGCGAAACACGCGCAGATCAATTATTATCCGCGATATCGATCAAGGCGCAACGCAACCGGAAAGCATGTGACGCTCCAGGATCAGCGATATCGATCAAGAGCTCGATCATCGTGCTACCATCGCTCTCTTACGTCGTGAGCTTTTGGAGAACACGTACGTGCGCGCTATCAGTCACAATCGAATTTCTCTTGGTTTAAATAAAGTTCTCAGCAGTGAAATAAGAAAGAATGCGGTAGTCAGGGTAGTTAATCGATCTATCTCATCAATCCGATTCGCGGTTTGTGAAAAAGGGTTCGATAATTCGGAGTGGCTCGACGGCATCGAAATATCTCACGCTCGATGCTCCAGCACGTGCTATCGAGAGGTTCGTCGCAATTACGCCAATCTTGATCGCGGATCCGCGCTTTCTTATCGTAGTCAAGTCTATGAATAATTAAGAGATCGTTGGAGCATATAGGAGATAAAAAAGCAAGATCGCTTAGTAATCTTCCGGTTTTCACAAGCTGCCGGTGAACACGCGATCGCGGCCGTCGATCGCTTTGGCTCAAGATCGTCGCGCTGAAGATTGTCCGTCGCGATGATACCGAGCAGATATTACGAAGAAGATTTCCGTCTCGCGATAAGCGATCGTCGAGGAAGAAGATATCCGTTCTATTGATGTTCGATTCTCGCAGCTGTACTTCGCATTCTTGCTTTCACCAACTTGCAAAAAGACTGTAAATGGTGTAAAGAGAAATTGTACAGTGTGTGAATGTCGCGCCGTTCAATTCCTTGCAAATAACGTAAGTGCATTTAATTGTAATTCTGCGGACTCTGGTAACCGCGACCATTTCCGCTTCCGTTTCACTTCGCGTCTAAAACTAGGCGATCCCGGCATCTCGAGCCTCGAGAATCTCGTGAAACACTCTCTTCCATACTTTTTTCTGTTTTTCTCTCTATATTGAACTTTTTTATTCTTATCTTATGTTTTCTTAATTCTATTAAAAATATTATCGAATTAATATAAATTTAAATATAAATTTCAAACGAGCTATAAGAGCCAAACGCGGATGGTAGTGCGTCGATTTCAGTGAAAAATTAATTTTTGCTTGTGCCTTGCGCACAGCTAATTCCGTAATCGTTTCAGTAAAAAAATCAATTTGGCTTTTATTGCTCGTTTGAAATTTATATTTGTATTTCATACCGAGAGCCTTGATTTCTTAGTTAATATAAATATGTTCATTAATAATTATCTAAAATACATAATTATCTTTTTACTCCAAAAATATTTGCGATAATTTTTTGTTTGTGAGATTCATTTTTAAACAGCAAGAAGTACGATAAATAGAGAACAAAATTTATATTTATTTAATTTGATGTGCTGATTTGAAGATTTTTTTCGGCATCACACACCAAACAATATCATCGATTTGAAATCCAGTTCTTTCTGTGTAAAGGTTATTAAAATCAAATTTACAAGCTCGATTAAAAATCGATTAATTTGATACGACTATTATTTGCAACGATTTCAGACGTTTCAATTCGGAACTAAATATAGTTTTGCACAGTTCTATTAGCACGTCTTTATAAAAAAATTAACAATTAATTTTAATTAATAAAAATTAACAATTTAATTTTAATAAATTACATAATTATTAATGAGTATATTTACAATAATTAATAATTTTTAAAACAATCTTTTCAAAATTGAAAAACATAAAGGTATATTTCATAAATAGAGAAAAAGAAAGAGAGAGAGAGTCACCAACAGAAAGTGAGGAAAAAGGAGCTCGGCAAGATACATATACATATATCGGCAGCAGAATTTGTTCCGCTGTCAATGTGTTTTGTGCCGAAGAGTAAAGTTGTAAAGCATTGTCGAACAATAAAGGAAATAAGGATGAAGTACAAAAAGGGCACGTAAAATACTTTTCTAAATATTCTTTCAAATAGTCTTTTAACGTTTCTGTGCTATTTGGGTTCGCACGATGATATGAACGAGTGTTTATCTCTATTAAATTTACTTAACATGACGCGCGTATAAAGTACAATAAATATAATCTTCTTATTATTATAATGTTATAATCTTTAAATTCATTATTATATTTTTATTTATATTTTACTATTATTTAATAATATATATTTTAAATTTAAGTAAATGTTTTTAACTTAAAAATTAATTAATTAAATAATGAAGAGAAACCAGCGCAGTTTATATAGGGCGCAATAAATCTATAAATTACGTTAAATTGAAAAATTGGAATTATGATCTTTTCCGAACAGTGTCTCTCTCTCTCCCTCTCTCTCTTTCTCTCACTCCCTCTCTCTCTTCCTTTCTTCCTCTTTTCTCACCCTCTCTCTCTCTTTCTCTCTTATTATATATAATCTTATGATATAATTTTATCCGATCGACTTGAAATTTTACGTGAATTAATATTTCAAAGGAACAAAATAGAGAGGTCCTAGATGAAAATTTCCAAACTTAAAAAAATAAAAATTACCCTAATACATATATATTAAATTTATAATATATATACATATGTATATATATATAAAATTAATATAATATATGTAATATATATTACATATATTTTTATTAGTGAGAAGAAAAACAAATTTAATTAATGTTATTTATAATTAATATATATTTTTCTATTTGCAGAAAGAGAAAACCCCAAAAACGACACAAAGTAATGATGAAAATAAGGAAAATATATATCCACCAAACAAAAAGAGGAAAAAAACAAAGAAATAAATAAGGTAAATCTGTATTCATATTCTTATTGTTAGTTTATGTCCTCTCGAAGTTGTCTCGAGAATTATCGAAGATTGAGAACGTGTGTCAAAATTAAATTAAAATCAAATTTTATTTATTTAATTCCGTCAAAATTTTCTGTGATTATTATTTTCTTCATCATATTGATAAAATCAAAGTACTTGAGATAATTAGAGGTATAATATTTTAATATATTCTAAAAAATTTATATTTTACTTATTCTATGTATAAGTCTGTTTAAATAAAATTTTTTAAACTTATTTTGCGAGCAAAAATTCGGGACCTGGATATCTTGAGAGCAAATAATTCAGGAAACATTCTGATGCTATAATAATGCGAGCAACTAATTTTTATAATGTGCTTTACTCTTGAGCGTCGCATTTTGTTCTTGGTATCTTCTTAAAAGCTGGAGCAAAAAAAATATTTTTGGAAGTAAAAGGTAGCAAGAAATAGCAAATAATTTTAGTATTATAAATTTTTTGCTTTGACTTATGTGTATACTATTTTTTATAATGGCATGGTAGCTTAATCTTAAGTTATCTAGCCCATCGTAACTTTTTAATAGTTGTAGCAAGAGAATTACTTTCGAAAGCAAAAAAATAGCAAAAAATTAGCAAATTAATTCCATATATAATTTATTGTCTTCTGATAATTTGGCTTAGATAGCTTAATATACCTGCACATTTAAATATTAAAAAAATAAAATATAATTTATATAAATATAATTAACAATTAATTAGAACATAAAATATAATTAATAGAATTTATAATGTTTTATTTTTCTTACATTAAAATCAAAAATTGAAATGCATTGTCACAACAGAAAATAATGGCCAAAAACGTATAAGTTGCTCATATTTTTTATTAATGTCAAGTCACTAACTTTTCCGTATTACTGTTATTTAATTAACGTAATTTTTGTATTAATATATACAGGGTGTTTCAGGAGAAAAGGTCAATATTCTGGGAGATGATAGTATCGGTCATTTTATAAGCAAAAATGTTCATGAACGAGTGTCCTATTCCGAACGAATTTTTGAAAATTTATTATAAACTGTAAAAGATGTGTAACTTGAAAAATAAATTAGAAACAGTATCGTGTAGTAACGTAGTATCTCTTTCTTATCAGTAATTTTGCAACTGTACATTAAAATAGCTCTATCTCGGAAATCGTTCAGAATAGGACACTCGTTCATATGAACATTTTTGCTTAAAATGATCGATACTATCACATCCCAGAATATTGACCTTTCCTCCTGGGACATCCTGTATATATATATTTTTCCTTTTTTTATAAAAAAAATAAATTACAAGTTTGCATTAAAATTATTTTTATTTTGTAATCACAACTTTAATAGAATCTCATTATCTATATTCAATTTATTGATTAATTACAAAAAATAATATGAGAGAATATATTATGTCTGGTCTCACAAAATTCTCTACTTTTCCTTTTCATGAAATACAAATAATGCCGTGATTTACAATACTACCTTATACAGAGTGTCCGGTATCAAACGGACCAACGTTCGTGAGCGGGTAGAGCGCAGTAAACTGAAAAGAAAAGTTTTTTACTATTTTGCAAATATATATAATAATAATATAATATATAATATTATATATAATAATTGTAAACATCATAGAAAAAAGAACCGAAACATATAATAAATTTGACAATAAATTTCCACATTTTATTATTTTAAAGACGTAGTTTTTTTTAAGTGTCTCAGATTTACACTGTTATATTTTAATTATAAATTTTTCAAACAATTTTATTTCGAGTTTTTCTTAATAAACACAATAATAGAGATTGATAATTTTTAAATTACATACAATTCAAACTGAATAATCTTTCGAGAATCAAGCTTTAGTAGTGCATGCAAATAGTAAAAAGCTCTAATCTTTATAATATCAAAATTAAAATAATTATTTATTCTTATCATCCTCAATTATTAATAAATACATAGATTTTTTGTTTTCTTTTAAGAAATTTATATATGTATATATATATATATATATATATATACAATATATTTATATTAAAGTTAAAAAATCTGTACGTATATATGTATAAGTTATATTGTAAATTAATGTATCAATTATTTGCAGTGTTTATATTGTTATAATGTTAAATGTTACAGATGTAAGCACCCTGAAGCAGCAGTTCTGATAATTTATGAACCGCTGTGCAAGCTGCCATGAATGCATTTATGCATTTATGACAGCTGGCACAGCGGTCCATAAATTTTTCGAAACTGCTGCTTTAGTGTGCTTGCATCTGTAACATTTAACATTATAACAATATAAACACTGCAAATAATTGATCGGTATTGTAAAAAATAAAATTATATTTTATATAATTTATTTACATATTAGATCCCAAGTACGAGTTTGATGTAAAAAGAATGGTGGATTCGTGGCCTATGCAGAGCTCTTTCCTGTATTAGAAGTAATGCAAAATTATTCCAGCAATGTTGTAACAATATCGGTACAATTCCACGACAAGTTGCATAAGAAACAATATTATATACCTGTGACTTATACTACGGAGTCGGATCCCAATTTTAACATAACTTGGTCAGACGTTTGGTTAACACCATCGTATTCAAAAACTGAATTTCTTTTCGAGAAAGATCAATGGATCATTGTAAACTTACAACAAGCTGGTAAACATTGAATGATAAACTTATATATTTATATTGTAATATAATTTATATTGTATTATAATTTAATGTTAAATGCACTTTGCGTATAATTTACAATTAGACATTGTAGCCAAAATTTAAGTTTATACAAAATTTCTTGTATATCTACGTTTTTCAGATCATTTGCTCAATTATCACATGTCATATGTGATATGTATTAATTATTAAATATCAAGAATAATGTTAAGTATGATATAATACTATAATCTATAATACAAGAATATATTATAAGAAAATACTACGAGAATATTGAAATTTGTCGATTATTGCAAAAATTTTTGGTAGAATAAGAGCTCATGACTTGTAAATTAAGGATATGTTAGTCTAATTATTATTCATAAATTATAAATAATTGTACACACACGGTGAACAGTGACAGTTTTGTTCGTAAAAGACGTCACAAACACTAATGTTGAATTTTAACTTGAGTTGAATGGGCAGTTTGATCTAAAAAGTCGCAAAATTCACGCCGCTTTCTCGTAGAGAAATCTATCGAGACTACAACTTTTGGACCGTTTTATTCCAAAACGGCTGCGAGAATAATAATCAGACTTATATATCTATAATTTACAAGTCATGAGCTTTCACTCTACCAAAAATTTTTGCAATAATCGATAAATTTCAATATTCTTGTATTATTTATATTATTGTATATTTGTATTATTGTATATATATTTTCTTATAATATATTCTCGTATTATAGTATTATAATTGTTACAATACTCGATAGTCAAGAAATCGAGCGAAACTTGTCCGCACTATATATATTTCGTATTATCAGTGCCGGTTTTAGAATCAGTTCGCCCCCTGCATTTTGTAATTTAAGATGGAAAGGTATCAAATAAGTGAAAATCATATCAAATTTTTAAAATTTTTACTCACTTTGTAAACAAAAAACGAGAATAAATAAATAAAATATGAAAAAAATTAAATATAAATTCAAATCAATAAAATATTAATTTTTTGGCACGTTTCTTTGGTACCTTTTTAAAAAATTAAAAATTGTGTTTGCGCGATTTTAAAGCTGCAAAATCTTTAATTACATTTTCAAATGAGAGAGAAGTAACCAAATCATTAGTAAAATTTAATACAGCCAACGCACCAAGCCTTTCTTCTCCAAGTGAATTTCTGAAAGCGGTTTTAATACGTTTTAAAAGAGAAAACGATCTTTCCGCACTGCAGTTTGTTACCGCAAAAAAAATTTTGAGGGCAACGTCAATATTTGAAAAAGTTGAAATTATTCCTTTTTCGCGTATATATTGCAGTATATTTGCGATGGAATTTAACGGAATATTGTCTGGTAAAAATTTCTTAAAATGCGAACGTTCAATTGGAAAATCGTCCTCAATATCTGAATTATAAATTGACTGCATGTTTAGCCTTATGTTGTACTTCTTCTGTTGTACTGACTTCAATTTTTCAGTTTTTTCTTATAAATTCAAACCTCTCTTCAATTTCTCTGTAGACTCCAAGTCGATGGTTCAGTTCCTGCTCCAACTGGTCTAAAATTACATTGAATGTGTTAACTCTCATATCAGTCTTTACGTTAAGGTTTGTCTTCGGTATCGGTATCGACGGTATTCTTTTTTTTGTCAAACTGAAGCTTCCTTTTTCTGCTTCTCCCTTTACTTTGCTTGTATAATCAGTTGCTTTCGAAAGAATTTTCCCCCTTTTCTCGTAATCATCAAAATTTTACGATGGTCAATGGAACGTTCATCTTCACTCACTTTAAATGGATTTTTCCAGTCATTGAAGCCACTTGTGAAAGCATTTGTTGTTCTTGAAAATAATAAGCAAAGTATGCAATAAATCATTCCCTTAGAGTTTGAATAAATAATCCATTCTCCTCTCATTTTAGTACCGCTAATGTGAGTCTTATATAATATATTTCTTGTAATGTACCGACTAGTCTTTTTCATATGTACGTTTGGAAATATTTACGTTTAATTCTTCAAAATTTTGTGGCGGTAGCAAATTTCTAATAATTACATCTATATTAAAATCAGATGTTAGATCCCACTTGCTTGGATCAGATTCAAATATTTTATTATTGAGATTGGAATATTGTTATTGCCTTTTTCTGTACATCCTTCATTTACTGAACTTATTTCCGGAGAATCGATTTCAACTTCAATTTCAGTTTCAATTACGTCATTGCAATTTTGTTATCCATATTAACATTATCATCGTCACAGTCACTGGAGGGCGAAGGGGAAGTCGAGGATGAAACTGGTTGAAAAAATGTGCATAATCTTGGAATTTTTTTTTAAAGTTTCTGCTGCTTTTCATCCATTTCTTTTTCGAGTTTTCGGCGGTGCGCTCCACTTAATTTTTTGTACATTTTTGTATTATGCAAATTATTTTTGTGAAAACTGTTTGACCAACTCTCACATTAAAAAAAAAAAAAAACTTCTTTCATTTTACAATTGTTTAGATCGTTCATTGTTTTTAACTACGGACGATCCCCCCCCCCCCCCCATGGAGTAAAACCGGCACTGCGTATTATAATATTAACTCGAACATTTATGTCGCTGTTTTTTTTCGGTCTCTATGTAAGTTCGAACTGTGTTGTAGATCTTCAGTTTTCTGATTGACTACTAAACAAAAATTGAAAACATTCTGTCTGTCTTTCCCATAAGCGTGTTTCTATTTTGTGTTTGATATTGGAAATTAAATTTTTCAATTCCTCATTTACAAATTTGCTTATCTCAAATAGATTATTTTAACAATTCTTATCAATAAATGGTTCCGTAATTAGTCATTATCGAATTACCGCACAAGAAGAGAAATTCTCTGCATTATTAACATAATAAGATATATAAGATTACAAAATAAGATACATAAGATTGTGTATATAATATACATATGTAATATAATATACGTATGTAATATATATAGTAAATTTATATATAAATAAATAATAAATATTCAATAAATAAGTAGAAAGTTTTGATTCATTAAAATTTATCTCAACAATTATTCAACGGTTCTTTAGAATGTATGTTGTTAATTATAAATTAATACCGCAATTATATATATATAGTAAATATATATATAAATAAATAATAAATATTCAATAAATAAGTAGAAAGTTTTGATTCATAAAAATTTATCTCAACAATTATTCAACGGTTCTTTAGAATGTATGTTGTTAATTATAAGTTAATACCGCAATCTTACTGATTCGCCTATGAGAATGAAAACAATACATTTATAATTAATACGTACAATAATTTTTCATGCTTAGCAGTATATCTTTATGAAATAATGTCATTACCCATGCTTTATTTTTATGAATTTCTTTAATACGTCTTTAAGCATGTGCTTAGCGTTTTTTGCAACAGTGGAAAGGAAAAAAAAACACGTTCTTTTGCTCGTTTATATTGCAAATTGTTCGCTAAACGCCGAAGAGGAGCTAATTCATGTATATGCCATAAAATAATTTTTGGCAATAATATCTCCAAAAAACCGATTATGATTTTAGGTCTATCAGATTAAGTATTCCAAAATTGTATTATCAAATATTTTCTTGGAAAATGGAAAGAAAAAAAAACACGTTCTTTTGCTCGTTTATATTGCAAATTGTTCGCTAAACGCCGAAGAGAAGCTAATTGATATATTTTCCATATAAGGATTTTTGGTAATAATATCTCCAAGAAACCGATTATGATTTCAGTCTATCAGATTAGGTATTCCAAAATTGTATTATCGAATATTTTCTTGGAAAGTGGAAAGAAAAAAAACACGTTCTTTTGCTCGTTTATATTGTAAATTGTTCGCTAAATGCCGAAGAGAAGCTAATTGATAAATTTTCCATATATGGATTTTTGGTAATAATATCTCCAAAAAACCGATTATGATTTCAGGTTTATCAGATTAGGTATTCCAATATTATGTTGTTACATTTCTTTTGGAACAGATGGAAGACTATTCCATGTACTATTATTTGCCTCTTTTAAACCATATATTGCAGGAAGTCTATTTCTTCCATCCAGGCAAAAGTTTGTAAAAGAGAATCCAGAAAAAAGTAAAATTCTTTTAAGGAAATTGTGCTAATAGTTTCTTTAGCGTTTCATAAATAATTCTTGATAAACTTGATAAATAACTTATCAAACATTCTCACGACATAAAAAATATATCTATAAAGAAATAATTATAAATAAAATTACTTGCGTTCTTTAGGATCTATCAGATGCCAATCCAATTGATAATAATCTGTCTTTGGACGTATCATTGATAATACAATTCCACTTTGCAATTTCTTATTTTAAACATTTTGTATGATCATCATTGGTGTACGAAAATCCCCTGTATAAAAAAGAAAGTATCTATAATATTAATATTATAGACTAATATAACAATATAAAATGTTTAAAGTCTAAAATATGGTTACAAAATATAATAAAAAATATGTTTTTTAAAATATAGTAAAAAATATGTTTTTTTAAATTAAATTGCTGATTTTTAGTGTAAAGAAAGAACCATGAATGCGAAGACATTGGATATGTATTCAAGAGTCTTGAATATAGGTTTCTTTTGACATATAATTTGCCAAGACATTCGATATGTATTCAAAAGCCTTGAACATCTGTTTCTTTTGACAAATAATTTCCCAAAAGACGGAGAAATCGAGTTTCTTTTCACAAAATAAAACGCATCATCAATAATTTGCGCGATTTAGAGCATGTATATTGTTATATTCTTGAAAATTCAAATAACGCGCTATTCTTCGCTAATAATTTTCGGAATCGTAATAGATGCGAGTATTCTGTTATACAATAAATTATAGTATCCTGTTATACAATAAATTACTTTATTAATAAATCGATTAATTTAATTGTATTTATTGAAAAATTTTCGAGATTTTTTCATTTCCTCTTTCTCTTATTTGACGTAAAAACTGTATCAGAAATTCCGCATATTATATAATAATTATTATTTACAATATAAACGAGCAACAGAACAATTATGTTAAATCATAATCGGTTTTTGGAGATATTACCAAAAATTCTTATATGGAATATTTATCAATTAGCTCCTCTTCGGCGTTTAGCGAACAATTTACAATATAAACGAGCAAAAGAACGTGTTTATGTCTTAACTGCTTATATTTTTCTTTCCGCTCTTGCAAAAAATGCTAAGCACATGCTTAAAGACATATTTAAAAAATTCATAAAAATAAAGCACGGGTAATGACATTATTTCATAAAGATATACTGCTCATAAGCTCATAAATTATTGTACGTATTAATTATAAATGTATTGTTTCATTCTCATAGGCGAGTCAGTAAAATTGCTGCATTAACTGTTATGATTAACAATATACATTCTAAAGAACAGTTGAATGAAGTAAATTTTAATGAATCAAAACTATATACTTATTTATTGAATATTTATTATTTATTTATTACTATATATATTACATATATTATATACAATATTATTTTGTATCTTATTTTATAATTATGTTAATAATGCAGAGAATTTCTCTTCTTGTGCGGTTAATGCGCTAATTACGAAATCATTTATTGATAACAATTGTTAAAATAATCTAATTTAGATAAGCAAATTTGTAAAAAAAAAATGAAAAATTTAATTTCCAATATTAAACGCAAGATAAAAACACGCTTATGGGAGACAGACAGAATATTTTCAATTTTTGTCTAGTCAATCAGGAAACTGTAGATCTGCAACGCAGATTCGAACTACTTGAAAACCAAAAAAAAAAAAGAAAAAACGGCGTAAATGTTTGAGTTAATATTTTAATATTTTACTATCTTTATATAGCTTTTAATAATTTTTTAGTTGTTTTAATTATATTGTGAATATGTTTAATAGTATATTGGCTTTTTTGTAATGCAGTTTTAATATTTATATAGACGTTAATCATATTTATGAAATTCTTATTATACATATTTATATGTATAAGTGTATATATATATATATATATATATATATATATATATATATATATATATATGTATATATATTTATATATATGTATATATATTATATATGTATATATATTTATATGTAAACATATACATATGTATCCATAAATGATATTATTTAAGTGTATTTAAGTATATAACTCTATTCAATATTAAAATGCATATATATAAATTAATTATACCAGATATGTATTAAATTAAAAATATGTATAACATAAAATTTAATGTTCTTATGACTTATCATTATTATTTATTATTGATATTGTTACAAGTATTTCTTCTAATTCATTAATCCCACATTTTGTAAAAAATATATTATTTGTATGTATTTTAAAGTAAGTCAATTAAATAGTGCACAAAAATTTCTTTTTTAACACTCTTTATTTTGGATTTCTCTTTATGTTACACCTTTTTTTTCTATACTAATTCTTTCCTTTTTTTACCGTTTTTTCATTAATTCGTATTTATCACATTAGACCATAATGGAAAGTGAAAAACTGAGTGAAACACAAAGCGTGACAATATCTTCATTTTCTGCATATACTATTGATTAGAACACATTAGGCAATTTATCATCGACAAAAATTTGGAAGAGATATACATATTGCATTTCCTTTTTCATTTAATTGTCCTTCATTTTAATTTGAGCAACATATATTTATATGTGTATATATGCGTGCGTGCGTGCTTTTATTTGATTTTGTTAAATTTATATAGTAAATAATATATAGTAAATAATATTTATATAATACATATAATAAGCATATTTATATTTATAACAGAATAATGTATAATTATATGTCTAACTTAAATAATGTTATTTTTGTCGAAATCGACCATAGCTTCAAGCTCTATGCAGAAACCTCGAAAGAGAGACATTTAATATCCCGTTAATGAAGGGCAAGAACAACAAAGCGTCTTGGATGGAATCATTATTATAAAGAAAAAAAAAACATGGAGGTTGAAACTACAGTTGTGTAATGGAACGTTATTGCACGCAAAATAATTTAGATATAACATTCGAACAATATCGAAGTCGTGGTCAAATTATAACCGTGTAAAATAATAGAATGATAAATTTAAATAATATTTATAGAATAAATCGCATCTAAAACTGAAATTTGCAGTGCGTACCCGATCTCTGAGCAGTGCGAATAAAGAGAAATTAAAGACAAGATAGTTAGTTTTTTTATTGCCGCTTACAATATGTAGTTACATATGTTGCGATCGAATTTATTTGTTGTGATAAAAAAATTCCTGATCCTCTTCTTTCGTAGACATAAGTACGACTTGTAATAATGATGTTAATGGTAGACGCCAATCCTGTATACATATAAAGTTTATTCTATTAATTCAAAATCTTATTAAATTTTAAGGAAATTGGAAATGTGTTGACGAAAATTATGGTAAGATAACTGTAAGCAATCCATAGCATGCATGGATGCTCCTCTCTCTCTAGACAGCTTATATACTTAAAGTATACAAAATAAATGCAAATTTAAAATGATAAAGTATTATCTCCGTTCATTATTGTTTCCTGATAAATAATCACAATTAGAAAGATATTTGTCTACATCATTTTTTTTTCTTTTCTATTCACTTATTTATGTACGAGTTTTGATGCCGAGCGATTGCTTTGGTCACGGTAAGTCACAGGTTGCATATTTTAATAAATAGTCTACAGTAAAACTTTGAAAACATTGATTTTATTTTTTTTAAATTTATTTTAAATGTTTATGATTTCAAAAATAAGTCTTACTCAAAATTTCAAAATAACTCTGAAGTGATTTCGTCGATATAGACACAGAAAAGACTACAGGAATTTATAATCTGCAGTACAAAGGCCGAAATTCTGTTCACTCAAGGTTGTTTACCAGCTACGGACGAACGAACTTTTCTTTCATTTTCAGCTATTGTGTAGCCATTGTGTATGTACATAGATTGATATATGACAATAGAAAGTAGAGATTTACAAAGAAACAATTTTTTACGAGCGTCTAATCCTGACAAATAAATATAATAAAGAATGGAGATATTACAATTAGACCAGCAGAAATTTTCGAACAATATATGTTGATTCAAGAGAAATTTCATATATATGTCAAAAAAGCACTTTGTTCGTAAATTACAAATAAATAACCGAAATAAAAATTTTTTGAATTAACAAAGAATTTGTTATATGAGTTCGATAAATCCATAAATCTTTCTTTTATATTTCTTCCTTTAATCTTCATGTTATATTTGTGTATGCAAGAAAATATCTTATATAAACGCAGATTAAAGAGAAATTTGGAAATATAAATTTTATTAAGCTTTGAAAATAGTTAAAATGTGTTGGCGAAGTATGTTAAATTACCTGCAAGCAATCCATAATAATATACATAAATGTTAGTCATCTTATACTTAATATATTCAAAATAATGCAAATTTGGCAACATTCAAAAATTATAAAAAGTAATATTTAATATAGATAATTATGCAAAAAATATTTTTATTATAATTTCCAATATTATTTATTAATGTATTAAAATGTATTAATTTTTTATTCGTTTAATTCTTTATTTAAAAATAATCGCTTATTATATGTTTCTTAGAATTGTTGTTTTGTAATGCGATTTTGGGAATGAGAAAATACTTACGCTTTGAGATAATATATTTATTTTAAATCTACTTTTTTATAAATATACAGTTTTACAAACAGTTTTGCTCAAAAACGATTGAACTCAGACGAAAAATAATAAATGCTCTTTCAGTGGCATTGCTTTAAGGTGATTTTCAGCTTGAAAGAATTGTAAAAAGAAGAAGAAGAAAAGGCAGAAGGAGAAACGACAAAAATGTAGTAGTTTTAATAAAATGAATATGACTGCAAATGCTTTACCTCACTTCAAATTGGGGATTGACAGAAGACATTTGAAGGTATGTACGTTTTCAGTTGACACTGGATGAGATCTTCTCCCATCTCACACACAGTAAATAATGATTGTTATTACGAAATTAAAATATCAAATATTTTAACACGAAGTGAAGATTGATCATGAATGAAGAGAAGAAAGATAAATTTACGGTCGAGATGGAAGCGAGGATGTACGCGCCTTTAGAGTGGGATTCACCGGCGATATGCAAAATACAGGACCTTAAAGAAGCGCAGTACGAGGAAGCTCTGCGTCTGATAAAAGTTTAGCAACGCGAACGGGAAAGCCTGGAAAGAACGTATAAAATAAACACGCGTGATAATTTGACGGCATTTTATATATATATATTTTTTATTATTATTATATATATATATTTTTTTTTTTTTTTTAATTTAAATGTAAACGAATCAATAACGTTTCCTGTTTTCCGCTCCGTATTTATTTTTATTTTTTCTCATTTGAAAAAAATGCTTTTCTCGAAACAAACTCTTCAGCCAGAAAATCGCAAATTTATTCTACTTAACGCGTGTTCGCTATATTGCCAATAATGATGTAAATTAGAATGATTATTCAATCTTGATTATAGAGATGCATTATTCTATGCGATGCTTAAATGAAACATTAAATCGATTAGCGAATAATTTAATTCAGTTACATTGTAGAGAATAAAAATATCCAGTAAAATCTCCTGTGAATATTATGAAAATGAAAATTGATTCTTGTGCAGCATCATTTCTTTCGAGAGGAGCCCATGTGCAAGGCGGTGTCCTTACTGCAGGATCAGAAATCCGTGGACGTATATCTCGATCTTCTGAAAACGTGGATGAAAGACACCACCAGCTTGGTAGCCCTCAGTTTGACATCTGGACGTATCGTCGGAGTCGTCATTACGCGAATTAACAGTGTTTCGGATAAATCCGACACGTATAATCGAGTACAAGTACGCTTTATATAAAAATAAATACGTAGAATAATAAAAAATAAATTTGTTATATAAAAATAAATACGTAGAATAATGTCTGTTCAAGATATTTAAAAATTCGACATAACCAGAATACCGAATATCAACATACATTAATACGTTGTTATTTTATTTGTATAAATTTTTTATATAAATTAGATACTATATACAAGTATTATGAGCTGTTACATTAAGGAAGAGAAAGTTTAATAAGTATATCATATTTAATATATTATATATATAATATATTTATATAATAAATGTATATATAATTATAATAGATATCATATTATATTTGTATTACATTCAATTAAGTATATTAGACAGGGTTATCACTATCTGTTAATGACAAATTCTTAAGATCATTTGGAAACAATTTTTTTTCTCAGCGAAAATGTCGAGAGAGATCATTTTTTACAAGTTTCCAATTTCTGCCATCATATATCTTTATATCTAAGCCTTAAATTAAAATTCTATCAAAATAAACTCTATCTGGAATTAACTGAAGAATGTGTAGCTTTGCTAATCTTTTAATTCCATAAAGTTTAGTTTGCGAAAAGCCCTCTCCTTTTTGAATCGCTTATAACTCGAAAATTATTGATGCCTCGACACATTTTCGCTGAAGAAAAATAATCTCAAAAATCTGCCATTAACACAGATAGAGTGCGGTGACTCTGGGACACCTTGTATAATCCACATTCGAAATTTTTCATCTAGAATTTCGAGGGAGCCGCCTTGGAGAAAATTATGGGCTTGATCAGCGCTTTAATAATACAGACGGACGCGTACAAGGAGCTCGAATGCGACGCGTATTTTCGCGTTCATATCCTTTGCGTTCATCCATCTTATCAGCAGAGAAACATCGGAACAGCTCTTTTGAACGCTTGCATCCGAGTCGCGTCCACGTTGAATATGACGGCCATCGGCGGCGTTTTCACATCCGGTCGCAGTCAATCGCTCGCCCTGAAACTGGGTTTTCATCTCGTCTCGGAAATTCGTTACAGTCGATGGATCGTCGACGACCAAGTTGTGTTTGACGGTACCGGCAAAGGGAATTACTCGGCTGCTTTCATGGCAATGCGAATATCTCCCGAATAGTCGCATTAGCGAGAGTCCTGAAATTAGAGATCCTCAAGTAAGAATCATTATTTATTATCATGCGATATGATGAATAAATCGATACCGTGCATCGATACGAAAAAAATTATATCTTTACCATACGAGAGTCTCAATTTTCTTGTGCAGATAAGGTAGAAAATTTATTATATCGCACACATTTCCAGTCTACGATAATGTACCAATTTTGAAAATATAATATATAGATAATAAAATCAATCAGATATAAAGTGCAATATATATTTCACACTTAAGCATAAGCGTAAATGTAAATAAATATAAAATCTTCGTATCATATTAGAAACGCTTGCATATTAGTAACCAGGGTTGGGAAGTAACTCGTTACTTGTAACGAAGTTACAGTTACAGTTACATTTTTTCGATAACTCTAACTTAACTTCGTTCCTTTTTCCCCATCTGTAACTGTAACTTAGCTCAGTTACATATTTTCGGTAACTAGTAACTAATTTAATAGTTACATTAATAGTTACTTTATATATATTTCAAACTTTTGACAGATTGCATTGGGCGGCCTTGCGCTTGTGCATAAACATCGTTATCGACACTTAAAATTTTTATTAAAATTTTTATTAATTTTTAAAAGGATTTGATATTCTATTCGATAAATTTTTGATATTAAATCATTGTAACTGCCTCTAATCGCTGTTTATAATGTTTATAACATTGTATAAATTTGTAATAAATGTCAATAAATTTTTATCACTAAGTGTAGAGAGAGAGAGATTTGATATTTTTATTTTTATTACAAGAAAGTAACTGCAAAGTAACGACTCGTTACTTTTTAAGTAACTATAACTGTAACGAGTTACTTTTCAGAATCGATAACTTGTAACTGTAACTAGTTACATTTTCAAGGAAAAAACTGTAACTGTAACTAAATACTTTTATAAAGTAACTTTCTCAACCCTGTTAGTAACCATTATTTTTAACTGTGAAATATTCTCGAATCGTGTGAAGCTGGCGAGAGACTGAAAAGGCCTTCCTTCCGCGAAGCGCCAGCAGATGGCGCCGGCGTCGCGCGAGCGGCGGCGCCCGTTCGAAACGAAACGCGTGGACGTGCGCGCGCGGCCTACGATGGGATGCGCAGTGTGACGGTCGTTGGCGGCGGATCGAGTGAGTGCCGAGTGCCGGCAGTCAGTGCACAACGAACGGCCCGAGGTCTGTATTGATATATCGTACCTATTCGCGTTCTCGCTCTCGCGAGAGATACGCCGCCGCCGCCGCCGCCGCCGCCGCCGTCGCCGCCGTCGCCGGATCCCGGGCCGCGCGACATATTTCGCGGCGAGTAGGAGAACGCGAGCGGATTTTCCGTCGTTATTGTTCGCGTGCGTGTCGTCCGTGAACGTTCTCGGCTTTCGGTGCGTGACTTACGCGGTGTGCGATGGTAATCTTGGAGTGACGGATTCACGGAGCAGAGCCACACCGGGGCGACGAGAGACGAAGGAGAGAGAGAGAGAGAGAGAGGAAGAGAGAGGAAGAGAGAGAGAGAGAGAGAGAGAGAGAGGGCGGAAGTTCGCGACGAGTCATCCCGGTAAGTACACGGATCTTTTTTCAATACGAAGAATCTCCGACACGAGAGACACCTGACCCTTCCAATACACGTGCCGGTTTGTCTCGTGGAGACTTTTGCACGCTTGCGAAAAGAGCACGTCAATCATATTTATTAACGATTATTATGTTTACTGCCTCTTATTACTGCTTCATGTTGCTTTCATATTATTATGGCTCTGTAATGAGGCACTCGGAGGATAATACATAAAATGTGTTATCGACTTTAATATATTTTTGATTCATGCGCATCGCTCTACTCGAGTAAAGGATGCCTGAAATGAAGAACAATTTCGAAACATTTGTGTGTTATTTGAAACCGGGAATAATATACAGTTGATTCTCCTGCGAAAATAAAGTAAATTAAAACGGATCGATAGGGATTTATTACGCGAAGTGATAACAATGGTAAAATAAAAGAATAATATAGTTCGAAAGTATCAAAAATATTATGTGTGTAGCTTTTCTATCTTAAAAACATTAAAATTATTACGTATACTATATACAGAATAACATCAATTGCTTCGGAAAAATATCGTTTTTTTAATCTTGGATTATCTGTTTGCGGAGGTAGATAATAAATACGGGAAGGATAAATATAAGTTGCTTCTCGTGAAATTAAATAGAGAATAAACTTTACGCGCGAGCATAACGAGAGATCTCAGCTGTGATAAAATTTCGCTGCACTCTGGTCTGGTTTTCGTTATCGCCGAGAATTCCTAGCAATCTCGCGTCTCGAGTGACATTCGCGCGTGACATTTCTTCGAGAACAATCGCCAAAGCCTTTAAAGCTACCCTCGTAAATAATGCTTGAATTTCGGGAAATTACGGTACGACGATAACGAACGGAGAACGCGTGTAATGTGTGTTTCCGCGGAAAGGAAGAAAAGATTCGGAGAAAGAGATATGGAAAATCTGTTGCATCGTCGTAAAAGATTCGTAAAAATTACTCGACAACGTTGAGCATTATTTTTTATGTTGAGAAGAGTTTTCGAACAGCGATGATAATTATCTCGTGTACGATTATTTCGCGCGATGACGTCGAAGTCGATTTCCATGGGACATCCTTGGAACACGAGGGTCAACGAGGTCAACACGCTTGCTCGACACGATGTTTAACGATCCGGAAAATGCAAGGGAAGAAAGGGGGGGGGGGAAAGGGGAGAGGAAATCGACTTGTGCAAGGCGACAGGCTGTGGAGAAGCTATGCCTATATCTTTATTTCTTTATCAATTTTTGGAGAATCGTAATGAGGGAGAGCTGTCCTTTATGCAACATGCGTGTTATTGTTAACATTTTTCCGATATTTTTTTCACTACATATAAAAAAGATTCTCTATTTTTTTTTTTTAATTATTTATGCGTGTTTCTCAGAGAGTAAATAAGAAATTGCCGAAATCTGAATAGATAATCAAATTCCATTTTCTTTGCTCAATTTCAAGCAACTGTATACTAAATTCATATATATTTTTTTTTAATACTAAAAATTGAAGCTTTTAATATTATAAGAGATTCGACAAATGGAGTCTCACGGTCTTCTGTCAAATCTCGTTTTGAATGGAAGTTAAAAGCATTATATTTACCGGGGCATCCTTCTAGCGTCAAGCGGAATGGAATTGTACGCTATCTTAATAAAGTATCGCTCACACCGCGATTTTCTCGGCACGACACACTCGAGTTCAGCAGACCAGGTAAGGTTATAACGCGAATGGGCAAGGTTAACTTTGACATTACCGCACGCACAATGACCTGAAATGCGTAATCATATATACGAGCTTTCGTATAGATACAGAGAAAAGCTATTTAATTAATTAATTAATTAATTAAATTAATTTTTAATCGTTTCAAATATTTACATGTGCGAAGAGACATACAAATCTAATTGCATCTTGTTATATATTTAATAGTATAATATACATACAATTAATATATATATATATATATATATATATATATATATATATATATAATATATATATACATATATTAATACATATTAGATAATATATATAAATATATATATAATTAATTATATATGTAATAGTATAATTAAATAACAAATTATATGTTGAAATGTACCGATGAAAGTGTTTCGAATACAGAGGTTAATTTAAGGAGGTTTACTCGAACCTTCCCGCGAGCATAGCAGACTTTAATGAGTTAGGTTAACGCGGAAGTCGTTCCTTCGTATTGCTAAACGCTTCTTATCTCGGGGCCCATTAGATATCGTTGGTTATCGGATCCGAGGGTGGGAATCGGGAGGGAAAAGGGGAGGGGGGGAATCTTCGCTGCCGATTACGGCTGTACCGGAAGCGGAATGTCGTTACCGAAGCGACGATGATCTGTCGCCGATGGTCTCGCGAGGATGTTTGCGCGTTCGTGCGCAGCATGGAGCATCCGCGCTAATGGCGATGATAATAATAATAATACTAATGACGATAACGTCGAAACGCAATCTGGGGAACCTAAATACGGAGCTCCGTTCCAATTATCGCGTTTGCTCAATAATGCTGCAAGTCTCGCGTAGACGAATCATTCGAACTCTCATGTAAAGTCCAATATAATAAAATATTAAAAAATCTTAATGATGCAAAACGTAATTAAATGCAAAAAATCTTAATAATAAAAATCTTAATTTTAATAAATCTAGAAAGAGTCATCAATTGCGCGATAAATTTCGGGAGAATCGCGTAAAATTTATCGCACGATTGATGACTCTTTCTAGATTTATTAAAATAAAATATCAATGCCACAAATATTACCATTATTTTTACAATTATTGATTATATAGATTATACACGAATGTATCAAATTCCCGTATTTTTAATCTGTTAAAAAAAAAACACTGTTTCTATTCTTATTACTTTTGCTCAGAAAATGTTTGTTTCGATTGTGTATCGTGTACAATGACATTCTTCCTCTACGCTTGAAGCAGAGGAGAAACGAGACGGATATGCAAGTGTGTAAAATAAATAAATGTTAATTATGTAAAAATTTGACGGTGTGAATTGCACCTGAAGATGCGACTGTTCGAAAGTTAATTTCACGCACGCGTACGCTCTCTCACGCTATAAGGGAGAACAGTGGCGGTATTTATGTGCACCAAGTGAGAGTACTCTCGTCTCGAGGACGGTCACTCAAGTAGTGAATTACGGGAGTTAACGATAAAGTACCGGCAAATAATACGAGAGGAGGGGGAGGGTCTCTCGGTCGTCGCTCTCGCTTTGTATCGTCGTCGATAAATGTTATCAATAGACATTTCTCACTTATTCGATGTGGGAATGTTTCGTTAATATTTAACTCCGTTATCCCATTTTTATGTAAAAATCGTGCGAAGAAATACCCTTGTATATATATTTTAATCGAGGGAGAGAGAGAGAGATATCTCGCTTGAAAATGTTATGTTTACATATCTTTCGGAAATAAAATCTTTCTTATTCCACAATTTAATCGATTGCGGCATTTCACAGGAATTCGTCCGAATTCTGTCCTGTCATATCAATAGAAACGTGCTGACTGTTGACTGTTACGATTTCTATAGATCATTTTGTTTATACATATGTGTATTCAGTGCGTGAGCACTCGAGATTATCTGACTTATGTCGGACCTTGAATTATTTTGATGGAACGATAAAGATTTTGCACTATATGTTTTCCATCGTTCGTGTCAAAGTTTGCTAATTTTCTATTTGTATTTGTGTTCTAATATAATTATTTACGAGATGTTTCTCGAAACTATGTGTTTTTAATGACAATTTCGTCACAAGGAGACATTTTACGTCGTATACATATATATTCTTACTTTGATTTAAGATTATTGCGAGTGAAAAAGTTTTAGTCGTAACCGTAAAACTGTAAACAAATCGACAAAATCACAGTCAAACATTCTTCCTACGTTGACAATGCTTGACTGTGATTGGTCGATTTGCTTACGGCCTTACGATTACGATTAAAACTCTTTCACGTGTCACATGGTCTTTAGACGTAAATCTAGAAAACTGTCAGAATATTCGTCGCCATTTTGGCGCCGATTGTACGCGGTTATTGACCTTGCTCGTGACCTCTATCGCAATTACGGCGCGTTCTGCGCTTTTCAAGGATATTGAGTTACCGCTGATCGATGAAATACTCGCGACGCTTCTTTCCGCTCCGTTTCCCTCGCTTTTCCCGAGTCCCGATATATTCGCGGTTCATCAAAAAATTCCTTTGTCATTTTTCTCTCTGATATTATACAGCAGATGGTCTACCGATGCGTTGAACATACTCTCTCAACTTTAAATTCTCCGTAAAAGAGATTAATGACGATAAATATGTCATCTTTCAATATGCAACATTCTAAAGAATTTGCTGATTATAATCTAAAAAAAAATTTCTTAAATTAAAAATATTAATAGAATTAGTTGAAAAAAAACACAGATATCCTTATTTATATATCTATAATCAAAAATTTAATTTACGCCAAACTCCTGAATTACTTGCGACAACTCATTGAATGATCGTAACTTTCATTTCCCTTAATTTGTTCTTTTCGCGAGGATGTTCGTTAGTAAGGAAATGCTTTGCGCGCGTGTGTTTAGCGTATATGAAAAACTTACCCTATATATGTGTCCGTATATGAAACGTATACATATGTTACCTGAAACGCGACTTGATTTCTGTAGGTGAAATTTGATGCACGTTTCGTATACCTACGTCTGTATATGAAACTCTATTTGTTGCGCGTGTAACGTAGCCGACGCATATGTATGCGCAAATATATATACAGGCGTGGATGTATGTGTAATGCGTGGGATGTACACACCCTTTTCCGCGGCACTCGGTTCACAGAATCCAGACAAAAAAAAATATGCCCAATAAAAGTAACTCCGAAGCTGTTCCAGCGGGTCTCTTTTCGTCTCATGTCGGCTTTTTGACCGAAGGAAGAGTCTGATTTATTGCGGTTAAGAGATATCTCCGTGACTTGAATAAGTAAAGAGCCCAGTATGTGAATGATAATCGGATATGCGTCCTTCGTCGCTTATTTTCTCGACGAGACTGCTATCTCACTCCTTATTGCAACTTAATCTCCAGGAAGTATTTCTGTAGAATCCTTAAATTTCCAGTTTAATTTACATTTCTATCACATTTATTCGTTATTCAAAAGAAAATTTATTTAAATTATTCATATTTCTTACAAAAGAACATACCCAATTACTCCTCGCTCATGAGCTTTTAACGGCTTTTAATGAGCTTTGGATATATTGTAACACAAATAAAAAATAAGAGAAGCGCGTTTCTATTGCTCAATCCTACTTTAAAAAGTTGAAACATCGCCTTAAAAATCACTTTTCATGTTTTTTTGAGCGAATATTGCCGGTAAAAGATAAGATGCTTCAAATAAAAGTTTTATGGCTTTTAAATATACTTTATAATAATGCATTCTCCGATTTTTCAAGAATGTCATATTTTTCAAAATATCTTTCTGTCTTCCGTCAATTTTTAGGAATTTTGAAATTTGTTCAATAGCAAAAATTAAAGAGCATTTAATGTCAAATTTAACCAATATAATAAAGTTGTTTTTTGAAAATACATTTTTCCTTAGACGCAGTTGCAAATAAAATTGTTGTTGCATCAATGTTACTATATTCATTTATTTTTTTTTATTACGTTGTATTATTCTGTTAACCTTTAATGTCTCATCAAAGATGTTCGGCTAGCTTTATTTTTAGTGTTTGAAAACATTCTTATCTTCGTAGAAATAGAAATAGAAATTATTTATTGCCATATCTGCCGATAAAATTTTTCTTTGAAGCATTTTTTTTCATATTTTTTACCGATATTTTCGACGATATTCGCTCAGAAACATAAAAACTATTTCTTTTCGAAGAGATGCTTTAATTTTTTAAAGTGAGATCGAGCATTTGAAAAGAAGAATATGTATCTCTTGTTTTTATCTATATTACAACATATTTAAAGCTCATCAAAATCGTGGAAGGAGGATAGTTGGATATATTTGTTAGAAAGTTTTCTGTCAAATACACTAACGTTCTAAATTTTAATTTTCAATGACTCTGTTTTTTTTTTATATAATGTTATGTCGATTACACACACAAGGTCGCCTGATCTCATGTCGTCGTCGGAATAGAGCGAGCATATCAGCGACGATGATTCTAATTTTTATCGAGCACCGTTATCATTTGCAAACATTACTTTATCAGAATCACAAAACACACACACATATACATGATCGCACAATGCTGCGCATAATGATAAACATGCCGGTTATCCTTCGTAGCCAATACGATTCCTTGTATTTTCGATAGCAGACTATTATTTCACTCTCGGAGAGAGTGAAACGATTATTATTTCGTCTCTTTGTTACATAGCACTTTTCAATATTTAACACAAATAAATATTTTATGCATTAATATGAGAATTTTTGAATAATTTTAGCGATCAAGAGGATAAATTTTTTAAATAAAAAATAGATTATTAATTATTGAATTTTTCTGCAAATATTACGTAGCACATTAAATATTTATATAATATATTGGATAAAAATAAAATAATTTAAATCGATTATTTTTTTATCGGAAAATAATTTTATGCCTATGTAAAAGTAAAGGCAAACATTTGTTAAATAGAGTTGCATATTGTGTGTATGTATATTATTTCCCCCATTATTTTTCCATCGATTCTTCTGCTCCGCGGCTTATATATAATATTATATTCTCCATCTCCCTCTTTCTTTTAGCGAAGCTCTGATTAAGAACCTTCTTGCGAGATTAAAGGATTAATTGAGCATTAAGGACTCACAAAATACCCTTCTTTTCGAGATGCGGGTTTATATTCAAGCACAATCGGGATCCCTGACTCCTTTCCTCTTTTCTGGACCACCTCGAATCTTGGAACAATATTGCTATCGACGGGGATCTCGCGGCACTCGTCTTTTCCGGCATTCTCCCCGGGGACGCTTTTATCGCGAATGTTTACAGGGTTTATCTTCGCACCCTCTTTCTCTCCTGTGACTGCCACCAAGAGTCACTTTTACGTTCGCGACCCCTCCTGATAATATACCGGGTATGCACGTAGTTACGTGCACCCTCGCGAGGAACGCGAGATTTTTCGTAGGGTGTCGCGCGGCGAGTTTTAATCTCTTCGGAGTCCGAGGAGAGCAAAGAGGCCGCTAAAAGGTTTCCTTTGAAGAGAGGAACGCCCTCTCTTTTTGTGACAAATTCTATTCGCCGGCAGAATTTTTGAATGAAAGGGAAAAAGAGCAACTGGATTGAGAATGAGAAAACCTTTACGCGAAAACGCGATTGCCGAAAGTTGAACTGTAAAATTAGATTTAATCAACTTTTACACGATAAGAAAAAAAATTTGAATTTCGTTAAATTTCGAGCGAGCGATAAATTTCATTTTCAATGAACTAAATATAATTTATATTTATTATCAAGGACACGGCTCTGAGTAACTTTCAAAAGGTTTTAGCCGTCGCTCGTAGTTTATTAAAGTTATTAAAAAAATAAATTGAATATTGTTATTAACAAAATAATTGAAATCCGTGAGGTCGGCCCTTAATATGCATAATTATCGTACATTTAGTCAACGCATTTTTTTTTTTTTTGTAATATTGTTTGCGGGATCATTAATTTATCATTGTTAGAGTCTAAGCACTCGGAGATTTGTCTAAAACAACATAATTAACTCGGAAACTGTTAATTGTCGTAAGAGTAACGTAATTTGCGCGTCGCGCAAGAAGATAGAAATGACCGGCGGGCTCGTTTTTGTAAAAGACGACGGGGAGAGATAAAGAAATAAGGGGCGTTCGTGCTGCGCGTGCCTTCACTGCTTTTTAAAGGTCGTGACGTGTGCAGGTGCAGCCCTCGTGTTTCGGGGTTCGCACGCGATTCCGACATTAATTTCAGATCGCACGCGTGCCGCGGTAACTTCCGCTGACGTACTTCCCTTCCTGCCCCCCCCTGCCCCCCCAAATCCCCCTCCCTTCTCTCCTCTCGTGCTGCCGGTTCGCGTGCATCGTTTCCATATTTCTGCCTAATCGTGTCATTTAGGTAAGCGACTTATAATTTGCCATGCGTCTTCATGAATTTGTCACTCGCTTTGCGCTCGAAAAATTATTGGATCCGATTGACATTCCGATGATATTCACATTCGAATTCTCTTGCATCGGTATAATCATCTCTTTCTTAAAGTTTGAAAAAATTTTTTTGAATTTAAAAAAATTTTTTTAAAAATAAATTTAATACTACTATTTAACGTTTAGAGAATTCAGTTTTGGATTTTACGATTATTTATCTTCTCTGAATTATGTAATTATATACGATGTCGTTATTAAGTTAATTTAACTATCTTTATTCGTTTTTTTTTTTGCGATACTCATTGCTAAAATAAAGCAAATAATTTTTTATTATTCAAGATCACGAAATTGTAATGGCTAACTTCAATGGTATTCGAATTACGTTTGAAGAAGCAGATAAGTAACATATTGCGGAAACGGTTTCCTCGCTGTTCCCCACGCAACAGAAATGCCGTCTTAGAAATTTATTACAGGCACAGTTTCAGAATTTATGAGAAGGTTCAAATGCGATGCACATAAATTTTTTATTTTTTTAAAGAGATCGGTCTATATAGTTCAATGGATTGTACAAGAAAGTTGATTCAGGTATAAGATATGACCTTAAAACCGTGATAATCTCAATTAGTTTAGTTATCTAAGCTGCGGAAAAATATACGTGGCCATTAGTCATCACGAATAAATATTAAGATATTTTTTTTGGTGTTTTTCACATCTGCTAATCTGTGTGAGATTATCGCAATTACAATAATATTATTAACGTCGTCTAGAATTTTAGAGAGAAAGACAGTCTCTGTCCGGATGTTACATTCATCAACACGTGATAGAGCAATCTATTCTTTAGGTTATATATACATATATATAGTGTAAAATTCTCTCCATTTTGCAAATATCCTGCCGTGCAATATTTTCGACCGCTACTGTCATCTGAATCACTTCTGCTCTCATCACGTCTGTCGGCTCGGTAATTTGGAAACTTCACGAGCGCTCTGCGCTCGGGAGTTTGCACACTCGCAACTTGTATTGAATTATACAATGCGTCGCGCGCTCCATAATGATGCACCTCATTCTGCGAAATTACCGCCAGATAGAGATGCTCGCAACTGCGGAACTGCGGGAGGTGAGGCGATTATTGTGCATTCGCACCGATGCTGCATTCTGCGAACTGCTTGTCACGATGAGACTGGAATATTACATAGTTTAACGAAAAGCAATTTTCTTTTAGATCTTAAAGAAGAGAGCAATTATTTCCTCCTAAGTTTTTCGAAATACGATTCTCGTCGTAATTTTGAGAAATTCGTTGTTTTGGAATAGTGAAAAACACTATTTTAATGTACTTTACACAAAGCTATGGCATGTGACGTGTTGGAAAAATTTTAATTCATTAAAGATTAAATATAGTGTTGGAATTTATTGTAAAATTTAAGGTTATTAAGGTTTTCGTGATTAAATATTGGTTCCATTGCGATAAAGTTGTAAATTAAATTGTCGAACAGATATATTCAAATTTTTTCAATTTGAATTTAAAGAGTTTTTGCGTTGCTAATGATGAAAACTATAACTTATAAAATTTTCAAATTTTTGCAAAAATTCATATGCGAGTATTTCGGATTATATGAATTAAAATTGATATATAATTTGATATATCCTATATAATAGCTATAAAAGATAATGTAGATAATTAATTATAACCTTTTTGCTATATAAACTCAATTTAATATTTGATTATGAAAATCTTATTAATATTAATTTTCAGAATAAATTCCTTTTGAGAGTTAAAATGTCTAACAATATATTTACTCTTGAATGGAAAATGAAACTTTTCTAATACGTTCACGTATTGTAGCAGTAGCATATTATAATTTATGTTAAAAAATAGTTTTTTTTACAATTTGATCTGAAATTTCTCAAAATTGTGACGCGATAAAGTTTCGTATCGAGTGTCAAAAAATTACAAGAAATAATTATTTTTTTCTCTCGAAATTTTCTTTTTTTTTTTTGTTGAATTCTGTTATCGGCCGCTGATTGCAAAGGCGTGAATTCCAAAATTGTATTATCGCGCTGCTATTGCTTTCGCGAATCTTTCCTGCTGAAGATGCGAAAATGTGACTTATACATATGATGTTCGTAATATATAATATTTTCCATCGTGATTTTCTCAGGCGAATGATAACATCATTAGATAATTTGAGTAAAATGAATTTTTAATGATATTTATTAAATCTATATCCTATTTCATCATGTTTCTGAATGAAGAGAGAGAGAGAGAGAATTACGCAAATATATACTGCGTTATAGATATTCTTTTTATAAGCTTTTTCGAAAGAAAACAAGTTTTCTCAAGAGAATATGCTAAAATTCTATTGAGAAGATATTTCATGCACCATAATATTCAATTTGTAGATATTATACAGGGTGTCTACTCGCTGGAAAAACCGGGAAAACCGGGGGGGAAAATCGATTGTCAGGGATTTTTTTTATCTTGAAAAATCCGGGAATTCTCATGGAATTTTATTAAGATTCAGGGAATTTTTTCAAAAATTGTGTCTTTGATAATTTTATTGACGATCTCTTTTTATATCAAGGTCTTAAGTTTCGTAGAAAATTGTTTAATTTTTTAATAATATTTAAATAAATTAGTACTCCTGAAGACGTTTATAATAAATCATTTTTTGTTTTATATTTTTATTTTATATTTTTGCATATATTTTTAGCATTTAGATATAGTGATATATTGCACTTTGTTATTATTCCAAATTAATTTTACGATTAATAAATCAATATTAAATGCTGGAAAAACTGCATTCTTGGTAATTTTCTTTGTAATCGTATGAATAGAAAACATTAGAAAGCGCATACAATAAAGAAATTTATTTCAAAAAGCTGCATCTACTTTGCTTATTTTACCTAGAATTTTAAACGAAGATACCTGGAAGATTAGGGCATTTTTTTACAAGATTTAAGTAGACACCCTGTTATATCTTTTTAAATAGATTTTTTTTTAATAAATAGATTATAAATAGTAAGAGTGTTTTTTTCGTATAAACGTGCGAAATTGATGAACTTGAGAAATCGATTCACTTGATTCACGAGAGGAAAATTAGAAAATTCAGATTCCTTGGGCGCCTTTAGTAGCTTCTCTGCCAGAAGGCGCCCGTCTAAATTTACTCTCGGGCCATCTCTTTCACGCCCCCTCTTTTTCCACGTTCCCTCTTTCTCTTCTTCCCCTTCACTCCGGCTTTCCGGTTTCTCGGCGCCCTTAACAACGCTCTCACGGAAGTTCGTTAATGTACATGCCTGTCCTATTATTAGATCGTCTCTCTCGCGTTTGTTCGCCCCTTTTTTTTTCGGTCGCGATTTCTTAATCTTTCCCCCCTTTGCCTCCCCCCCCCTCCCCACCCCCTGTTTCTCTCGCATTGCGGAATCGCGAGATCGATCGATTCTCTCGCTCGCGAGTCACGAATTCGCGTCGTGTCGCGATTGGAATTCTCTCTCGTGCTTTGAGAAAACGAACGATGGCAACGCGATACTTCGCTCCCGCGGTCGCTCGAAGAGAAAGGAATGGAAGAAAAAAGAAGGAACGAGGAGAGACAACGAGAGGAAGCGGGAACGTTTCTCCTTATTCCATTAAAAGCGAGTTTACATGGCTCGCTCTTGAGCCACGAAGTCGTCCCCGAAGTGAAAAAAAGGTGGACAAAGTAAACAATGATCATCCGCGATTGGAATGCGGTGAAAGAAACCGCTCCACAGTTACGTTTATTTTGTACATTTTATCTGTAGCGTTATATATTTCTTTTAATAATTTCACCGAGTCGCTGATTTTGAGTCCCTTGATTTTTATCTATAAAAGAAGCTGTATTTTGATCATGAACGTTATAAGGATAGTCAGGTATTTTAAATAGAATTATTCAGTTTATAGACTCTTCTTGTCATATTTTATCAAATTTGATGAAAAAGCGAGGAAGGATAAAAAGGGAAACGATAAAATATTTAGAAAACCATGGTGAAAAAAATTTGTATTCTAATTTCAGTTAGATTGTAATTAATTTTTATTAAAGTGATATACAATAACAGCCTAATTAATTCCTATATATAAGAATATTAGTGATAATTTTATGCAAATTTAATCTTATTTTTGTATGCATCCTCTCGCTCCCTAATATGTTTTTTCCCGAGACACCCTATATAGGAGCTAGTTATACATGTATGATGCTTAAGTGAAGTTCTTTAGTCTTTCGCTAGTATTACTAGCAGACTGCTTCTCCTAGCGACTCGGTGGGAGTTTTCCTTTGCTCTTGGCACAAACGATAGGTACTAAAACTGCGGCGAGGGCTCGAAACAAAGCCGGCGGAGGCAGTACGCGCCATTTTCGCGCGATTTCCTTCTGCGCCGATGATTGCTGCACCGGCGTTTTTGTCTGCCGCGATGCAACCGTGTGGAAACGAAGAATAATTTCTGCACGGAAACGCCGTCTGAAATAGCGCAGCGTTCCCCGTTCCATTATTCCCCCGATAAGAATAAAGGTGGGCGAACGGATTCATCGTTCGTCTCTTTCCCGCAATTATCATCACGTTTATGCTCGTCGTTTAAGCCTTTTTGCCCAGAAGTTGCGATAACGAAGGACGTGAAAAATAGACCTATTTTATATAGATTACATTGAATAATTCGTTATATTCCAGATAAAAAATAAAATTGAAAAATATTCAACTAATTTTTAATTGAGTTTTTAATTCAGTATTTTAAAAAATAATTTATTTTACTTTAGTCATTACACATAAATTTTAATTCAATTAAAATATTAATTTTTTTAATTTTATTAAATTCTTAAATTTAAAATTATTATTATTAATAATAAAATTTATTGTATAGCTTAATAAGTAAAATGATCTTTATTATAAGAAGAATAATTATTTATAGATTATTTACAAATTTAACAAAATTTATTTTTTATTTAAAAATAAACTATTGTTTCCTTAATATTATACTTAATTATAGCTATTTAATTTTTTTTTAAACAAAACTATAATTTTTAATTTAAATTTATTTATTTAAAATTACAATTAAGAAATAAAACAAAAAATTAGTAATAAAAAAATAATATATAAATATAAGTACAATTAATTTTAGATAAAGATGTCTATTCGAAATTTGAACCATATTTAAGATGTAATAAAAGATCAAGCGGTATGATATAATGTGATAAAAAACTTTGAACATTTCTATATCTCTAAAAATTAATGTCTTCTTCAAAGGTTTAACTTTCTTTTTTTTTCTCTCTCTTGTGATGTTCTCTTTGCTATAAAATTCTGTATTTTACGAGAATAAGACTTTTCATGGCTTTCCCGATGTCTATGGTCTTCTGCAATGAGCGGACGTGCTTGACACCTTCAGTTCACCCACGTATCCTTTCTCAGATATTTGTTAACGTGATTAAATGACGGCAGCTATAAGTATAATGTGACAGAAACAACATCTGTCACACAAACATTTAAATTCAGCGATGCTCACTTTGACATACAATCGAGATATACAATGTAATATTTTCATTTTTCGAAATTGTTTATATTAAAAGAATTTTTAATTGCACATAAGATAAAGTTTAATTATATATCTTCTGTTTAGTATTATAGAGTATACATTCATACCTATGTTGAAAATAAATAATACGAAATAATAATGCATTAAAATTTTGAATTTAATTTTAACTGTATTAATAGTATTATACTTTCTTACATATCTATAAAATATGGAAAATTTAATAGATACACTATATTTATATGGCTCTATTTCTTTATTTTTGATGTTTTAAATATAATGAAATATTCTAGAATATAAACACTGTAAATAAGAATCACTCAGTTATTTTTCGAATAATTTACATTTTTGAAAATAATGTTTTATTATATAATTATATTATTATATAAAATCTTGTTACGTATAAAACTATTTATGTAGCTTCTCGTTACAGCCGAGAACAACATTAGTTACAGCCCTGAGAATAAATTTCGCGTACATTGCTGCACAGTATAATTGAGTACATTAATAATGTCCTGCGCCCGCATTCGTAAAAAAGCCTCCTGACACGCGACTCACAAATTCTCCTCATTCTTTGCAAATACGGGGCAATATTGAATCATACGATTAACTGCATAAACGAAAAAAAAGGCGCGTTTCTTATAATGATGAAAAAATTTTACTACTACATAAGCGTACGATGACACCATTTCTACGCATTTGCTTAAGTAGGCGTACGTCGGAGGCGGTATTAAGCTATTTAATTCCGATCGACACACACACACACACACACATACACACATTTCGACATCCCCGCTTCCGTTCCCCCTTTCACTTTTATTCGCTTTTATCGGCGACAACTTGTTAATTGAATTTTAATTTGATACTGCGATATTTCAATTGCTGATTGCTGTTCGATAAAATTCCTCGCTATCCTACAACAATCATACATTACAAACGTCATCGCGTTTCTGTATTTTACGCTGTAGTTCTTGATTTTACGAGAGATGTAGAATGTTTAAAAAAAAACCAACATTCATTTCTCTTAAACAATCAGAAATTGTAAATAGCTCAAATTTATCAAAATTCTATTATTTGCTTAACAATGGATCGAGAGAGAGAGAGAGAGAGAGAGAAGAAATAATTATATATTAGTTTTACGGTTTCTGTATGAAATAAATCAAAAGACATTTTTAATTACTTTAATTAAAGATTTTTTCATGAATTCTTGTTTTAAAAATAATTAAATTATTGTATTATTAATCTCTAATATTATATTATTATATTATTAATTATTAAATACTACATCTGCATTGATGCATATAATAATTACTTTCTCAAGTATATTAAAATATATTGTCAATTATTTTGGATTTCTTTGTCAATTACAGTTCAACAATCTCTCCTCAACTGGAGAAGCGATTCTCTCTCTCTTTCTCTCTTTCTCTCTCTCTCTCTCTCTCTCTCTCTCTCTCTCTCTCTCTCTCTTTCTCTCTTTCTCTTTTTCTCTCTTTCTCTTTTTCCATTATTCTTTCCGGTTTTTCTACTTTATATTCATTCCTCTTATATGTTAGCCTAACAGCGTGGTTTGTAAAGGTTCGTTTTACAGCTCTTTTAACGCGTCGTAACGCATACGGCTTACCTGATAAGGAAACACATGCAGGAAACTCGCATGCCCACACGTCTGCGCCTGCGTAGGTGCGGTCTACAGGTAGATTCATGAACCGTTATTACGTTGAGTGGAATATCTCGCGTCCCGGGTTAACGTCACGCTGCGCAATTTATGGAAACACGGGTCGAAGTTCATAAACGTTATGTACGATTAGGGTGATCACCTGAACAAATCATAAATTCCAGGGAACATGTCAAGTTTTGATTTGGTTAAATTGCAAGCTAGAGACGCATGATCATTTCGTCTAGGATGTTCCGAATTCGCCGCATTTCTTTTCATTGCCCTAATTGACATTAAAACCAAGAAATTTCTAAAAATAATGTCTTTGTTAAAAAAAAAAAATTAAAGAATATTCTGTCCCGTAAAACAAACTTAATAGCGTAATAACGCAAGTCTGAATAAATTTGACAAAATGATTAAAGGTTTAAAAGAATGAGTGGATTTGAAAATGACTAAAATATGATTTTTTTTTTTTAAAGAAATATAATAGATAAATTGCTGAACATTTTAACCGATATAATATGATTTATAGATATGTTTAAATGTCTAAAAAAATGTTTTGTGTATAAAAATGTCGTCAAAATTTTTGAATGCTGTCTTGTAAAATCATATTTTTTATGTATTCTTTTTTTGGAAACCTCTGTTCCAATCGTCATCATCTCTTCAATCTATTTAAAAATAACTATAATTTGATCGTTCAGTTTGTAGAAATTGTAATTTTATCAAAAGAGTTACAAACAATTCAAATCGTCAAAAAGTTGACTTTATTCAAACCTTAATTCAAATTATATTTTTTCGAAAACAGTTTTATACAAAGTCTGTCCTATTTCCAGAATGATATAACGTCATTGCTTGTTATTGACGCTCGTAAGTGACGACAAAGTATCATTTTAATAACCATGCTGACGCCTAATCATTTTTTATCGACAACACGCCTTCCGGTCTCAGGCCGTCGAGTACAGTCACACATGCGTATTTCTGTCCCGGAATGAAGCAACATTCTCTCTTTCTCTCTCGCGCTGATAATAATTCTGGTAGATCGAGACGCGAGAAAAAGGAAGCGCCCGAGCTCTCGTTGTTTGTAAAGGGGCGATTATTGAGCTTAATTAAAACGATGGTACCACAAATCACGATCGAGCACCCTGCGTCTCGAGCGTTTTCTTTCATTTCAACCAATTACATACCGTCGAGTTCTCGAATCGACGGGCATAAAGAGCTTTCGTATAAGGACGATTAATGTTTTATTCTTTGAGAGACAACCTTAGGCTTTTCCGGATGATTTAATCCTATGAAAAGCCGCGCGCTTTTGTACTCTCTTGGTGATTTCATATATTTTTTTACTACTCTTCATCTTTGGTACAAGTACCTTTGTACTTGTTGAGCTTAAATCAATAAAGAGTTTTGAAACTCGCTATGGATATTGATAAAAAGTATTAGATCGATAAAATAATCAGAAGAGGGAAAAGCTGTCAATAATATAATAATATCTTGACATACATATGTGTATATTTGCCTGTATTTATATGAAAATTACGTGGACAAACATGTTGTGAACATTCGTTAAAAACCGTGATGTTGATAATAAATATAAAATATATCAAGCATTATTTGTCCATTAAAAATTCTAGAAATGCATATAAGGATAATATTATTTTTCGATAAACAATTATTTTCTATTTATACAAAATATTGTGGATATATAAATTATTATCGACACGCGAGTTTTTTTTTCAGCATAAGAATTCATGCAAAATTAATGATATGATGATGAATCATTGCGCGAAAGCTGGGACGATATAGGTGACTTCCTAATTCGGGAAAATTCGCCGATGCGTTAATTATGGCGGTGGTTTATGCGACAATTAACGGAATTAAAAGAGAAGTCAAAGAGATCTTTGCGCTTCAGGGAACGACCGGAGGGTTGAAATTGCCGAGCGACGGTGTTTTACCAGCTTCCGTTTCCCGGTTGGATGGCTGGGAGATTAATCCCTTAATCTTTTTAGTTGACACCTTTTCCCGTCAAAGATCCGCATGACTGAAATCTATTTTTACAATCTCGAGACAAAATATTAAATTTAATACATCATTTAATTTGGTGTAAATTTTTCTAAACTGGCAATAATATTTTATTTATATAAAGCAGAAAAAAGAGATTTTTTTTTATTAAGAACTCATCAATTTGTTCAGTATTTTTAATAATCCGAGAGAAAAGGAATTTGTAATAAATATCTGTAACAAGAGATACGTTAGACTTTCGTGTTTGTTAAAATAAAAAAATTTCACGGATTACACAAAAGAGAATTTTTTTAACAGGAGAGATTTTATTTAAAAAACTCTATCGTTAAAATTAAGATCACAGAGAATCTAGGAAGCGCGATAGAAATAAAGGTTTGAATATCAGATTTTGCACAAATTAATAGTGAAGAGATACATTTATTTTATTCCTGAAATAAAAGAAATATGTATATGATTCGTCATTTGCTGATTTCTCGCTGATGCGTTTTGGCTGCGGTTGGCGCAAAAATTTGATTTGTTAATATTGCAAAAAAGAAGCCAGCTATGTGATTGGTAGGTAAACCGCGCGCGATATATTGCCCTCGTTGACTTATCGATTTCTCTGCTGCCTGCCGCCGTTTGTTAAGGCGACGGAGTGTCAAAAGAACCCCGGAATGTTGTACGCAAACATCGTGACGCTTGCGCGAGCCAAGCGATGCGATTGCACGAGTCTCGCCGCGCTTTTAATTCGGAGCTGTCACTGACAGGCAAAAAGACTCGCTCTTGTCGCTACTGTGTTTTATGTAAAATAAACGATTTTTCTTCAATTTTCCGGCTGTTTAAGAAATCACGAGAAAAGCGCGAGAGAAAATTCGGACAATACACGCAGAAACAATAATTCTCCAAATAATTAAAGACACAAAATATATCCTCAAATAATTAAAGAAACAAAATGATTTAAATGTCAGTAAATAATACGTATTTTCATACATTATGATAAATATATCGATGAAAAAAAATCAGTTGTCAATTTTCTGTCTGTATTTCATACATACAACAGAAATCTATATTAGATATATGTATTTAGAAGATTAAATTTTAGAAGATTAAAAAATTTCGAAAACATGTAATCCTTTAAATAATTAAAGGCAAAATGATTTAAATAAATTTAATTAAATTTATTAAATTAATTTATTATTAAACTAAAATTAAATTTCAGTAAATAATATGTATTTTTATACATTATAAACATATGGATGAAAAAAAAAGCATTTTCTCTCCTGTCTGTTCTTCCTATCTGTATGACAGAAATTTAGTAGATTTGTAAGATGAAATTTCAAAGAAAAAGTTGCTCCACTTGTCAGTGTAATTTAAAGATGTCGCGGATCGATATCGTTCTTTATGTTTCTCGCTACATCAAAGACGTATGTTGCTCGCGCAAAAAGCGTACTTCTGCGTAAAATACGCTTAGAAGCGCGGCTCATATACGTCGCGTCTGCATCTGCATCTCAAAGGGCCCGTGAGGGGAAGTCGTTTCGGACGAGCGATGACTACATATGCGGTGTTCGTGCGTGTATACGTGTTACTTGAGACGCGATTGATGTTTTGCATACTTAGTCTCGGAATAGTAAAGTTAATATCCGTAAAAAAAATCATGCGTCTCTCTTCTCTTTACGACGCGGTATCTGTCAGCTGACGGATTCGGAGAGACGAGTTCGTTTTTGTCCGGCAAAAGTTTCGCCACAGTCGACCGAAATATTTTTTAGTAATTTGTCTTTAAGCTAAAAAAAAAAAAAAAACCTTACTTTCCGTCACCAATGAACGTCTACTTTTCAATTTTCCGTTCATCCGGGTCGTAACTTCGATTTCGCGGTATTCGACAAATTAAGACGGATCTTGCAGATTGATATTCAATATCGCTCTATCTTTTCTCGCGGAAAAATTGAAATTTTTTTTCATCAGAGATAATGTGGGTAAATGCTGGGTTCGATCGACGCGGGAGCATGGAATGAGAAATTCCGGCGGTTGGTATCGTGTGTCATCTCCGTTTCTGTTAAATTGGAAGGCTTCTACGATGATATATAAGGGATATTTTCTCGATGACACTGCGGGGTCTTTCGCGCGCAGAACGATCGAGGGAACAAATGGGTTATATAGGGAAAATATATGCCCGCCTCTTTTCTCGCCCCATCTATCAGCCGCGCTAATTAATAAAGTTACCCCTAAACGCGATATATAACATCGCGTATCGCATTGCTGTCTTCGTTATACGAGGGCTTCGCCGATCGTGAACGGACGATATACATAATTTCATTAATGTGCTCCGGTGACGTCACCGATTATATATTCGGGCTTTCAAAAATGAAAATATATAGAAAGCGAGTGAATTAAATACGATCTGTTTCTACGAAGCGAGAAAGATAGACTCGCGTTTATCGAGTTTCGAGATTCGGAATCATTACGTCACTTACTACAGAGAGAATTCAAATTGAGATTGTTTCTCTTCGAGTACTTCTCGATCGAACCACGTAGACACATTTGCATTTATAGACTCGCGCCTGTGCAATGAAATAAAACGCAAAATGCGAAATGTCGTGCGGAATGCTACCTCCAATTAACGTAATGCGGCGCCTCGTATAAACTTCTATTTCGGTTGGGCGTGTCATGTGACAAATTCGCATAACTCGCGTTATGCTCATGTTTCTAAATTTAAAGACCTCGCAAGTTAAAATTGCTGAGAAACCGATGACCTTTTAAATAATTAAATAATATTTTAGAGTGGTTTTTTTAAACGGAATTTCGTGACGTATATCATGTATATAATACACGAAAGGAATCAGTTGCTCCATTATTAAACATAATTATGCTAAATGTTTTGCATTATTATTTGAGGAATAATTTTAGGTATCGTCATCATAACTCGACGCTATTAGACGAAGCGTAATTTCTTAATACTTATTAAGAGAGGGACATTTATTTATCAACGCGATTAAAAAAAAGTCCCCTCAAATGCGCATTCCATTTGAGATAACTTGGATTTCGAAAGTGTCTTAATGATTTGAAATCATTAAATAAAGAATGTATCGTATGCGTCTTTAACAAACATTCCTCGACTTTCTCTCCGATATAGTGTCGATATTTTTTTCGGAGAGATTATCTGTACACTCAGATAATCATAATTAATTTATTTCGACATTTACGTCGAGTTATCGTCGCGTATGACGACGGAGGAGAGGAGAGGGGAGATGTTAATTAAGCGACATTTATTTTTATTTTTTTTTTTTTTGCCTTTCGGGCAAAATGACGAATGACAGGGAGTGTGCGTTGAGAGTTGCAGCGAAGGTTAAACGCGCTGTTTAAAAAGTACGTAAAACACGCTCTCACATGCTTCACGCACGTCGCTCGGGAATAATGAAACGCGACGTTGAAATTGAGAAGCGGTGATTAAATATCGCTTGGCGACAAATGCGCACGTTTCACGCATCGACGTTCGTCGACGACCGACCATTTAGTCGCGGAATGAATGTTTGCTACGCCGATGCCGATGTCAATCAGCATTACCGGAACTTCCGACGACGGGCGCTTTGTTTGTCGTACCGATGTTAAACCCCGCTTATGGCGACCAGTTTTCTCTATCGATCGGATTGTCAAACGCGCCGCTTTCACGTGCAAATAATCCGTCAAATATAGCGAGCAAATATGTAATGAGATACCTAATTCAGAGATCATGGACGGTACATATATTTGCTTCAAGTTTCTCATATCATCTTCCCTCCACTTGTGTATATAATTCGACAAAATTGTAATTCGAGGAAAAATCTATTCGAAGAAAGAAAGTGTTCGAAATTCGCAATCTCTTCTACACTTCAATTACTGATTGTCGATCTTTCGAGAAAGTTGAAATAATGCATAATTTCGCGATCCATTTAAGTCATAAAAAATAGCATCGAATTCTCGGCAAAAACCGATAAAAATCTATAAAAAAATTATTGTAGCGAATTATTCAAATAGCATGTGATTTTTAAATGTGATTATTATATTCTTTTTTTTTTTACTAACTCTTCCTGGTTAAAAGACCGATATATACATATATATATGTATATACATTCATACATACACCGATTTCGATTTAAGCAGCAAAATCCGCTAATCCTGCTGATACCTCGAGTTTATACGCGAAAATTCGCGACGGTTGAGCCGGATTACAAATATTCCAAGCATAGAAATACAACTTGATATCGTGTAATGCAGACATTCGTAGAGACGATAGACAGATCGCAGCAGCCGACAATGCACACAAGGAGCGATTGCCTTACGGCTCGCATTTATTTGCTTTCTTTGTGCACGTAGCATTAACCGAGGCGACCGCAGTTAATAATCCAGTTCTAATGATTGTGAGCGTTGCCAACCGGCAAATAGATGTTCCTCTCTTAATAAGCATTAAGAAATTAAGCTTCGTCTAATAGCGTCGCGTTATAATGGCGGTACCTGGAATTGTTCCTCAAATAATAATGCAAAACATTTAGCATAATTGTGTTTAATGTGGGAAACAGTTTTTTAGTAGTTAGATTTAATAGAGTAGAAGTAATTAGATATATGTATAATAAAACATTTTTTTTTTTCTAAAGATAAGTATAGATAAATTAAATACTATCTATGTGCAAGTTATTCATATTTGTAATGCTGATTAAATCAAGATTAGAAGAAGAAAGAGAATAAAGAAAATTAAATAATAATAAAATACAAATTAATTAAAAATTATAACAAAATTTGCAAGCAATTAAAAATAAAAATACGAAATATACAAAATATGAAAATACTGAAAAATATGAAATAAAATATTATTTAATTACTTTTTTGCTTTTTTAGTCCGTTATTTTTTTTTGTTTGAATTCTAATTATTATTTAATCAAACTTGAAAAAAATCGATCGCAAAAATGAAATACTATTCGTTCGTAAAGTATAATGTAATTGCTAATTCTGTACTTTTTTCTATTAATGATTGCTAAATCGATGTCGTCATTCTGACAAAGTAAACTTATATAAGCATAAATATTCATTCTTCGTGATTATATTCGTGATTACAACGAGTAATTGATTCCTTTCGTGTATTATATACATGATATACGTCACGGACTTCTGTTTAAACCGCTCTTGGCAAGAATATAAAATTTGCTAATATTATAAGGCTTATAGAAATGATAAATAAAAAAATAAAAAATAATAAAATAAAAATGGGGATATATATATTGTATATATAATGAAATATCTCATTCTTTTCATTTTTTTAAAATAATGAAAAATTATAGAATTTCCGAAAAAAAATTCTATTATATAAATACAAAATTTTTTAATAATTTATAAATAATTATAAATTTCAAACAATGTTGAAATACTAAACATACATATAATATATATAATATATTAATCATTATAAGTATTTTACCGTAAATATTTTAAAAATTTTACAATAAAATCTAGCACATTTGATACGTATTATATTACGCAATAAGAAAAAATAAATCACCGTCATGAAGATAAACGAGCAATTAATTTTACAAGTAACGAGAATAAGTAATAAATTTACGATTGTTCTGCTGTTATTCATGCTACTTACAAGATACTCACTCGCGACAATATGATTAATTATGATCGCGCGACGCTTTACATAGGAGTCCCGATCTTAATCACACGCGATACATATTTTATTATATTGTGACAGGAGAATAATGTGAAAATTACGATCTCTTGGGCATTCCAAAATCGTGTGAGCAAACTTATATACTCTTACTCACAGTAATACTATCTCTGCTAATAAATAATATATGTATATACATTCGCATTTGAAGGCAATTCTACTTTCTCGCGTTATATCATAAATGAATAAATATACGAATTAAAGATAAATATCCATAAAAGGTGATAGCCGAAAATATGTCATTGCTTTGCTAACTACTCGCGCAATAGATCTCGATGAGGCAAATCCGATTAAACTGTTGGTCAACATTCTGCGATAAAATCGCAGAAATCAATTAATCACGCGGGTTGATAATCGCTAATTATTAAAATGTAATCGTGTCTAATATTTCCTAGTATATACTTGTCTTGATCGTGTTTCGAGAGATATGTAATACACACGGAGTGTGTTTCGCATCGTTGCCTGCTTGCTCGAGTCTCGTCGCGCAAATGACAACAAGGTGACGCGATCGTTTTGTCATTCATTGCGGCAAGATAGCGACGCGAGGTGTCACGTGTGTCATCGTATTATCTCTCTCGGATGATGATCGCGACAAGTACTATAAGACGCTAAATGCGTAATTATTCCGCATGATATCACAATTAGCAAGCGTTGCGTGATTAATTAATTCCCGCGTCTTTGTAGTGTTTTAACCAGCAATTAATTCAATTCGTGCAGTAAAGTTTTGTCGATTACATTTTTTTAACTTTTCGAAAATCGACAAAGGTCGCGAGTACAAAATGGATCGATTCCGAGTCGCGGAGCGACTTTTAATACATTTAATTAAATAAACTCGCACTTGATCACGTATTTTAATTATCATATTTGTCAACTGCGTAGTACAAATTCAGCGTTTATACATCGGTAATTTGTTAAAATGCGTATTTTGCGTGATTTATTTGATCTAATCAACGAAGCGATATATTTTCGAATATTGTAAATTTTGCGGATATTTATCTTCAATTTTAATTCATATTAGACTTTTATTCACCTATGATACACAATGCGAGATAGTAAAATGCAAAAATATACTATTTGTTAACAACAAAGCTAGTTGTGATGAATAACGCGTGATTTTGGCCTCGTGATCTTCAAATGCCAAACGGATCGTAATTTCCGCATTGTTCTCTCATTACAATATGATAAAGTGATTACGTGATTAACATTGAGACTGCGATTAACATTGATTAGCATTGAGACTGCTTAAGCACCGCGCGATTGTTGTGTTTTGATAATTAGTGCGCATGCAATCGTAATTAATCGTGTTTTCACGAGTAAGTGCCTTATGATTGTCATGAAGGATGAACTAAAGAGAAAAAGTCGAGTAAGCTTCAGATAATGGCGGTGGGTTAAGCAAAATATAACATTTATTACTTGTTACTTATAAAATTAATTGCTCGTTTTAATCTCCGTGGTAATAATCTATTTTACATTATTGTATAATATGCATATAAATATTTTTTTAAAAAACGAATGAAATTTTCATCGCGCTCAATAATTATTTTTTGAAATGTTAATTATTTTAAACATTGCTTTATATTTATATATTTATATATATATATATATATATATATATATATATATATAATCTGTGAATATATTTATATTTTATAAATGTACTTTGTGTGTTACAACTTCGAATCGTATAGGTGAGTGTTAAATTGTGTACCTACCTGTATAAATGATCATTTATGGCCGTTTCTGCAGACCTGCCTACAGTATATTAGCAAACTTTTAATGTTCTCTCTAAGAACACTCTAAACTTCAATGAGCTATCGTAAAGAAGAGATTTATACAATTGGCGGCGCGCATACTGTCCCACGATAATCAGCACTTCGTTATCGGTTGAATTGGAGCCGTGACGACGATTCGTTTCGTCGTTACTTCACTCCCGCCGGTGTGTAAAAGGTCAATGGTACACACGGTATTACATTGGTACGCATGGCATTAAACCGCTGAACACATTTGTCACACCGCCGACGGATGTCTATTGATTTTCGAATTCCAGATCGATCAAGAGAGAATGACAGGAGAGGTGAAAAGAAAACGTTTTTTGTCTCTTTCTAAAACTAGAATTAGAAAAAGAGAGAATAAGATACACAGAAGTCATATTATTCAGGGTGTCTACTTCCTGTAAAAACCGGGGATTGTCAGGGATTTTTTTTTTACCCTGAAAAATCCGGGAATTCTCATGGAATTTTATTGAGACTCAGGGAATTTTTTCAAAAATTGTGTCTGATAATTTTATTGACGATCTCTTTTTAGTATCAAGGTCTTATGTAAGTTTCATAGAAAATTGTTCAAATTTTTAATAATATTTAAATAAATTAGTATCCTTAAGACATTTATAGTAAATTATTTTTTGTTTTATATTTTTATTTCTTATTTTCGAGTCATTTTTTTTTATCGAGTGTGTATTTATTTATCCTTACCGATATACGAAATATTAATTTCGTGCATTCCGCAAAACAGTTTATTTCACTTTACAGAGGACGCATCTCTTTTGTAAGACGGGATTTAAAAGGAATGAAGGAAGAGAGATTTAAAATCTGTTAAACGCGAATTTTACAATAAGACAAATGACATGAAAAGTTAAAAAAACATGTTTCGATTAAAAAATCGGAAAAACTTAATAAACAATTTAATTCACAAATAGCGCAACATGCTTGAAAATGCATTCGATTCGTAAGAAATGCAAGAACAATAGGCAAGCAAAGCTGAAGTCTCAATTTTATTATTTTTAACAATCTGCGCGGAAAACTAAACAGTGCGAGAAAAACAGGAAGCGAGCGGTGTCAGAGAAATCTATCAATATTTCTAAATTCTATGAACCAAGACATTATTAAAGTCTGCTCTAAAAATATAATATCCTTCGCGCGATCTGAATAAATTTATGTCTTTAAAGTTTCAAGTGTGTCACACACACTATATATAAGAAGTATATATATATTTATATATATTTTAAATAAATAAAATATTTTTTACTTATCTGAAAATTGAAAAAAGTTAATTCATAGCGGAGAGTGTTTAACACAATTACACTCATGTACAAATTTACTGATGAGATCTCCACATAAAATATAATACAATATCACATTAATACACATTATCCAGATCACTTGTTCCGAGAACACTGGATTCGTATTCTCCGCACGCGCTCTCAAAATTAGAAATCTCTGGCTGCCCGCCTATTTTGGCACGATATACGAGTCACTCGCTCGCTCCAGTCTTATTTTTGGCAGTATACGGAAAGCGTGGGCATACGTGAACCTTTCAACGACCGGTGATATTCGCGGCGTTTACGTGATCGGAGCGCGTGTACTCGAGTATTGTGTACTGGAATACTTCGCCGTAAAGGTGCGCTTGCACCGCGTGTGAGTAATCGAATGAATGAACGGATCGTTCATTCGTTCGCGCTGCTGGCAGGATGGCAAGCGCGAATTCTGTCGTCGGTTATTTACATCTTCTGAACGTATTCGTAATATGCTGTGACGCGAGCATTGATGTAATCTTATTATCTACTTTCACTCGCGACTCATGGATATTTGCGATTTCATCTCGCATACATCGTATTTCTTTTATATATGTAAATTTAAAATTGCATAAACACATAGAGAGCTGCTTGTGGTCTTTTTCAATCGAATCAGTTATATTAAAATATATATATTTTTTGAACTTTATATTTTCCTAATGAAAGCTATAGATGTCCTATTTTTTATATTTTCTTTACTTTCAACATCTAATATGTTTATAATCAAAATTAAAATTATATAACTGCGGCAAAATTTGTTTGCAACTTGTGTTTTTTTCAATTGAGAATCAGTTATATTAAAATATATATATTTTGCGAACTTTATTTTTAATGAAAACTAGATGCCGTATTTTTTATATTTTCTTAACTTTCAACATCTAATGTTTATAATCAAACTTCAAATTATACAACTTCGGCAAAAAAATTTTATTAGTTAACGTAAAGTTTACTTGAGATTAAATAAAGAATATTGTGGTATTATCTATGTTTACACGTGTAAAATTGCATGTTGAAATGCCGAAATTGGTTGACAGATGAGACATTTCTAACACATTTGACCGAAAGCGCAATTAAAAATCTTCGGCATCGATTTAGTTCCTCGTCGCTCGTTCGCGCATCGCGATATCGCGATTGATAAAAGTCTCATTCGGCGACTATTTTCTTATCTCGCGCGCACTTGCAACTGCAGTTGTACCGAGCATTTCCTCTCAGAGGTTAACGGCGTTCTCTAGTTTCTTTCCATCTTACTCTGACATCATCGACCAGACGGTCGATACGACAAGTTTGATATCGCTCTCGATGCCACATTTGACTCATTCAAATAATAAATATGCGCGACATTTAGCGATTTAGGGGAGGGGGTGGGGGGAGGTGGAGGGGGGCGATATTTATGAGGCGCCTGTGCGACTTTTACGCTCGAGATCGAGTGAGACTGGTTGAGCAATAATCGCGAGAGAAATCTTTTAGGTTTCGTCAAGTAGCGATATTTTTCTCTTTGTTTGAGAAAAAAATTTGATTACACGCGCGCGTGTAGGAAATTGTATTTTTTTTTTTCTATAAATTTACATATGTGCATAATTGGAAAGCTTCTCGGCGGTCGAGACACGCGGAGAGTGAACGATTTAGCGATTTACAACAATGAATAATACATGGGACACATTAATTATGCCGTTTGCGCAGCGAGATTAATTAAGCGAATTAAGCGGAAAATCCGCGAGACGAGCGCGACGATATTAATGAGCGCGTAACGTGACGGACGGTCGAAATTTGCAAGTCTTGATAGAGCTTTTCGCATTTCGACGTCAACTTTTCGCGGAATAAATATGTCGAGGGAAAATCACTATTTTTGTCGAAGGATTTATTTTATTGTATTTTTATTAAGATTATTTTGCTCTCTTTTTACAAGTCTCTTTTTCGCATGTATAATATATGCAAAGTATAACTTTGGTATTATTCAATATTATCATACCAGTTTATGAATATGTTATGCGTCACGATGTTGACTTAATTTTTTATTTATTTTTTTTATTTTAAATATTTATATAATTATATAGTTAGTAAGGAATTTTTTAAGGAGATAAATATACATCAAAAAATGCTGTGTTATATGAAATTTATATAAGATGTGTACGATAATATATAAGTGCTGAAATCGTTATTTATTTCGCAAAATAGGCTTATTAAAAAGTATTCAAAAAATTCCAAGAATTATCCATAATCGTAATAATAAATCACAGAAAATTCGGATCATTCTCTTCATGAATAAGAACTTGATACTGAAAAAATTAGTACGATCTGGAAATTTTCAGTATTTTCTGAATCTATGTAAAAAAAAACTGATATGCATGCGAAAATGCTGAGAACTTAGCATTTACTGAATCGCGAAGCACGCTTTACTTCTTGTCTGATCTGTTGATCAAACTCGAGATCAAGCTTAATTCCTACAGATGAGATTTTGATTCTGTTTGATTTTATATAAAATCGAAGAAATATATGTATATATATATATATGTACATACATACATATTTCTTCGATTTTTTATATATAAATTTATATATATATATGCATATATATATATATATATATAATATGTAAAAAATCGAAGAAATAAATAACGTGTTTATAATGCACTGCATAGCTTGAAAGAAAATTTAAATAATTCTCGGAAAAGTTTGTACAACACACACACACACACACACACACACACACACACACACACACACACACACACACACACACACACACACACACAGACACACAGCACATTTTTATAACGTGCATCAGGTCCGAAAGGGTTAACAATCGGCGTCACGATGGAATTCGCTTTGCTCACCACTTGGGGAGAGATCATTGTATATATATATATATATATATATATATATATATATCGCGATTGCTCCCTAATATCGCTAATCTTACTATTCGTTCGAGGTATTTGCGTGGGAATCCGATTACGGCATTTACGATCGATGCACTTAGATTAGAGTATAGTTACGTAACGGTCCTTTTCTCTCTCTCTCTCTCTCTCTCTCTCTCTCTCTCTCTTTCTTTTTTCCGATTCTCTCCTCTCCCCCTTCCTTTACATATACATGTATGCCTATTCATCCTTTCTTTCGCGCTATGTCTCTCAGCCTTTTCCTCTTGTCTTTCCACTCCGATCGCCGCAGGTTGCTTGAGAGCGTTCTGCGCTATTACGGACTCGTCCGTGCGTAAACGCTCAAGCTTAGTGAAGATCGACGATCCTTTACTCTCGACCATGACTCTCCTTTGACTGTGTGCGTGTCTTCTTCGTCAGCTTACAACAATGACCCACTTCGCGGTCGCTTGACTCACGTGTCGCGTCTCGACGAGAGGATCTTTACTGTTGTCTCTACATAAAGGATTAGTATGCGTGTACAGTCCGCGTGTACAGTTTATACAGGGTGTCTACTCCATGGAAAAATATGGAAAACCGGGGATTGTTAGGGATTTTTTTTTTCTTACCTTGAAAAATCCGGGAATCCTCATGGAATTTTATTGAGACTCGGGGAATTTTTTTCAAAAATTGCGTCTTTGATCATTTATCGCGACTCTGATTTTTTTATGATTTATTGTAGTCCGTACTTCGCGTTTCTTCTCGAATAATTTATTTTCGCGAGAGAAGCTCTGCGGTCACACGAAATCTTTGGGAGGACACGTTCGTGTCACTTGCATCTTAGGTCTCTCCCTTCGGGGAGGCGCAATGATGGCCAAATAAGGCCAGGAATGTGTCCGAACATTGATTGGAACTGAAAGAACGGCGGGATTCTCTATGCGGGATTCTCGTCAGATTTTGCGAATAAACTTAACTTTATCGAATTATTAGAAATAACTCTTATTATTAGCGTTCTAAAAATAAATACGATATCAACGCGAAGATACAAAAAAAAATTAGCAGTGAACTTTGTAAAATTAAAGATCCTCAAGTTAGATATATTATATATATATGTATATAGATTTTGAACACTATCCGACTTCTTACTGTAACATGCGTTTTTTACGATATTTTAACATCATCTCCATTTTTCATAGGATTATATATATTTTTATATAAATCAATTTTCCTTATCATTCTATACATAAAAGTATTAAGGTAGAATTATAAAAAAAATCAGTAGTTTACAAGATATTTTATAATTTATTTTGATATGTTGTAACATAAAATATATTCAATATCTTGTAACGTATTTACTTTTCGATAACTTTAAGATTTCTATACAAAAAATAATGAACTGAATTAATTGATATAAAAAATATATAATTGCATTTAAGAAAAGATATGCATTGCATTTTGCAAGTGCAATACTGCACTTGTATAAAAATAGAATCATGAATCGATTCTATTAATTATTCTATGAAGAATTTAGCAAATATTTTGTGTAAAATGAGGAGGATCGTTTATGTAAGAAAAAATATATGACTCCATTTTAAAAAAATGAAGATAATGTTAAAATATCATAAAAACGCATGTGTGCTGTAAGAAATTTGTTATATGCATCATATTTCCTTTCTAGAACTGTGAAATTTTTGTTGAAAACATTTTTCGGTAAATGCACGCATAACAGAGATAATTAATGAGGGGTAAGTGCAATAATTAATGAGAGGTCGTGCGGTCATTACCAGGACATCCTGTATATATTTATATTAATAAATTATTACGATAAATGTTTTTATTTAAAAAAATTCCAATATTGAGTATATACAGGGTGGACCATTTTAATTAATCCACGCGAATATCTCGAAAAATATGGAAGATACGGAAAAATGTTTTAGACAAAAGTTGTAGGACTTGAAGGGGGACAGATGATGAAAATATGTACTTGACCTTGAGTGACCTATTGAAGGTCAGGTCAATGTCATCGATGTTTTCTTAAATGGAAACCCCTATTTTTCAATGCATATTCTTGTAGCTTATCTCGAGAACTTTCCAAAACACTATAATGAGTTATTTTTTCATTAAGTACTTTTCGAGTTATAAGGCTTGAAGTTTACAGTATTTCGACATAAAATACCAAATATCGTGTAATACATTCAGTTTTCGTTAATCTTACCTTAATACTTTTATTCACAGAATAATGAGATCAATCAATTGGTGTAAAAAAACACATAGTTGCTTTAAAAAAAAGTATGCAGCTGCATGTTGCAAATTACATACTTTTTCTTAATAGCAACTATGTGTTTTTTTTACACCAATTGATTGGTCTCATGATTCTATGCATAAAAGTATTAAGGTAAGATTACCGAAAACTGAATATTTTACAAGATATTTTGTATTTTATGTCAAAATACTGTAAACTTCAAGCCTTATAACTCGAAAAGTACTTAATGAAAAAATAACTCATTATAGTGTTTTGGAAAGCTCTCGAGATAAGCTACAAGAATATGCATTGAAAAATAGGGGGTTCCATTTAAGAAAACATCGATGACATTGATCTGACCTTCAATAGGTCACTCAAGGTCAAGTACATATTTTCATCATCTGTCCCCCTTCAAGTCCTACAACTTTTGTCTGAAACATTTTTCCGTATCTTCCATATTTTTCGAGATATTCGCGTGGATTGATTAAAATGGTCCACTTTGTATACATAGGAGAACTTTTGAACCTCTCGGCACTTTCGAATTAGATCCTCCGCTCGTTTGAATCGTATGCAGATGAGATAATATACCGTAGATACGGGAAGCGTGCGTCTCTCTCGAGTGCGGATTTCCAGTACAGTGTCGATTTCATTATCTGTAGTACCGGCGCAGCTTTCGCTGGGCGCGAAGCGGAATTGATACGCTTCGATAATTGTACAGTACCGTATTTAATACAGTGAGAGAGCGCGCGCTGGCACACGTCATGCGCGAGTGCATGAAAACACGGCCCTTGAGGTAATCCTCGACTACCGCAGCGTTATTTCCGCGGTGCATATAAACCGACATAGCCGGGGATTTCGCCTAATGTACACTGATGTATGCACATCAGTGTTTAACCCGCGATACGCATTACGTGCGTGTATATACGATGCAGCGCGCATCGTTAATCATCGGCCTCGTTTCTCAATTAGCGTTAAATGGCGTTTTTAATTACTATCTGGAGTAGAATCTGTTCCAATAATAAAAGAACAAAGTTGAAACAATAATTCTTTCCGAAAACCAACATGATACTTTATGACTTTAATTTCGACGTAAGATTCTTTAATTGAAAAAAAAAAAAATCTATGGATCAAAGTCACAATAGATGTGAAAAGATAATTTTCCTACGTTCTTTGAAATAAAAATATTATTCAGAAAGATATCTTTCTTTGGAAATTTTTAGTCCGACGTTTATGATTTTCTCGTCGTGTCGTGTATTCTAATCGTAGAATAGTTTCGCTGATATCGATCGAGGATCTTTCACGGTTGGAGAACCGCGGGCGATATATCTTCGGATTAGAAAGTCATGCCGATCGCGAAACGTTTTCGTATCTCGAATCGGATTATTATAGAAGGAGAGGAAAGAAGAAAGGTCAGAGCGGTCTTGGCCGAGGAGTTTTCTACCGCGGTTATGACTTTGCGGCTGCGTTTCAAAGCCGGCCTCGTCGTCGTCGTCGTCACGCAAGACGGACAAACACACTCGTGCAAATGCACCGCATGCGGTGAGCGAAAGACAGAGAGATGATGAGAGTCGAACGGAACGGGACAAAGGAAATGAGTGAGGTGGAGAGGAGCAAAACTACCGGCTTTATAAACGGACGCTGATATGAGACCTAATAGAAATATCGATTTGAGGGTCAGTGCACCTTGCAACAATACGCTGCACTTCGCGAATAATTTTTCTCGAAGAATATCGACGAGGCGAAGCATAGTCGCGCGCAATTAGCATCTTTTAACCCTTCTGTCATATCATAATTTTTCATCTTTTCGTCAATGTATGAGTACCTGGGTATTTGTTCATTGAAAGGATATTTTTCTTTTTTCTTGCGTGAAAATTCGACTGCGAGAAGTATAAGAATCTCGTTCTCGATTTTAGTCTTCAGATCCCTATTGCCTTTATGCTTCCGTTTTAACCTTCGAAGTTATCTGTGTGATAAGCTGAGAGAGAGGGAAGAGGGAGATATTAGGAGGTGCCGATACATATTATTAAATAAGCGTGACAGTGATTTATTACGAATAAAAATTGAAAATAATGAGGCTGTTTTCGAGATATTCTTTGTTCAAAAATATCGATTAAATACTGAATCGAAGAGAACTGCTAATCTCATTAAAGATGAATGAGAACATCTTAATAAATTAAACAGGATCTTTATTGTAGAATGAAACTTAATTACAATTTTTTGAAAATAAAAAAGCTATAATTAAAGTATATATATGTATATATATATATTTTTTTTTTTTATTTAAAGGAAAATATTCTTCAATTACAATTTTTATTTTTTTAAATAGTTGTATATATGTATAATATATTGAATTGTTCGAAAAATTTTCTTAATTTTCTCGATAGAGAAATATATACAATATATGACTTTTCGTACCAAAATAATTCGAAAATGTAGAATAAAATTTTCTTATAAATCTATCGAGAAAATTACGAAAATTTTCCGAACAAAAATCAATATATTATACATATATGTATACAACTATTTAAAAAAGTAAAAATTATAATTAAAGAATACTATGCGTTTTTTATTACTCGAATACATATACTGTTTTTATCTATTATATCTATTATGTTTCTATTTATTTACTCATAAATCATACGCTACTATCTCTTGTATCGTTAAACAAGCATCTATGACGAAATATTGGAATATCGACGAATAATAAATATTGTTTTTTGTAAGAGTCTCTCATATCAATACCCGTTCCTAAAAAAAATCTAATAAAAACCATACGTCAAAGATACGCCCAACGTCAAGGTCTCTTGCACTCTGATAAGACTAGCTCCCGTTTGCGATCGAGTCGTCGTCGTCGAGAGTCAACGCTCTCTCGTCGAGTCGCGCACAGGATTCCGGTGCCGGATGTGTGACTCTCGTCGAGAATCGCGGGTAAGGCACGATCGAAATTCTATATTTAGTAGGTGCTGGCAACACCCGGCACCCCGGATAGGCGAGGGGGAGTGCAGATGGTAGCCCGCGGATATGGCGCAGCTATTCCTGTATTCCACAATCTTCTGCGCCCGCGCTCTTTTCGTTTTTTGTCTGCCCCCTCAACCCCCCTCAAACCCCCCTCAACCCCCCCTCAACCCCTTCCCATCGCCCGGTATGGAGAATTCTTCAAGAGCGATGGATGAGCGCGGAGGCAGAATCGCGCTTTGCGTTATTTCCTTTATCTCTCGTCGACTCGGCTTTTAATGCAATTAAATGCACATTTCATTTTATCGCGACATTTATTTATTAACCTCGAGAGGTTAAAAGCTCGCGCGCTCCTCTCGCTGTAAAATTGGTTTCCAAAAGTCCCTTAGCATCTGAAAATTCGTTCAAAACTATGTGTATTTCAGCGCTAATTCTGCAACTCGACGTCAGCGATGGAGCGAGATAATTTAATTAAATTAATTAAATTTAATTAATTAATTTTTTTTTCGTTTCAAAATTTGCTACATAATTGTTCGCCAAAACTAAAATATTTTTACTCGCTGTTCTCCTTCGGGAAACGATTTTAATATTTAGCGATAGGAGAGAGATTTCTCGGAAAATGCGCGCTTGCTCGATTTATCCGGAAGAAATTTTTGTCCCGAGAGATGAGAAAATATGCGTCAAGGCGTCGATTGTTCGACGAAATTAGACATTAATTTAGTCGCGTCTCGCGATAAATGCCGCGGGGATGGATGGTGGAAAATAAGACCGTAGGAATAAGATACTTTTCCTAGAAAATTAATCGCTGACCAGAACGATCCTCCGCCTCGAATAAAGAGTCATTCACGATTGGCGCCGCGTTTCAGCTTGTATCTCGATTGTCCGTATATATAAAGTTATACTTGCGTGCGCGTGCTTGCGTGATATATCTCGACAATCGTTCATTCACGCCCTACTGAGTAGGGATGTTCGATTTTCATAAAAAAAATCAATTCCTGAATCAATTTTGAATCGGAACTAAAATCGATTCATTAAAAAAACCGGACTAAAAAGATCGATTTCTCAAAAATCAATTTAAACAAATCGTGCATAATTTAAAAAATAAGTTATATTAACACAACACTTTTTACATCTAATATACAGAATGACCCATTTTGGTCTTTCTTTATGATTATCTTTAGAAAAATAATTATTATTAAAAAACATTTAATATCAGAGTTACATTGCTTCAATTAAAAAGGTTAACTTTATTCTAGATAGTGTCATTTTCAAGATTTAAAGATTACCTTATTTTTTAGGAAGACCTTATTTTTTAAAATAAAAACATCTTATTTTGGAATTAATAAATCTACAATTAGAAGGTATAAAAGTAATCTATGATTAAAATACGCTAATAAAATTGCTAACATAAAGAATAAAATAATTTGTTATTAGTAAGTCAGCCTAAAGACATTTTTATTAAATATTTAATTGAAAATCGATTTAAAAATCGATTTTTTTATAAGAAAAGATCGATTCAAAATCGAACATCCCTCCTACTGAGCCGTGTCCTCCCCCATTTAATTAATTTTGAGAATAAATGGCATCCTATTATAGTTTATATAAAATCATAGTCTCTGTCAATGATGTAGTGGAAAGCGATAATAGTTCACGTGATTATTTAGTCGCTTTTGCGTAACGCCCGGCATTGCTCCAGTTATAGAATCTCGCATACTTTTCTTGGTATAGGCTGGATCCGTGATTCGTTCTTCGTAGAAATATTGCATGTGCCTTATTCTAGATCGGCGCTTATAGTCTTTGGTTGAAAAACTGCTGCCGATGCTATGATTTTTCCGGGAAACGCCCAGTGGGCGTCTGACTTGGGTTATTTTTCGGGTGAATCACGAAGAACGAGATCTATTTATTAGTCCGATGATTCCGAGATGCTCGAACTGAAGTTCCAGAAGATTATTTTCACTGTATGGCTACGAGGCGTACACAAATATAATGGAAAGTATTTATTTACTTAATTATATATAATATATATAATTAATTAATCTAAAAATATTTATACAAATTTTTTTTATTAAAATATTTATAATTTCAATAGAATTATAATAATGATTTAATAAAACTATGGAAATTATACTGTAATTGTAGTGTGTGCGAGATTGAGAACACAAGCTACGTGAGCCAAAAAAAAAAAAAAAAAGTACGCAGTCGATACCCGAAACCGGATATGTATCGTGTGGGTCGCATTTTGCGAGAGTGCACTTGCGGCGCAGCACGAGAGAGCACAAACATGACGCGCCGCTATTCGACGTCATCGCTTGACGAACCGGAACGCGCGATGTAGAACAGTCCTGGCATTCATGCCGATTCCCCGATGAGCCACAGATACCCGCTGACTTATTAACATGGGGAAATATGAATGAGTCGTGCCTTGCACGCTTGCCAAAGTGTATACGCACAAAAGCAACAACCCCCTCGTCGGGGAAACACGATGAGAATTTTGATCGCTCATCAGGGAAGCTCTGCCACGATGAGTTTCGAGCCGCAGTAGCTCGACATCGCAAATTTTTTCTAATGTTAAAATTAATAATCGCTATGTAAAATTACTAAAAGAAATTTGCTTAACATTCTTGGATTAAGAAATAAAAAAAGAAATAAAAAAATATCCATTATATATATAATACAACTTTACCATTGAAGAATATTTAATGCACGCATTAAATATTATGCAATCTGTACTTTATTATGCATGCATATTATGCAATGTATACTTTATTATTAATTTTTTTATTGTGATATTTCATAGAAGAATGATTTAAAATTGATGTATCGTAAGATTGTGATAAGATGTGATTGCTCTGTTAATTTTTCATTATCGCGAACATACGGAAGTAACCCAAAAAACACTCGACGAGTCCGAGATCGATTTTTTTCTCTTTTCACGTGCAAACGTTTATTTTGTTGTACTTCCGTGGGTCTGTTGTTCTGTCCCTTTGTTTCCACCAGTTCCTCCTTTCACTTCGTCTCGCTGTCCTACTCTCATCGCCGAGTTTGGCGAGGCTCTTTCTCTTTCGGGATCGTCCTCCTCTCTCGAGAAGGAGAATCGCGAAAGTGCGTAACGCGGCGCCACAAAAGGAAGAAGAGCGAAACGAGTCGGCGTGGAACGAATATGGAGTGCGTCGAAACGAGACGAGAGAGAGAGAACGAACGAGAGAACGACCGGAATAACGCGCAGGCGAACCGCAAATAAAATTTAATATCGTTGATTGAAGCTAAATTAATTGATGCTTAGCTGATTTTATTTTTCTTCAAAATTTCTTCTCTATTACAGGAACGATTATGTAATAATTATATGTATATACAATTATATATATATAAAATTATATAAATAGATGTATATCAGTGAAAATTATTTCGTAATTTTCAGTGAAAGTTAAATTTCCCCAACGTGCCTGATTTCTCGCGAAAATCCCACGAATCTTGCTTTACGTCGATGTTTGTATTGTTCCCTTTAAAGTCTAGAATTACAACTTTTCCATCCAATTCCGAAGTTGCACTTTCTTCGCGTAAGAGTCGCATATACACTCTTCGAACGCATTTATTTTGAAATATTGCAGCGAGCGACGCGATGAATTATCTTCTCGATTGACAAGATCTCGCTCGTCAATTAGAAGTGTTTCAAATTAAACATTCGTTAAAATTATTCTACGAATTCTACAATTTTTCTAAATAATATTATAGGACAGTAATTATAAAAAAATTAATATTACTAAATATATAAATATATGAATATTATAATAAAAAATATAAAAAATAAATAAATATCTTTAATATTTAAGAAATATCGCATCGTCTCGCGCGAGCGAAAACTGCCGTAACAGGCAGATTATTAATCGTGTTGTTTTCAATTGTAGATGATAAATGTTTTCTTCGGCCGAGATTGTCGATGATGTAGTACGTTTGAAATACGTTCCCTATGGAATTTATATTTATTGATTGCCGATTAAGAAAAGTCTCTAAAGTCCGGAAGATAACGCAAAATGCATCATTATTGATCGTTAATGGAAGACGAAGAATTTTATATGACTGCTTGATCTATTTAAACATTTTTCCTAAATATATACATATATATCTTGTTGCATATGGATTATTGTTGCGATAATAATAAGTTTAATTATTTATTATAGGCGATTCCATATTGCAATTTTTTTTATTATATTTCAGTCTTTTTTTTTATTAAATTTCGAAGCGCTATTAATTTGTAAAAAATTGATCTACAGTTTTCACTTGTTTTCCTGTTTTTATATTTTCGTATATGCGTTATATATATTATTATTATAGCAATGGCTGTACGTGATAACTTGATTGTCTGTTTGTTAAGATAGACGATAATAATAAAGCAAAACATCATTAACACTTAATAATTGCCTCGTGAATAATTAGCGGCAATATAATTCCGACAAACGTTAATGCATAATCTTTGAAAAGGCCATATATCTTTGTCATGGCGAAAATGCGATCTCCACAAGAAGATATGTCCTAGTCAAATTGTATGCGTCGCACATTTGTAATTCAAATATCGCAACATTGTCCATTGAATTAACAGGCCGGAATCTTTCCTCCTGCATGCGAGGCGTAAAATACTACACGTTCAGGACTGGTTGCTTATACAAGATGACGTTATTGTATTAAGGATGCCGTCATTGTTTATCGTTAATATTCTTATACAGGATGTCTCAGAATAATACGGCGCGAGATTATTAGAAAAAGTGGCACATGTGCCACGTAATATCGAAGAGAGCATAGTTTTCGAGTTAAAAATCTAAGGAAAAAAAAGAAAGATCTTTCTTCTTTAGTAAAAAGATCGATGGGATTGAAAATATTATCGATTGAAATATTATTCAATATTATCGTTGTTCCTGACAAATAGGCCTGTTTATTGTGTGTAGCTATTGATATACAATAATAATTTTTTTATTATTATTACATGTCTATATATAATGTATATAATAATATACAATAATATTCATTAATATTATATACACATATATATATATATATATATATATATATATATATATATATATATAATATTTAATAATTTATATGATATATGAAATATTATAAATATACGAGGATTTTATAAAGAAAGCAAAAGTTACAGAATAATTTAATAAATTAATAAATAATAAATAAATTTAACAAAAATCAAGAGTCCTTGATATTTATTGGTATAGTATCATAAAAAGACTGGAATTTAAAGATTGTAAAAAATATTTCAACCGGTATTATTTATCGGAGCGTGTTTAAACTTATCGCCACGGAGTCGATATTTCATGCGCAATAAATATGACGAAAACGAATATTATTTGTTAATTCACGACAACCGGACGCGTCCCTTGCGGCACGCAACAATCCGGAAGGCTTAATACCTGTTTCCGGGCGCGTGTCTCGCGTGCCGAGACAATCCGAGCGTCTCGCTCCGCGCAAATTGTCTTTAATTGCTCCACCGACGGCGGAGCTCCTTGGAGAGGTGGCTACGAAATACCCAGGTGAGGTATTATTTAGCATCGCCATGGGCAACGACGGTTGCTTATCGAACGCGACACCGTCCGATGCCATCCCTTATATAGTGCATCGCCTGCGAACCGGCTATATGTATGTATATTCCACTCGGTCAAATAGAATTTTGAAAAAAAATTTCTACGTTTACGAGACGATGTAAGAGTGTTGTCGATGAATAATTTAAGCGCGACATAAATGACGTTTACAACTCTTCTATTCCGGAGCTGCGACTATCGATTCGACACGCCGATAGAGGGTCGTCGATGCTTTTATTTCGCGGTTGATGCACCTTCAAAGTTTCGAGAAGTCTTCCAAGTGTCCCGAAAAAAATAAATAATAAATGAGAAATATAAATGAGTAACTTCGATTAATTTGAGATCAATTTTTCATGAAGGAAAATATCGTAATATAAAGATGTATTTGAATGATAAATAATTATGCATTGGTGAAATTGTAGCAAATCTAACACATAGATAGAAAAAGAAATCTCATTTTCAGTTTAATAAACTTGCTTTAATAGGACCTCGATTTGAAACTCGGTCTCTAAAATATTTAACAGGGTGTCTATTCCCTGGAAAAATCGGCGATTGTCAGGGATTTTTTTTACCTTGAAAAATTCGGGAATTCTCATGGAATTTTATTGAGACTCAGGGAATTTTTTCAAAAATTGTGTCTTTGATAATTTTATATATATATTTACGATCTCTTTTTAGTATCAAGGTCTTATGTAAGTTTTATAAAAAATTGTTCAATTTTTTAATAATATTTTTTGTTTTATATTTATGTTTTTTATTTTTGCATATATCTTTAACGTTTAGATATAGTGATATCTTTAACGTTTAGATATTGTACTTTGTTATTTTCCAAATTAATTTTACAATTAATAAATCAATATTAAATGTTAGAAAAACTGCAAACTCTTGGTAACTTTCTTTGTAATCGTATGAATAGAAAACATTAGAAAGCGCATACAGTAATGAAACTTATTTTAAAAAGCTGCATCTACAAATTTTCTTATTTTACCTGGAATTTAAAAAAAAAACGAAAATACCTGGAAGATCAGGCAATTTTCAGGGAATTTTTTTACCAGATTTGAGTAGACACCCTGTTTAACGATATTTAGAAATGACAGAATTTTCGGTGCATCATGTCGCTGTTTTAATTCCTGAACCTGCGTTTGAATATCCACGAGTCGCGTGGAATCTTTAGTGAACGGAAGGTTTTTCCGAGTGCTTTCGTACGCATGTGAGTCATCGGACATCTCTCCCGAGAACAAGATTCGTTGAAAACTCGGAACCATCGTTTCCGAGTTTTCCCGACCCTCGTGTCCGCGGAATTTCTTTGCGGCGAGGGAGGGCAAGGCTTCTGTTCCATAAGGCGGATCTGAAGGAACGCTAGAAGGTGAAGATCGATCGAATCGGGGCGTTGCACGGAGAGAACTCTGCGTGAAAGAGGAGATAAGACTCGAGGAAAGTCGGCGTGCATCCTTCCCAAGGGAATAAGGACTTCCGCCATTGCCGTGACAGCAAGGCGCTTCCTGCAAACATTCTTTGTTTCTTTCGCTATATTGCACTCTAATTTTACGTAGAATAATACACAAGCTTCTAAAAGCCCGTAGCAGCCGAGATAATTACGTTCTCTATATTTCTATGGATTATTTTAACCAAATGTCGCGTAGAAAACAAACTCCGTTATTCTAACTCACCTTTAGCAAATATAATTATTGTATATAATAAATAATGATTATAATATTATAAATATTATTTCTGTGGACAATGAATTATAATATATAATATATAATATGCTATAATAATTATAACATAATTATATATTATTATAATATTATATATATATATATTATTTCAATCTTTTAGTCTTATATAAAACTTAAACTTCGTTATATATTAAAACTAAAGAGAATGAAAGATAAGCAAGTCCTAGAAATGAATTCGTTATATTATGTTTCCGTTCCTGTTACCTTCAAAACTGATACTGGCTGTGTTTCTAGTGTTTCGCAATATCAGTCCGGATATCTCTTAACTCGATCAAAATATCGATACCATTTCCGTGTCGCATCGGGTCTCGCTATACGCTTCATCGCAAATCCGAAATAAATATCGATCCCTTCCATTTTCTCGTTGTAATCTTCGAGGCGTTTTCTTCAAGAAGGCCCGTCCCTTTTCGCGATATCTCGAGTATCCTCGATCTCTGCTAATTCATCCGCAGAAGATATCGCTAATTCGACGATAAACACTTTTCGAGTCGAGGGCTGCCAGAGGCATGCACGACTGACAATCGTGTTACGGTGATATCTCGTTGATAACGCTGCCGTATATCTAGTCGGCTCTCAAAGGGACTCTGACAGTTCGGTTATCTTTTTTCACCCGAATCGATCAATCATAGATATATCCCAATCGACTTCGTAACAGAATTTTTCTACGGAATGATTGTGCGTGTGTAACAGAATTTTTCGCACGTCGATAGGTAAAAAGGAGTGACAGGGAAAGTGCGCGCTGCGCGTTGGATTCTTCCTCGTTTTATCAGACTCTAAATAAAGCCGTTTACTACTATGGCGCGATCGATTACTTCGCTCGCGTGTGCATTGAAGGATGAACCTACGTACATAGTCGAAGAGGCATTCTCGTTATCGATGTAGGAAACCCGTTTCGATTGAAGGAAAAAGAGAGAGAGAGAGAGAGAGAGTCGTCTAGCTCTCTGCAACATCGGTTATGTCGCCGCTGCTGGAGAAGCGGGAGAGCTTTGTCTGCTCGTTGCATTATTAATCGAGCAATCGATATCTCAGTCTATGTTTCATGTACGCGTACACTATGGCGCTATAGGCGAATCAACGTTCCATCAACTTTATTTTATTATTTTCTTAGCGCTTTGATTTCACTCTCCATAATGTACAGAGTGTCCTGTAATTCGTGGTACAATTGGAAAGGTGATAATTTTACACGAAAGAAGACATCGGAAAATGTAGAATAAATTTTTTGTTTTCGTACGAAGCTTTGTTTTTGAGAAAATTGAAAACTTTAAGAATCGGGGAAAGTCAATAACATATTATGCTTTTTTTAAGCTTGAATAATATGTAACAATTTTGTATTGTATATTATTATTTATCTTGACAGTGATTATTAAAAAGATGTAACACATTTTCTCTATTAAAAAAATAAGATCTTTCTACACATACTTTTTACACACTTTTCTCTTCGGTATAATTTGAATTATTTTAAATTGTTTTTTATTCAATGGAATGTTGTACTTTTATATTTATTTATTAATAATCGCAAACAGAAAACGAAGATGTGACACAAGATTATTAGCGGCCGTTTAAAAAGCGTGCGTAGATATATTATTAATTTTTCAAATTTTAAAGTCAATTTTCTCGGAAACAAAGCCTTATGTGAAAAATTTTTATTCTACATTTCCGATTAATTTTTTTTATATAGAATTATTACCTTCTCGATTGTTCCATTACTGGACATTCTATACATTATTTCTTCTTCTTATAAAGTTATGAGAATATGAGAATTCTTGTTGTCCGGAAAATGCTGGGGAAGGTTAAATGTTTGATGATTATTTTAAAAAAAATATTTCCTTCCTCTCTTCTATAAATTCATTATTTCTATGTTATATTTATTTTTTATAATAATTTAAAATAATAATTTCGCGATAAACTAGGAAAATTAAGATAAATTATATTTTTATTACTTCTTATTAAATCGGTATTATTACGTTAGATTATTAATTTAATATACCTAATCTAATCCAGATGCAATATAATAAAATTTTAAGAGTCTTAAGAAATATTTTGAATTTCTTAAAAGTTAATTAAGAGTCTTTCATTGAAATTCGTTTCCTTCAGATATTTTATTACATCGTGCTATGGGTCGTTTAATGGAATATTTAAAAAGATATATATATATACATATATATATATATAAAACACTTCCTTTTTTTTAGAGATATATTTGATGATTTAATATAATAGATATATTATATATATATATATATATATATATATATATATATATATATATATATATATATATATAACATCTGTGTGTGCGTGTAAAATCATCAAATATTATATCTCTCAAATAGGAAGTTGTAATCATGAGTATTACGTATACATTTTTATACATATCTGGAATAAGCGAAAAGAGATAAAACAATCCAGGAAGTATAACGTGCGCAACATTCTCCGGCATAAATACGCCTGTTCTGATGGCAAGAGAGTTGCAGCCCGGCGTCACACAGATTTTCCGTCCTCGCTCGCGCGCGTGTGTTTTCCGCGTGTATATACACGCTCTATTGCGCCGCATCGCGGTAAAATCCTTGCAAGGACACCTCGTCCAGAGCGCACCTAGTAAACCCGTTTCTCTCTCTCTCTCTCTCTCTCTCTCTCTCTCTCTTTCGCTCGCCCCGTTCGCAATTAGCGCGCTCGCAGTTTTGCGCTCCCTTTGGTGGAATGCAACGCTATTTCTCCCCGCGACGCGATTGCGACCGCACCTGCAACGTGACGTGGCGCGTGTTTACGCAAAGCCGCCCGGGGACGCACCGCATAATTCAGCTCGAGCACGCACAACGCGCGGGTGTCTCCGGCGATTTAAAATTCGCGACCCGCAAATCCCGCTCTCGCACGCACGCCGCGTGTTCGCAGCTCGTACGCAAGAAATTAAGATACCAGTCGTCTTATTAAGCGTGACGGCTGGAGACGAAAATTTGATTTCAGCGGAAAATTTTCTTTCGGGATCAATCGCGCTCTGTGTATGTGCGCGAGAAATAAAGTTAAAAATTTTATTTTACTCCACTTAAAATTAAAATTATAGAAAAACAGGATAATGACTCTTATATACATATGCAATTTTCTAGTTGCGAAAATTAAAATTAAAAATTTCCTAACCAATATTATCTGATGATTAACATATATGAATGTGTATTTGTAAAATTATGCAAGTATATTTGTAAAATTTTTTATATTCTTGTAGAAAACACGAGAACTTTTTTAATAATCTTTTTTAATAGATTTTTTTATTAGCTTTTTATATCAACTTTTTTTATCATCTTTTACTTTATCGCTGTTAAAGTGCAATTTGTACTGGTTAAGGTTGTATTGTCTGTACAGTTCCTGCAAAAAGTGACTGCATTGAAAATATCAATATTTATACTTATACTATAACATATTTTTAATTCAATAATACATTTTATAATTTATTTACATTATTTGCTGTTCTGATTATTATAACACTCTTGACGGAGGATAAAGTTTTGACAATTTTAGAATTTCTGGAAAATTCTGGACATGAATATACCTTGTATGTAACTTAAAAAAAAAAAATAGATATTTCGACAGCAAAAATACGCACAACTATATAAATTCCAGTCAACCTTATTTATTGACAAAAAAACTAATCTGTGAATCCTTTGCGCAAATCATACTTAAAGTATTTTTACGAAATAATTGAGATTTTTGTCATTGTTTTTTTCTTTGTTATACGTAACAATATTATATTCTTATAAGAGCACATGTAAAATTATTTTATTGCAATAACTTTTGATCCATATTGTAAATCGCCGTCAAATTTTTTGTGTCACTTTTTAATGCGATATAGAACAATCTATCATTTTTCATTATCCTCGAAATGACAATATACAACCTTAATATCGGTTAATCGTGAAACTACGATTGAAACTAATCATAAAAGCATGCGGCTGATCTCGTCGAAGGTCCTTCGACGAGAGACAGTGAAAGAAACGGTTGCATTGTTGCAGCGTGACGGTATCGAAATAATCAACAGTTTTGCGCGGATTGCATATTTACCTAACGAGAATCAAATTAACAGAATCGAAACGGCGCAATTGTTGCAGGAAAAAGCCGATTTATGCCGCAATCATCAGGACTTACGTTTCGTCAGGAATAGTTTCTCTTCCTCTCCGCAAATGCGTAGAGCAACGAGAGTGCGAGACATTTAATTTCTCTCGAGACAATCTGACATTAAATTAATTTTTATTATCGCGTAATGGCGTCGTGTGCACTTGACCGCGATACAAACGGGCGTGACAAATTAATCTAACGTCTCATTAGCGCCATTTGTAATTGCGACTTAACTCTCGATATTTAACAGCGGTTTTTAATTCTGTAATGTGCATGCGCTTTTACCTTAACCCGTTTTCTCGCATATATAGGTCTGCATAAACCTTCGCGGAAAATAGTACGGTTAATTGGAACGAAATATTACGACACTATATATATATTTTCTTTTTCGTGAAAAAATTTTTTTTCATTTTTTCATGCCAATGTGTTCAGAATGTTCTAAAACGTCGAAAAATCACATTTTTAAAAAATGTCCGTATGTATGTGTGTATGTGTGTATGTGCACCAAAAGGACGTGGTCGCTCTAACTTCCATAAATTTTGAGATATCGAGCTAAAATTTTTTACATGAATAGAGTATCATTAAGGGTTGATTGGTATTGAATTTGGCTAGAATCGGTGAAGGGGTTTATTTTTTATAAAATTTCGAATTTTCCAAAAAAGAGCGTGGTTGCTCTAACTTCCGCAAATTTTGAGATATCGATCTAAATTTTTTTACATGAATAGAGTATCATTAAAGGATGGTTGGTATTGAATTTGGCTAGAATCGGTAAAGGGGTTTATTTTTTAAAAATTTCGAATTTTTTCAAAAAAGAGCGTAATTGCTCTAACTTCCGCAAACTTTGAGATATAGGGTTAAATATTTTTACATGAATAGGGTATCAATAAAGGATGGTTGGTATTGAATTTGGTTTGAATCGGTTAAGGGGTTCATATTTTATAAAATTTTGAATTTTTTGAGAGATGTCTGTGTACGCTCTAACTTCCTAAAATTTTAAGATATCGGGCTAAATATTTTTATATGAATAGAATTTCATAATATAATTTCTAAATTTCTTGTGATGGTTAGATAAAAATAAAAATTGTGCAAATTAGAAATTTGCACATTGCTTCCTCACCATTTTAATTCGCTCATAAAGCTTCCTCTATGAGGAAGCCAACAATCTATTATATACTAATAATTTTAATTTAATTTAAAAACTAGCTTCCTCTAAGGAGGAACTTTGTGAGCGAATTAAAATGGTGAGGAAGCAATGTGCAAATTTCTAATTTTTTTACATTATTTTACAAAAAAAAATTGTACATTTAATCCGTTTTTTTTTTAATTTAATTTTATTACGTATTTAATCAAACAATCTCTGTATTTAGTTGTATCTTGGGATCTCGTATCTAGCAAGATACGTTTTACCGAATTTAAGTAAGGCAACCTTACAAACACACGCGTCAATTAATCACAACGAAGCGGATTCCCGCGTTTCAGTTTACGGCACGAACCATTTTCCGCGTCCAATTATACGAGTTAATGAAAAGGAATTATGACAAAGCGACATTAGACCGCTCGTGTTTCTATGATCACGGCTCCGCGGTTCCACTAATGGGAATTTTGGGCCAAGGCCCGCGACACACACACACACACACACATACACACCACTAATATACTCTAAACGTTTCGTCAACGTTGCAGCTGGTAACCGCAAGTTACCCTCGAGCGTAAGAAAGCTGCGTTACGTAGACGGTACATATTTGTCGATGACATACTCGCGCACGATGTAAATGTAAACCGAAGGCGTCGATGTAAAATTACACGAATGGATTACGCATTCTCTGTATTTTCACAATTTCTCTCCAAATTTTTACCATTTTTTTCGCGAGGTTCCTATATATATTCGATAGTTGGACGCGATACATATTTTTGTGACTATATTGGACGTCATTGCTAAGAAAAATAAATTTTCCAAATTCGCGATTGAAACTCTCTTTCGGTTTCATGAAATAAATTCAATTCCAATAAAGGCATCGCAATTTATTTTTGTTCCTATTATTTTTTTTTTTTAATTTTTCGTAAATGCGTTTTAAACAATTGTCGCTGCAACAGCATTTTGAGATCGCATTTAATTTCAAACTCGTGTGTTTCGCGTGCAATTGAATGATTTGCATTGAAGAGAATACTCGAATACAAAATTCAGGTAGGAAATGGACTAATAAGAGCCAGGCGCAGAAACTTTTTAAAATCTTTATTTAATTTGAACGTTTCGGTCCTTTTCCTTTAAATCATCTTCAGCATATCGATTAATTAAAAAAAAAAATTGGTCAATGCTGTTTTGTATATCGCTGAGGTTATGACGTACACGTTTTTCGCTCCTTGTTCTTCATCTCGTCTTCGATCACTTTGGTGAGTCTCCTGTTTACTCATCTTCCACTCATTTTTCCATCAAAATTTTTTACATTATTTCCTCCAACTTTCGCGATTGTTAATACCTGACGTTTCGGACTATTCTCGTCATATCTCTTAACGGCTGGAATTGATAGATGACTTACCTTAAAGACACGTAATCTTACGGGGATGTGGATCAAGACGTATGAATTTTTTTATTAATCGATCTGCTGAAGATGGTCCAAAGGAAGGATCGAAACGTTCAAATTAAACAAAGAAGATTTTAAAACAAGTTTGTTGCGCCTAATTTATGCGCCTGGCTCTTATTAGCCTATTTCCTACCTGAATTTTGTATTTTATATATTAGAGCCTTTTCGTTCTATTATAATTTTACAATAAATAGTAAATTAGTGCTCCTTAAGACGTTTATAATAAATTATTTTTTGTTTTATATTTTTATTTTATATGTTTGCATATATCTTTAGCGTTTAGATATAGTGATATATTGCACTTTATTATTGTCCAAATTAATTTTACGATTAATAAATCAATATTAAATGGTATTCTTGGAAAAACTGCATTCTTGGTAACTTTCTTTGTAATCGTATGAATAGAAAACATTAGAAAGCGCATACAATAAAGAAATTTATTTTAAAAAGCTGCATCTACAAATTTTCTTATTTTACCTGGGATTTTAAACGAAAATACCTGGAAGCTCAGGGAATTCTCAGGGAATTTTTTTATTTGAGTAAACATCCTGTATGTCTAAAATAGAAATGTTTCGAGAAAGAATTTAACGAGAAATCTAAACTTTCTGTGCAGAAAAGACGATTCGACGAGCGGTCTATTCACCATGGAACGATACGACGAAGAAGCCGAGGACAGCGATAACGAGACAGATCCTGAGCAGCTTCTGAACGAGTGGCTGGGCGAGTTGGACAGCCTGACTGTGGTGAGTTTATATTTCTCCTCGCATTGTGTTTCTTCTCGTTGGCCATTTTACGGTCAAGAACCGCCGTCGTTGACAGCGTGCGGACAACTAGACGTTTCGTGAAACAATCGTATAAATGTTATATGTCGTGTTAGATGATTTTTAACTGTCCGAAGAAAACCTGGAGAAACTCTTGTCTTTCGATGAACCGATTATATAAAAATTAGAAGTTAGATATCGTAAAGCTCCTTCGCGCGTAACAGCAATGTTAATTAATTTCAAACAGCGGGCACAGCTAAGTAGATCTTATAAATAAATAGCATTCACACAGATAGTAGCTAAGAGCTACTCAGACCTAATGTGTAAACCGAAATGTAAACATTACATTTATATATAATTAGGCTGCGACGATTAATAATCATTTCTATATTAATTTCTATGTTAACGAACTAATATGTCATGCTGGATATAATTTATAAGTGATCCGAACACGCATTAAATGTGATGTATAGAGTAGTAGAAATGTGCTATACAACGTCTTTGATTAACGTCTCTACTAGTACGTGAAATTTCGATCTGATTAGTTTGAAAGACGAGGCGATCCAATGAAGAGGCAGCCGCCGACAAACTGCCTCTCTAGAGTACGCGCTTCTCAATTGGTGTCAATTGGCACGCGGTCTAAATGATTCGCCTAGTAGCTCTCGCATGAGAAGCCACTGATGCGGGTTCGCTTCCTTGAAAAGCGTGCACGTGTCTTCGTACGCCGTCTGTATTTCAATGTATATCTCAAGTAATCACCATTCTGTGGTGAATATAAGTGGATAATTGCTTTACATGACGCGCCTAGAGAGTACGCGCGTGAGACGCATGTAGATTATTTATAAATTTAATTATCGCATTATGGGGATCAAGTCGAGAAATATTAAGTAATCGTACGTTGAATAAATTTTTTACAATTTTAATATCGCATAATTATCCAATATATAATTGTCCAATTGTCGTATAATAGCGATAGTATTTTTTAAATATTATTAATAATTGTATTAATAATATTTAAAAAATAATAATTTAATAATTAATAGAAAATATTTAAAATAAGGATTAATAAATAAATAATAATTGCATTAATAATATATTTTTAAAATATCATCGATATTATATATACGACAATTTGATGTTACAATTAAATATTTGCGACAATGATAATTTTATTGCAATATTTTGTACATTTAAAAATTCAATCAAAACACTTTTTCAACAAGAACAATCGTGATAATTTTATCTAAAGTTTTTTTTAATAGATTCGGGTATAAGATAAATTTATTATTTATCTATCTCTCCTAGCAATTTGCAGAAAAAGCGATTGCAAAACTACAAAATTTACGTGTTCAAGAGTGATTGCGCGACGCGAACTTTGTCCAGTGGAAAAGTCTTTTAGCCAAAGTAGATCAACGATCGTTCCTGCCGAGTGCTTTTAGCGTTTCCTGCCCAGAGGCTCCGTGCGGTTCGTCTCTAATTTCATTAAATCGCGGATAATCGCGTCCTGGACAGCTTCTCTGTTACGGCGTCGGTTGTGTTAACAACTTTCAGCATACTACAGGCACGATTATACCAGACAATCCGCAGAATGTCGTTAGGAGAAGTTCGACAACTCCTCCTTTGTCATTAGATTCGAGCGCGATAAAAGTTCCGAGTCTTCTACTTCATAGAGAAGTTTCCAGCTAGCTCCGTCTCGGAACGATAGAATTTTAGATTAACGTGCGGAAGTATTTTTTTTTTTATTATTTGCTATAACGAGATTTCCAGGAACTTGGAACAGATCTTCGTTACTCCTCGCTGCTTTAAGAATTTTAGTATTGTCGACTTGTATGCTGGTGGATTTGTTTTTTATAAAAAGACACTCGTTGAGTATTTTGCGTACATCTTCCGAAGCTCATATTTTCAGAATTTCAAAGAAATGTTGCAAATGATAAATTTTTTTTAATAGCGATATATATTATCGATTAATATTTTATTAAATATGAATGAACCTTTTATCTATTTTTCTAAATCGATTAATATTTTATTGAATACGAATGAACCTTTTATCTATTTTTCTAAATCTGGATCCAACTTGGATCGACGACACCTCTCGTGATATCCTCGACGATCCTTTTAATGAACACAGCTTGGAATTCTCATTATCAGTCTGAATCAACGGCGTCTAATTAACCAGCCTAATTGAATGTGACTCAAAGATCAGAGTTCCCGATATGCAGATCATATTTTAAGTCTCCAATTTCCGATGAGTTTTAGCTGTCAAGCCGTGAACTTGATTTGATTGCGAGCGCGATGGGGCTTCGTCGTGGAGTAAAAGTACTCGCTGAAAGTGAAACTCGCGACGGGTAACCTTGAACCTTCTTCGACGAAGGCACAGGCGAATGGATACTCGAGAATCGAGTCTAGTCAGTGAAAGATGGATGAGTAGCCAGAAGTGCGCGAGCACATCCGCTTTTGCACTCTTCGTCGTCGCGTTTCACGACGAAGGTTCGGCGAATCGATAACCGGGCGATTGATGTCGTTGCCCTGCCATCACGCGATGTTTACTTTGCGGAAGTACGAAGTTATAAAATCGCGCCGCGTTTGGCTGGATGCAGGTGGCGAATGACCGATTGAAAAAAATATCGATCGATTAACTCCCTTTTACTAAATGAGAGAAAGATTTTTGCACTTCGCCCTTCTCGTCAATGAAACGGATACTCTCGGGCATCCAAAGCAACTTTAAATGTTACAAATGTGTCGGAGAACTTTTCTCCGCCCGAAACAAAATACAAAAGGATATACCTTTGTATTCTCGGAAATATCTTAAAATATAACGGGAAAGAATGTTCGATGCCCGACAGCTGTTATTGAAATTGTCGCGAAAACACGCGGTTGATACCCGGATATTCCATACATTGATGGAAAGGTGAAAAATTATGCATTGAGACAGAAGGGTTAAAATTACATTGTTCTTTTACGAGAGAAGCGCGTATTTTGAAATAATAGAAGATTAGAGAGAGATTCGCGGATTTTACTTGTGCTTCGTATTTCCACGAGTATTTTTTTTTTTTTTTTTTCAGCCGATACTCGGTGTCATCGCGATCACGTGAACACGTCGAACACTCATTCCGGAGATGAGTAATCATTTTTATCGGTGGATGAGATATGAAATTCTGTGACGAATCGCGCATAAAACACGCGTGTTTTACGACGTGTCTTCGAGAACAAGTAACTGCTCTCGAAATACTGGTTGCCTTCTTCCTGTCGCTTCCTCTCGCTTTTATCCCGAGAAGGCGGGAAAAAGAGAGGAGGAGGAAAAAGAGAGGGGAAAAAGCGAGCTTTTGCACTTGCACTTGGTGCTGATGCATCGGAGGTCGGTCAAGGCGCCTCTGTACAGATCGATAGCCTGGCAACGCGGAACGGATAACGTTGCACTGCGTGGTCGCTGACCCCTACGTGGCTACAGAACATTCGAGAGAGAACGTTGAAACAGAACGCTGAAACATCTTGCGAAATATAATATTACGAATATTATTAGTCGGACGCAGAGATCGCTATTAGTTTCATCTCGCACTCCTCGGAGCATTTCTTCGCGAAACATTTCCGATCCGCGGGTCGAAGTTCAAAAATTCGGCAAAAATTTCGAATCAGCGCGTAAAAACACACATAGTTGTGTGTGCTCTGATTTTCCTTTCAATATAAAAAAAAAAAACAGAGAGATAAAGCAAATGCCTCCGAGCGCGTTGATTAAAGAGATTAGCGAGTAAAACCTATATAGATATTTTGTCATTTTTGACGGGAAACATTTATTTTGTTTAAAACGATTGAATGAAAGTAAGGATCGAGATCGGACATTAAAATGTATATATCGCTAGATTATACGCGAGCTTAAATTAGAAATCGGATTACGTCGGTCGGGTGGATAAATCTTGTAAAATATGGAGCGGAAGTAATATTTTTCGTTATCTTCGCCGCGGTTTCTGCGGATTGTTTGCAATAATTAAGGCGTCACGGTCCCGATCATCGCCGGTTTCGAGACGCGGAATGCGCGCCGGGAATGATTCGCGTATCGCGAATGGCACCGAAGGTGCCATCCAATTTGCACAGAGTCACATTCCGTCCCAGGACCAGAGCGTTTCGTGTCACATATACGAAATTACTGTGCCACGCTGAACCGCTTAATGGCTTTTCTCAGAAGACAGCACGCCGTAATTGTTCTTCCACATCTTACACTCGTCGCAGATTCACGCGAGACAGATTGCGAGCATTTTCCGCCGCATTTTTCTATTAAAAAAAAATATATATCGAATTTTAATTCTTCTCTTGTGCATTTTAAGTCAACACAATATTTTGACTATGGCTCAAAATTATTTATGCGAAGGACTAATTATTATGTTCTGCGAATTATTACTATTAGGATAAAAATTATTTTTGCTGAATATTTTTCAGTTTTATAAATACATTTATTTCTCAACTTTATAAAAGTTTGGCTTAAATTTTTCCAATTCCAATAATGAATTTCTGAAATGTGTAACGTAGAGTTGATTGTAATAGAAGTTTCTTTACAAAAATAATCTTTAAAAATTATTCGTGTTTCATAATGAATATTCATATATATTTATATACATGTATACGTCATCTAGTTTTTCTGAGGAAAGATCATCCTTCGCGCGGATTGCTTTCTTTACTGCATACATTACCGACAGCAGGAAGTTTCTTGCCTCGACACTGGTAATGCAGGTTGCAACTTTAACATGTATAATATCTCTCTCTTCTGATGGTTCCATATTTAAAACACATGTGGAGCTGATATCTCAGAAAGCAGACTTCATTCAGATCTTGAGATGACGCGTCGCTTCATGCAGGATTGATTTCAAGTTTATTTATCTCGTATTGCCTCTGTATGAAGTTTCAGTGAATTTTTTTTCTTTATCTTTATATTATATACATATAATATATATATATAAAATTTGAGACATCTGAGACAACTATAAATAAAATAATTTATTTATATATATATATATATATAAATTTATTTTATTTAGAATTGCTTAGAGGTCTCAAATTATGTATATCTGCAGAAATTAAAGACATTACTATCGCCAACAGTCATACTACGTTGGAAAGCACCAGTTCTCGTCTGATCACTGAAGTTAAGCAACGTTAGGCGTGGTTAGTACTTAGATGGGTGACCGCTTGGGAACACCATGTACCGTTGGCACTTTTTTTTTTGTTAATTCAAATCTAATCAACGTTGATACCATTGTATTACTTTTCAGTTATTTTATTTGACTATTAGGTCTTACAATTCCACCGAAATTATTTTGAATTAGTATAATTATCGAGTTCGCTGTATACAATATGATAAACTCTACATGTCATTACGGAAACTGACTCTTCAAGAGGGTAAATCATTCATTATTTCGTTTGATCGTTCGTATAATGAGAACAAATTGGAGCAAACAGCGGAGCCATGTCTGCGACAAAATAGACAAATGGTTAAGAGCTTCCGGTGGCTATTAACATGCGGGCTTCGTAGTATCCGCATTTGCACCCGGGACTTTGTGGCATCCTTAATCGCGACCGAGGTCAATGAGAGCCTTTGTTCCATAATATTGCTGTATCCGGTACTTGTTGTCGGTTATCGGATTTTGTTGACCGAAAAAAATTATAAGGACTCGAATGGGTCATCACTTTTTAAATGTCCGACTAAAAATACAGACTATTTATTGTTAGAACAAATTTTTTCATCGAATTTTATTTCTAGCACAATATTTCAGTGATATATCACAGTAATTCATACTATTTCTACTACTATTAATAGATATCTTTTCGAAACAGTAAATGTTATTTAACATTTGTTGACGATTGTAATTTTTCCATCGTTTCTTTCTTATAATTAATCATTAAATAATAATGCCTTATCGAGATCCCGATAATTATTATGGGGTGAAAGATAAAGCGCGCACGAAAGATTATCCAGTTAAGAAGATAAAAGCTCATTATTGGAAATGTTCTCGATTCTTTACGAGATTCGCTCAGAATATCATGCTCGATTATTCTCATAGAAGTTTGCCAATTATTGAAATAGATGAGTTTAAACTCTTCTCTTTTATTAAATCTCTCTCAGTCTATACAGAATGATTTCAATCGAAAAGAGATGAATTGTGTTCTTATATAGTCCACTTGATGCATGACAAAATATTTTTTAATGTTAATTGATAGATTGAACAAGCTGTCAAACGTGATTTAAGCCATAAAAATTTTTGACCATAAATAGGGAGATGAATAATTAGTTTTTATTTATTATAGGACTTGTAGTAAAACAGAACGTATCTTATGAGATGCTTTGCCAAGTTTTGTGTGTTAAATATGTTCTCTCTTCTGTATAAAAAAAAAAAAAAAAAAAAAAAAATCGATTCAATACGAAGTGTACCTCACTTGCGCTTTTTCTCGCATGAGGAACCCACTTCGTCGACTCGCGCTTCTCCAGGTAGCTCGAAGAGAGCTGGAAATGTAAGAGAATCACTCAGGTAGCAGAATGCTGTGCACGTGCCTAAGGGCAGCTGTGCAGCTTGACCGACCTTCTTCTCGCTCGCCTACCCCTGTAAAAAGATCCTCATTTCCGCGTCTCCTTTCAGAGCCTCTGTTTTCGTTGGTTCCTCTCTCGGGGTCAGACGAACCGTTATCAACGCTGCTCGTCAACTGCAGGGCAATAAGAAAAATTGAACGTCGAGAAAATGGCACGAAAAAATCATGCGTATTCGCACATTGCGTGGATTTTTTGGTGCAGCGATATGAAAACATATTGTCGATTAAAAAATTCTGTTTTTAATAATATTTTACGAGTATCGATAGGGAGAGAACGGTAGATGAATTTTGAAACTGTCAGATTTCGTCGAAAATAGGTAAAAAGAAACTTATCCCCAAATACAAAGAATTGCCTTATTTTTATATATATTAAAAAATGTATATATATTTTTTAAATACTTAAATATATATATATATTTTAAATATTAAAAAAAAATTTAATACAGAAAACATAATATTATAGCATAACTATTTAATCGTGCTGATAATATTATGAAAAAAGTTAATACATGTCTTTTGCTGATTATGTATATTTATGTGCATATCCGTGTATCCTCATTATAATATAATAACATAATTTTTGAATATTACGCTTTATCAACAATACGCATGATCGAAATATCGAGATAGAGCACCAATATTTATTTTCTCTTTCTCACACATCTCGAGTGAAGGTAAAAGCGCTAAAAATACAAAAATCCTGCGGTGGATTTAGCCACGCGTCCTGCTTGCCATCTGTTGCACTAGTCTCTAATCTTGTCAGATAAATCTCGAGCGATCCGAGATACTTTGACGCAACACTTTCCGTGTGGATGAATATTTCAGTTTCTTCACCAGGTGGTTCTATGATACGTATTCCTCGTTTAGAAATCCGCTGTACTTTTTACTATTAAAAAAAAAAAAAAAGGACGAACGAGGAATTTTTATTATTATTAGCCAAATTGATTGTAAGGATAAACGAGATAAAAATATCATAACTAATTTAATTTTAAAAATATTATTGCTCGCAATAACATTTTATTATGCAATAAATTATATTGCTATTTAATATATTGCTAATTGTATATCATGTTAGCGTTCTAGTTAAGCATCTTGTATTTGATTCGAAGTAATTTAAAAAAGAGAGAAAGAGAGACGACGCGGAATAGGATGGAAAATAATTCACTTGTAATTCGAGACAAATTTTTCCACAAAATGCATGAAATTATTATTGACCAAGACTCAAGGTGATGATATAGGAGAAAACACATCCGCCGTCTTTCGGTGTCCCGCTCTCAGCACCTCGCTTAAGCCTCATCCTGGGGCGCGTATATCCGTCGTCCTGTGGGCTGCAGCTGCCTTGTAGTAGCAGCACGTGTTCGTCTTTTCTGGGCAGGTGGTTAGCGTCGTTAAGCAATCGCCTCCCCCTCGACGAGGACCGAGATTTGAACGGTGTGCAGCTCGTCGGAGGAGCGAAGAGAAGACCGCGAGGGGGAAAAAAAAAAAAAAGAAATTCGAGAGAGGAGGACAGGCTCCGCAGGCACACAAGGCTCGTATCTGTATGAGCGAACTCGTGGTACTTTTGCCAGAGAGAATATATGAGGGAAATATAGCGCGAGGTTTTTTTTTTTTTTTTTTTTTTTTTTGCGAAGCACGTCACAATAATCATACGCATCATTCGAATTATTAATTATAATATTGGAAAAGATTGATAGTGATGTAAATTTCTTTGTAAGAAAAATTAGTTACAAATTTGTTGAGTAAGAGATTCTACATTTCATTAGTTTGTCACGAATTATTAAAATTGTGAAAGTAAAAATATAATGTATAGGACGGAATATTTGAATATTTTCATTTCAGAAAGATATATAAAATTTGCATTTGCATTCTTAGAACACACACAAAATTTCCTGCCCGTAGACGCGTTTAATTTTTATGAGAGTTACATTTATTTTAAGACCCGTCGTAAAATATCATTTCTTTATTTTCTCCTCTGTTATATGTATGTACACGTAAAAATTCTTCTCTTAATAATCTATGGCATTATGCGACGAGTAAAAAATCTAACAAATAAGAAAAAGACACACTAGATCTTTCTAGAAAATAAACATTCGACTCTATTCGTCACCTGCGTGACGTTGTTAAGCAACCGATCGCGAAAAAGAGTATAACGAGAGGGCAACGGAGCCTCTCTGAGCGACAGAAGAGGGTTGGAGGGAACGAGGGGAGGACGAAATGACCGGCAGGTGATGCCAAGAGACTCTGCTGATAAACGCATGCGTTGTGACCGGTTTCAAGATCGCGGATCCGCAGAGCGCGCGGTTTACTGCCGCTTAATAAGCCGTAATAAGAAGGACCCTAACCGAAGGAGTGTATATCGCGCGTGATAAATCTCGCACTGCGTAACGTTTGTATATAGAAATTGCGCATCGAGCAGGTGGTGATGTGACTCCTTCAGATCGAGATCCTCTGCGGAGGACTTGAAAATCACGTCAAACGGTTGAGCGATTCGCAAATTTTTATCTCGCAAAAACGACATATTGCTGACATATTTCTCGAGCCCCGTAATTTAATATGTAATTCGCACTGAAAAAGAAAGATATTACGATAACAGTGAGACTACAATATATTGAGAAACTTACAAAAACAGGATGTCTACTTCCTGGAAAAACCAGGAAAACCGGAAATTGTGGGGGGGATTTCTTTTTTACCTCGAAAAATCCGGGAATTCTCATGGAATTTTATTGAGACTCAGGGAATTTTTTCAAAAATTGTGTCTGATAATTTTATCGACGATCTGTTTTTAGTATCAAGGTCTTATGTAAGTTTCATAGAAAATTGTTCAATTTTTTAATAATATTTAAATAAATTAGTACTCCTTAAGACGTTCATAATAAATTATTTTTTGTTTTATATTTTTATTTTATATTTATGCATATATTTTCAGCGTTTAGATATAGTGATATATTGCGCCTAGTTATTGTCCAAATTAATTTTACGATTAATAAATCAATATTAAATGAAAAGAAAAAGAAAAATTCTAGACGATCTCGACATGTGAGATTGCTCTGTGAGCGTTATTTCTTATTCCTTTGTCATTTTATAATCGACCGGTTTTCGATCATTTTGAATCCCGTTCGAGAATTAAGTCTCGAATATTAAGGGCGAGCACGCGTTATCGGATGCTCCATCGAGCCTAGGACGACATAAGGGCTATATTCATGTGGGCTAAATAAGGGCGAACCACCCCCATTCGCGACGAGAAAGGGCGAATTACGCGGGATGCAGAGCTATGAAGCTTTCCATCTTTCTTCTGTTTCGCTCCGTGTCTCTTCTCTTTTCTTTCTTCGCCAAATCAGATGCACAGTCTTGCCCCTCTCTCTCTCTCTATCTCTCTCTATCTCTCTCTCTCTTTTTCTTTCTTTCTTTTTCTCTCTCGCAGCGAAGCGCAACAGTTGGCCAGGAAGAAACATCTGTCGGTCGTGGCGCATGCGTATCCTTCAGGTAAAAACCTGTGTTCAGGGATTCTCAAATTTTCGGAAATTAAAATTCGCGATTCGCAGATATTGGATCCTATTAAAATGTAAAAAAAAACATTTGCTTTATAATTAAATGTTAATCATATAACTATAAATTAAATATTATATGTTATAAATATGCTATATGTATATTATAAAAATATATATAAAATAGAATTTAAATGTGCTTGCAATATAAGGAAAATTAAGTATAAAATGTGTAAACATATTAGAAATTTAAATTAATGAAATATTTATTTTTAAATTTATATAAGAAATTGTAATTTTATCAAAAGTTACAATTATACTTGCCAAAAAAGTTGATTTTATTCGTATCATGATTAAAATTTAGAAAAAGTTTATTCAGCAAAAAGCATTACTCAAAATGTAGTCAAACGTATAAGAAAAAAATTGAGAAAAAAATAATTCAGATATATAAAAATAGATAGTTTTATCGTATGATTTCGCATTGCATCCACTCCCTTAATTGAAATGATGAAGAAAACACTGTGCGTTAAAAAGTATAAGTTTTCCGTTCAATACTCGAGAGATATCGCGACGATTAAAAAACGCTTGTCTCCTCTCGCGCTAATTATGCTAATTCATATTAGACATAAATCTCGCTCGAATCGTCCGCTTGAAAATATTTCACTACAGTTACTCGCAACATCGTTAAAATTAAATCTCCGGCCGAGAAGGTTTGCCAGACAAACCTCATAATTTACACGCGTAATTTGTGCATTTTGCGTATTTCTCCGAGGCATATTTTTTTTCCTCGAAAATGTTAACATCTGTGCGACAGGTATGCTGAAAAGTATCGCTCGATAAGTATCAATTGAAAAGGCTTACGGGCCAACTTACGCGCGACGTCATTTACTTAGCTCATCTTGAGAGGGCCTCTCGCATGACTCATGCCGAAATTATATACCGTCCGTTTCTGTAAGCGAAGGGTGCCCCGCGAAACACCCTTCATTATACACACGGAGATTGGGCCGTGCGGTGCATATAATCGCACGGTCTTATATCGATTCTAATGTAAATGCACCGCTCTCTCACCTGTGAGTTTTCTGTTAGTCATAATTGCGGTACTCAACCCGATCATTTCGACAAATAACTTTCGCATTTTTCTCGCGGTTAAACAAATTAAAGTTTATTTCCTTTTATTAAACACATTATTTAAAAACAGCACACACATTATGGATGTATAATAAAAATTATAAAATATAATACAATGGATAAATAATTATATTAAAAATATAATTAATACAAAATATTATATATAATATTTTTATATTTCGATTTAATAGATGTTGTTCAAAATTAAAATTTTGCGAGTTTTTACTGAGATAGAAAAATTTGGTTGAAATTGCAGTAAGAAGACGATTTTTTAATTTTATCTTTATTATTAATTTTCCTTATTGAAAAATAATTTTTATTAGTCCTTTTGTATGAATTGGTTAAGCGAAGCAGAAATTCTCTATTTTGCTTTAAGATTACAAAGTGTCGCATTACGTTTCAATATGTATATTCGAAAGATATACACTTACAACAGAAGATGTTGAAATCTCTCTAATGAAGCTTCATATTTTTCAAAAATCTATATTTTAGTGTGATGAGATACGTATCTTTTTAGAATTGATCCCGAGAAATGCCGAGAGACTTTATGTTTAAATATTAATAAATTAAAAAGGTTCAGCATCTTTTCCCTTTTACTGTGTGAATTCTTGCGGCCGGACGTGCAAATGCCACAAGGTGAGACTTTGATGAGACGTCGATCATCCACAAAAGCGCTCGAATACTTACGCGATCAAACACAGAAACCAAGAGAATGACATGCCTTTTTGCCGCCGAAGGGAAACGTTTCGGACCGAACAAACCGCAACATTCATATATGCGAAAAGAACCTTCCTCGAACGTAGAATTACGAGCGAAGTTCTGCGAACTTACATAAGAGTAGACAGGTGTATTTGGCCTCTCTTGGAATCCGCGGTCGGCGATTCAATCAGTCGACAGATTTTTCCGCGACACAGCGGTTACGAAACCGATAATATGCAATCAATTTTTAAATTTTGACATTTTCGATGCAAATTTATACCAATGCAATCGCATTTTTTTTTTTTGCATTTACAATATCAATTGCCTGTTACATAACGTATTATTATATTCTGGTATGATATTTATTGTATTTTTTTAATATGTCAAAAAGAGCGTGATATTTATTATTTTCGTTTCGAGAAAATCATAAAAAATCACGGTGGAAGAGACAGACGCGTCTTGAACTTCTTCAGCTTCTGGTCCGTCTAGTTAGACTTGAGATACCCATGATACTGTTTCAAGCAGAACTTCCGATTTAGAAGTTTGATGAGCGCTGAAGTAGGTCGTCCCTATTCAAACTTTTATTCTCACGCGTAATAAGAGTCCTTCAAGATTCATTTATTTACAGATAAGATTCCTGAGAACTTTATGCGTTATACGTTATAGGATTCCTTTGTGGGAATATTATTAACTTCCGTACTCGAGACTATACGAATTTTCTTACATTTTCTTACTTTTCGTACAGCGAGATTATACGAATCCCTATACGAAATTTCTTGCTTCGTAAATATGAACGAGAAAGTGCAAATATATATAATATTCAAGGAAGAAATCAGTTCTTTTTCGAAGTAATACAAACATGGTTATACGCACTTTTCTAGAATATTTAAAATAAAATTCTTTTAGAGTGTAATTTTAATTTTATATTGTTACATGAGAGAAATGTGCAAGAGCAAAATTGTTTTTCAGCTATTTTGAAAAAGGACCATACATATTTAAAGCACAATGTTGCTGTTTAACGCTATAATTAAGTTTCTTATTTGAATTATTTTAATTAAATAATTATTTTAAACAAATGAATAAATAAATTTTACTTTGCTTCTCTTATAAATGATTTAACTTAATTTTGTAATTTAAATAATAAATTAAGAATATTTTCTCGTCACTTTTTTCGTATGCATAAAATGTACTGTCATTCTCTCTCTTCGCAGAAGACAGCTTCTTATTTTATTTCTTCTTATTTTATTAATTGATCGCTGATCTCAATTCTTCATATATTATAACGGAGCGAAATATGTATACATTATTTTACATATTTTATGTATTATACATAAAATATATCTATTATATTTTATACACACACACACATATATATTAATTATCCGCTGATCAATTCTTCTTAATTTGTCTTAGATAATTAGATAATAAATGGTTTATGCCATTTATATATATATATATATATATATATATATATATATATATAATATATTATATTTTCTATGTAATACATAAAAAATATAAAATAATATATACATATTTTGCTCCATTATTATATATCCTGAAAAAATAAAATAAGATCGCGATGAACGGAGACGAAGCGCCGTACAGGTACAGAGTTCTCGAAAATCCAGGGAGGATTCGAGAGACGATTTTGAGAAACACTGCGTATCTGTGCCAAGCGCCACGCGACCAGGTCGTCCGGTCGAGCCGGGTAGCCGGGTGTTGTTAAAATCAACGTGGTGGGGTTCCTTCGACGAGTCCGACACGACTCCACCGGAGCCTTATGCCTTCAGTCGACTCTCGGCTCTCACTGCGATTCGAGCCGGCCTGAGATTCCGTTAATCGAGAGTATATCGAGTAGAGAATCCGAGAGAATCACTGGAAACGCTTTCTCAGGTGTGTCGGCGGGGCCCTCTTGCTTAACGCGAAGCAAGAGCAACGAGACGAAAGACAATCGCTTCTGCAGGCTCGGTTCTCCAATTATCTTACGCGCTCAGCGATAAATCACGCGGCCGGATCCGCGATCTCACGAAAGAAGATAAAAAAAAAAATAAGAAAATAAAAAATTGTGCACCGCGCGCGGGAGCTTATCGCGCGGAAGTGAAGGGAATCAAGAGGGTGTAGTAGGAGAAGGAAAGGTATCCTTCCTTCAGTACGATCGAGACCGAGCGCGAGTCAAGAAGCCCGAGATCGTCCACGGCGACCGGTCGATTCCTCTGGCGCGCGTTAATTAGTACTACGTGGATGGCGATCGGAGAAGGAGGAGAGATAGATACGAAGCGGGACGCCGAAAGCCGAGGAGTCGTAGTGGCCGAGAAGCGAGAGAAAAACGGACGGGGGAACTGATTAACCTAAGGATACGGTTGGACCTCGGAAGGTCAAGTGGATGCAGGAATCTCGGCGCGTCGAGGGAAGATATATCGCGCATCTATACGCTCGAAGAGACTCGCGCCGAATTGCTCTCGAAAGGATTGTAATTGATATCCGCGAGAAAATCGAGTGCCTGTTCATTTCGTGGAGTCTCGTGAAGTCGTCGAGATTGTTTTGTATTTAAAAAAAAATATATATATATATAATAATATTCGCGAGTGACTCTGTATATCTATATTTGAGAAGTAAACTTGGTGCCTGGACGATCGAGAAATCTTTGTCTCAGACGAACGTTCGGATCTCTCTCGTGTGTGGATGACACCGGCAGGAATCTAACGAGATTTTGTTGTCTAACGAAACATGTTGTGCGGCACATTTAAGAAGAGGAGAAGACATCCGGGGGACGAGTATCGTTTGGTCAGATCCAACACCATGCCGAGAATGATATCGGGAGCGAGGGACGTCAGTTTGTTGCCCGTTCGGAGAGCCAAATCCACGAGAGTAGCCGCACGATCATCGCTGATCAAGAATCTGCTGCATACGGTAAGGATAGGAACGAGCAAGATGCAATATATCGGGATTATCGTCTCTATTACATTGGAAATTTGTCGAAGGCGCCGCGAATTTATTTGACGTTTTATGTATATAAAAATGAGGGATAGTATATTTTCAATAGAATATTTCACATTTTATGCGTACGAAAAAAATGACGAAGAAATATTCTTAAATATTATTTAAATTACAAAATCAAATTTAATTATTCATAAGAGAGGCAAAGTAAAATTTATTTATTCGTTTGTTTAAAATAATTTATTTAGAAATAATTATTTAATTATTTCAAAATTTAATATTATCGTTTCTATCGCATTGGAAATTTATCGAAGGCGTCGCGAATTTATTTGACGTTTTATACATAAAAATGAAGGCTAGTATATTTTCGATAGAATTTCTCTCTGATCATGCGAGTTCGCGAAGAGAGAGAAGGACGGATACATTTTATGCGTACGAAAAAAAATGACGGAGAAATATTCTTAAATATTATTTAAATTACAAAACTAAATTTTAAATCATTTATAAGAGAAGCAAAGTAAAATTTATTTATTCATTTGTTTAAAATGATTTATTTAGAAATAATTATTTAATTATTTCAAAATTTAATATTATCGTTTCTATCGCATTGGAAATTTATCGAAGGCGTCGCGAATTTATTTGACGTTTTATACATAAAAATGAAGGCTAGTATATTTTCGATAGAATTTCTCTTATCATGCGAGTTCGCGAAGAGAGAGAATGACGGATACATTTTATGCGTACGAAAAAAATGACGAAGAAATATTCGTAAATATTATTTAAATTACAAAACTAAATTAAATCATTTATAAGAGAAGCAAAGTAAAATTTATTTGTTTGTTTAAAATAATTTGTTTTAAAATAATTATTTAATTAAAATAATTCATACAGATTGAAACTCGAGCGAACATTTTTCATCGTATTTAATATATTAACACTCATAACAAAATTACTTATATAAAGCCTCTAATTTTATACAGGTATCTTTTGTTATTCTCTTCTTTTTCTTTATACTGTACTCTCAATATATTTTTGCTATATTAGATATTACTGTTTGCGTAACGTAAACACGCGTATTCGGCTTGTTACTCGCGTTAAACTAAGAAGAAACATTGCCGATTGATCTTCAAAGGGATTCGCATCGTCTCGAATCTACATACATGAATGCGAATGCGTCATGCTGTTTGCATATGTATGCGGCTTGCAGTGCGTTTGTACGCGTGCGTTTGTCCGTATAATTTATACGACTTTAATTCGGAAACGCAACGCGTCGTACACTTAGTGAATTAATTAGCGATTCCGACTCTTTTTCTCCATGGAAATGTTGCTAACGAGAGATAATTCAATGCTCATCTCTCTCTCTCTCTCTCTCTTATCGTGATATATGTGTATACGAGAATACAGCAACTCTGATAAATATACGATTATTTTTGCGCGATTATTTTTTATTTTTTCATGTCCTCGCTGTAACATTACAATCTGTCTAATTTACAACAAGTAACTCCAATGAGTGGCTACTCAGCCCTAAGTGAGTTCAATCCATTGATTAATATTCTGTGATTGATGTCGGATCCTGATGACATTTGCAAAGTCTTTCGAAAATTTATCATCAAATTTTATCGCTGCGTCAATTTTGTTCGGATATTTTGGGACGTCGATAAACCTCCCCGATTCAAGCTCGCGACAAGGTTCGATCTCGCGCTCGTTTTTCCCCTCGTTCTCTTTTCGTTCTTCTCTCTCTCCCCGAAGTTTCATCTCGATGCTTCTTTTTTCGGTCTAAATCCGACAGGCGCCTTCGCGCGGCCAAGTCGGATTCTTCCGAGGGTACTCGCTTGCGAGCAGACCGAAAGCAGAGAGAAGCCGGCTCTCGGGGTTTGGCCTTATAAGGCGTTCCGCGAGATGCCCAGCGTCCATTAGAAACCCTTTTGTCGGACCCGATCTTTTTTTTTTTTTTTCCGGCGAACCTTCGCCAAAGGTCGGTCACCGCCGCGAGGATCGCTCACCGGAAAAAGTCATTTTTCAGGAATAACCGTGTCGTATCTTTTTTTTAAGCACAATCCCCCGTGAAAAAGTTTCGGACCGTAAGATTGGCTATAATGTGATATTGATTTAACGACTTCTCGGTCAACCGGAGAACCTTTCAAAAGAATTCTATTGATTCTATTGATTTAAATTGCATTCGAAAAATTACCCTTGCAAAATTGCATTCTCGAACAAAGGAATCAGATTTAGATGTATAACTGCGTAGAATTGGATCGAAATCGATTTCAATGTTATTTGCGACAATTCTCGATGTCATTCGCTTCCATTATCCGAGCAGCGTCATTATCGGCCGCTGATTGGCCGTTATCCGTAAACGAATTTTTTTTTTTTTTCTTAGTAAAGAGAATTTTAATAAGCAACGAGAACGGGTTCATGAATATGCACATAAATGTAAAGAACGAGTCTGCGCGGACGCGCTTTTTTTTTTTTTTTTTTTTTTTAGCTCGAGCGTTAACGCAAAAATATTCATTGCGCGGTTCCTGCCGAAGAGGAGAGAACTTTGTCCGCGGTCATGGAATCTGCAGGTAGAATAATACGAACAATATTCAATAATTTTTCAATGTTTAAATTTCAATTACATAAAAATTTGAATTTAAAAAAATTTAAAAAAAAGATTGCTAATAGTACTGACAACAAGAATAGTATCGAGTAATAACAATAAGGGAAAAGATGTATAAAAAGATCAGCGTTTTTATTACATGTCACAATAATTTTTATCATCGATTGATAGACCTCATTTTTTGCCAATCATGAGTTTTAATTTTATCGGCAAGATATGTGCAGTGTCATTCAACAAAAATTTTTTATTATTTTTTATTATAAATTTTATACAAAAGAGAGAATATTATTATCTGTTTATTGTGTGTGTGTGTGTGTCTGTGTATTAATTTTTTCTATCGCTATATCCTTTCTCTGAAATTCTATTCTTATTAAATCCTGCACGAGCTTCAAATATTTGTGAAACTTGCAGCGGTTATTAAACAAATCAATTTCCTCTCGATTGCAACAAAAGGACCGAAGGGCAGCTGGAAATGTGCTTTCCAACCGTTTGCCACGTCAGGTGTAATGTCACCCCTCAAAGGGGAAAATATCTTAAAGCAGCGTGTTAATCGCGGCGCGATTGTTTTTTTATTTATATCCCGCCATTCGCGAAACTAGGTCGTTCGCGAATGCGAGGCCAAGCGCTGTTGAACGAACCGTGAGACTTCAAAGGACAAGCTCCGCGCAAAGACAATAGTTTCGCCTCCGAGATTCCCGGGGAAAAAAATGGGAGAGACGAGGAGAGGAGCAACGAGAACGCGCGCTTTTTTCGCCGCTGCAATTTGTGTACCTCCCGTTCCTCCCTTTGTTCGCGTCTTTTTTTTTTTTTTTTTTTTTTTTTTTCTTTTATTTCTGCTCTTCTCGTCTTCTTCTTCGTCCTCCCGCGAGATCCTTATCCGTATCCTCTTTGTCCCTCCTCCGCGTCGCGAAATATCCCGGCGCATTCCTGCGTATCGCACCGCGGCAATTTAGACTTCCCCCCCTCCTCTCCCCCCAGTCAATAGCCCTTAGGTCTCTGTTAGAACCCAATAGAATTTTTCGGCTTAATAGCGAAAATGTGTTGCTTCACATTTCGGCAGAATCAGGGAGAAACTGCGCAAACTTGCTTTTATACGAATGATTGAATTATTTGACACAAATCAGCTGATCGGTTTCTTTTTCCCTTCTTTTTTTATTAAAATGTTATGGAAAGGCAATTTCACATATTTCGTTGTAGTATTTTTTTTTTATTATTTTTGTTTCTTAAGTTGTCAGCACTTTTAGCAATTTTCTTCTTTTTTTTTAAGTAGTAGTTTCTTCCTTTGATTAGTACGTGCAATACTGTTATTATTTTTTAAGAATAAAAGGCACACTTTTCTATATAATTGAAACCTGTATGTGACTCGTCTGCGTTACATTTCCAGCATAACTCTGACATGAAGCATTTATATAAGTACAAAAACTAATCTTGAACATACAATAAGAAAATCTGAATTTACGGAGATTGCTTAGAAATTTTTCGATATTTGATCGAAGAGACTGAAAGATTTTATACTTCGAATTTGAAAGTTGAAGAGAAGACTTTTGCCGAGAAAACGTGGTTTCTAAATTCATCGAATCTTATAAAAAGCATACGAGAGCGACTACATTCGTTTGTGTTGCGTTAATAAACGCGTTTCTTTTCGCCTTCTTTCGAGCGGTATTAACGTTATATTGGAGTCATACGGCACATTTTCTCCGAATTGCGCAATTGGTTCTGCATCTAGTACACTGTAATTGCATCCGGTAGCGGCGAATGCGCTTCGATAAAAAATATTGTATATTATTTATTCGAGAGAGTAGCCGCGAAATATATCTGAACGATTTAAAATCGCGAGTTTGCTTTTATTCGCACTCATTGTAATTGATCTGATAATTTTCCCGAATGAATTCCGCTTTCTATTTAATTAGTGGAATAATTATCAGGATATCATGAACGAAGCGAACGAAACAAGTAACTCGTAGAGTAAAATATACTCAGCATTTGACCAGAAGACACGATATTCTCGAAATAAAAATAAATGCCATTTATTATTCCGTATTAATTAATATTAAATGAAATAAAGCGCGCGCGCACGCACACACACACACACACACACACACACACACACACACACACACACGCACACACGCACACACGCACACACACACACACACACACACACACACACACACACACTCACTCTTTTTCTCTTTCAAATTTAATCATCGTATACAAATTACAATTATAGATTTGAATATTTACGATGATGTAATCCTCATTATCCTATATCGTTCGATGTTTAGTCAATTCTAGTCATCGCTTTTAATAGCATCGTTATTAAATTGCAGCTGATTCTCAGAAACTAGACAGGCGGCGCGAATCGCATTCCCGACGACGCGAAACGACAAGGCGGCTGGCATGCGTGATATTAACTCTAATTAGCGATTATTAGAAGACGTTCCGCGCAGAGAGAGAGAAAGAGAGAGAGAGAGAGAGAGAGAGACGGCGCCGCAAATTGAAGGCGGCGTAAACCGGCGCGAATAACGAGAGGGAGGAGATATGATGACCTGATTAAAACAAATCGTCGACCGACAGAGAGAAGTTTAGATCGACCGACGCGTCGAGATAAGCGCGATACCTTTGAACCAATCTTGCTTAATATACGGAGTATTGTAAAAAGGCTAACGTATCTGTATAATCCTTACTTTCCGACGCTTTCATTTCCGACTGAAGTCAGAAATGAAAAAAGGCTGCCTTTTTCAACCGCGAAAAGATATGTTTAAATCGAAAATATTATTTTTTAGCTTCAGAATATATTAAAATATTAAAATACAAAATCTTTAAAAAGAGTCGCAAAAAAAAGGAAAAATCTCTTTAAAAAATTCTAATAAATATTTATTATATTATATTATATATTAAAAAAGCGCGAAAGAAAATGTGAGGATATTGAATATATTAAAATATAAATATATCCGTTTATAGTTTTTTTTCTCTTTTAGCTTCAGAATATACTGAAGAATTAAAATACAGAATAAATGTTTTAAACAGTCGTTAAAGAAAGTTACAAAAAAAGAGATAAATCTCTTTAGGAGAGATTTAATAAATGTAAAAAATTCAATAGCAATATATATTCCACAAAGGATTTATTAATTCTAATGGAGTAACTTTTGCCAGCTCTGTCGAGTTACACTTATCGAGTTACATGGAACTCTGTCAATGCGCGTACGTGAAAAATTTGCAGTCGGCGCGAGTGCGAATTCCAAGCCGGCGCGACTTTGTCGCCGCATATTGAAGGTATTGGCGGCATTCTGATGAAATAACGCATCTAAAATGGATTTATTGGACGCGCGACACGGCGGAATAAGCGCCGATGGTGCAACGAAAGCGCGTTGCGCAAGCTTCTTACGGAACTGTCTGATTTATGCATTTGCGGGGTCGAATAATATACGAGCATATATAATACTATGAGTGTCTCTGATAACCTTGGTTAACGGACTCTTTCTTTCTACAGCAATTCTTTCTAGATTATATAAATCCAGCTATATGAAAAAAAAAAGAATCGAGTATTAATCGATGCATTTATATATAATATGTTCTATTATTTATTTATTAGAGCTTTTAAAGAGATTATTTTTTTAATACTTTTCTTAAAGATTGTTTAAATGATCTATTCTGTATTTTGATTTTTCAGTATATTCTGAAGCTAAAAAAAATTATAAATAGATATATTTATATTTTAATATATTCAATATTCTCGTTTTCTCTTCTTTCGCGCTTTTTTAAATATGTAATATAATAGATATTTGTCAGAATTTTTTTAAAGAGATTTTCTCTTCTTTTGTGACTCTTTTTAAAGATTTTGTATTTTGTTTTTTTAATATATTCTGATGCTAAAAGATAACATGATAAACAAATATATTTAGATTTTGATGTATTCAATATCCTCACCTTTTCTTACCTCGTAAGAAATGCTCGTTTTCGATAGAATGACGTGACACGCGAACACGTCAACGTATCCAAGGTGTCGTCGACCTTACATTTTACCAAAACCGCAACAGTATCTTATTTATCTACATAACATTATGCGTTTTAACTCCGTGTAAATGCTGATGCATCATCAAATGTGGGATGAGGATGGACCCGAAGACCTCAAATTCCTTCGCCGTCGTGGGAGTTAACGAACAGGTCGTGATCCCGGGGGGGAGAGGGGGGAGGGGGAGGGGGAGGGGGACGAGGAGGGGGAGGGAAAGACCCCGGATGCGAACGAGAACAATGTCCTTCTTCTTTTCCCCCCGATTCGCTGTCCTTCAAACCGCTAATGCGATTCCTCGATTCGAGGCTTGATCGATCGACAGCTCGCTGCGAATTAATAACTCGTCAGTTGTTTGCGGGAAGTTTCAGATGCGATATAAATTTTTTATTTATTTATTTATTTTTTCTTTTTTTCTACGACGTTATGTTATAGTGTTAAGGCGCCGTAGTTGAATGACGGCCATTGTGTGCTTAATTCATGCGTGGCTTCAAAACCTTGTCGGATTCGTTACAACGGGATTGTCTCTCGACTTCCGGCTGTGTCGCCTTTGGGTTTCTTATTCTATGGAGTATCCTGAAATCGTTGCCTAGATGCTAGAAACTGAACAAAGGGCATAAATAACGATTTTACCAAGAGATCAAGAATAAAAATATCTCTGTCAGTTATTATAATAATAAAATACGAAATTAAAAATTAATTAAATCCCGAAACAAAAAAAATATATATTGCTTAATCTTTGCTCGATTAAAGTGGATTTTATTCCAACGAAATTTTGTCGTTTCAACCTTTTTTGGGACATATACATTTTTATATTGCGCGTAAAATGTCGCGTGATGCATTTTTAGCGGCGATATAAAATACGACTCTTGATCGATTGGACGAAAGTAATAACATCTCTCCCCTCTTGAAAATGAAGATATCTCTCCGTAATCATCTCGTAATCATACGCGCCATAGCACGGAAGATCCAGATGCAGAAAATTTAGCGCACGTCATCTTTATCGATTCTTGCGATCTTTGCCCAACGATCACGTATTACGCAAAGGGTTCCCTTGCAAGAGAATAAGAGAAAAAGAAACACTTAAAAGCGTTACTTGAGTCCAGTTTTGACGTAATGCATGCATTGATACCATAGCCAATGTGACCAATGACTTCGTGCTATTACATATATTTCCTGTGCGTATAATGTCAGTCATTAGTTCTCCGAAGAAAAAAATTAGTTGAAAGTCAGTCGTACGTTTCTTACGTGGGATATTTGATCGTTAAAGAGAAAACGCAGCGGAGAGATGCCGAGGATACGAAATATTTCGCGTACCATTTATCTCTTATCTAAAGTCAATTATTCCGCGTGTACTGTTTTCGTATAGAATAAAAAATGTTCACCGTATGATAGACTCTCTTACATACTAATCTTGAATGAGATTGCAATCGTACTACATTTCAGTTTTTACGTAATTGTACTGGAATTCCGTGTGAAACATTCGCACAAACTATCCACCAAACATTATCTTGAATTTTTTTCGTGTAAACAAAGACTTAAAATTCTTTAAATATTTCTTTAACTCTTAAAGTGGTCGCACTATTAATGGGACGTTAGAGCATGGATGACATCAGTCATCTATTTTTAAAAGACGAATTAAAACATAAAGACATATGTTATGAGCATATTATTTATTTAAATACATGTATTAACCATTAGACTTTTTTATTTTTCCTTATAAATTACCTAAATATCGTATTTTTTATTAAAAAAATTTTTTTTTTTAATATTTTAAATTTCACTGCTTATTCTATTGATTTAAAATTTGACTTTAATAAAAATTATAATAATAAATTTAATATTTTTTTTATACATTGAATATTCATATTAGATCTGAAAAATGCTTACGATCTCTGAAAAACAAGATTGTCCAAAGAGTTCTCAACCCTCTTTCCTTCCCTTGTGATCTCAGACAGTTCTTTGGCGTCCGTGTTTCGCGGACGTCTGTGTTTAGTAGCCGATAACGCGGTTGCGTATCGAATGGTAACAGCGTGCCGGTCGACGGAGGCAAAATCAATTAACTTCAGCGACACGTGTGTGTGCGTAGCACGCGCGTGCGCGCGCGTAGTAGAAGCGTAGTACGCTGCGTACGTACGACACTCGTGTATACAGAGTGTGACAGAAGTAACAGCAAATTCGAAGCGAGCTCTTGTCGGCGAAGATTTGATATTCAAACGTTGACTTTTCTTTTTCTTTTTTTTTTCGCCGTGAAATATATCACGATATCAAAATAGATCGCAAATCATGATATCGTGATAGCAAAAATCGCTCGAATTCGATATTAAAAATGACTTTATTAGTTCATTTGTTAAAAATTCGTTTTCTCAATTTCTGACAATTAAAAGGCATTTTTAATATTGATAACATATATGCAACATATTTTTTAATCATTGTTCACGAAATATTATTAGTATCGGTGTGACTTTTGAGACACCCTGTACATCGTGGTCTGCACGAGGCGCCTATAATGCGTGCATTAGCCGCGTGGGTTGCTATGGGCAACCCGTGACTAACACACGTTCCAGCATCACGTTTCTCTCTCTCTCTTCTCGTCTCATTCTACCTCCCCTCCTCTTCTCTCTCTCTCTCTCTCTCTCTCTCTCTCTCTCTCTCTCTCTCTCTCTCTCTCTCTCTCTCTCCTCCCTCTCTTTCGTTTTCTTTCTTTCTCCTCAGTCGGTCCCTTTCTACCCTTCAGTCTCCGCTCATCTTGGATTCAGTGACGTAACAGTCACCGCATTGGAACTCGCGAAGCAATAATCGAGGGGGAGAAATTTTGGGTTTCGTAGCGCCACGTCATCGCGTGATTATGCGCTCGTGTGAAGGGTGCGTCTCTATTAAGTTGTTAACGATGAGCTTGTCTTGTCTCTTTTTTTTTTTTCAATCGATTATATTCTCAAATAATCGAAGATCTTTGTAAAAATTTTCTACAAATATTTCGAACGAACTCGACACGTATATTATATACTATCCACCGCTAAATAGAGAAGGGAGGAAAGTATGTCTTCTCTTCGAAGGAATTGAAGATGTGAGGAAAATATAACGGCTGATGAAGCATCCCGATCGCGCCTGAAAGCGCATTCCAGAAATTACTCGGTACGTTACTGCAAGCCATCTCTCTTCGTTCGCATGCGACACGTTTATCCTTCTCAGGGACACTCGCTCGTTCTCTCCCTTCTTCTCTCCGCTATCTTTTTCTCCTATGTTTTGTGCCCTAGGTTAGCATCTGACGTCCTCGTCGTGCCTACTAAAACACAGCGATTCTCTCTCTCTCTCTTCAGGGATGGATCTATATAACGAGACTCAAAACTTCAGATGCCTCACAGAATTAATCGCGCGCGGTAATTTTGTACAAAAAGGATGTTTGTCAGTTTTTCCAAATTATATATCGCGCGAAATCTGAGAAAAAAATGCCTCTCGTTGATATTTATTCCCGTATAACGAGCTCTTAAAAAATGACGAGTTCATTCCTGCTTCTCTTTGATCCAGGGATGGACCGCATTTCATTTTGGACGCAACGACGCGTGACCGAAACGCTTACGCAATGTTTCCTTACGAGGTGTCGAATATCGATTTTACGATATTATTACGCGGCACGTGCGGTCTAGTCGATAGTCTAGCGAGCGAGAGATCGAATTTCTCGGCCTTCCTTCACGATAGCTATCGGTGCATATCACAAGGTAATTAATTGTCGCGTGTTTTGGATGAACACACTCGCGAAGAGAACGAAAGATTCTCTAATGTTGTTTTAACTCTGGAGCGATCGCGCGGATGACATTAGTCACCCACGTGCACAAATCTGTCATTTTTTCAAAATAATTAAAATATATATTTTTTTAAATATTTCCAAAGATAAATTCATCTCAAAGAAATTTTAGTTCCTTTTTGTTGCCTTTTTATATAAATTTTATAAAAAAAACATTTAATAATATTAAATTTTATAAAAAATTTTATAAATAATATCTCATATGATACTGCATGAAATGTATGTATATCTGTGAATTCTAAATAAATAGAAACATTTTTATATTATTACCTTACGCGTTCATTGTATGCCAAGATGCAGATATCTCTTTTCCTTGATTTTTTAATTACAATTTATCTTGATAAAATTGTCAGGACGAAAAAAAGAAATAATGATTAATTCTTTAATCAAGTAATAAAATGAAAAATTTTTCCATCGCATTATTGAAATTATTTCGTGGAGATATCAACCTTTGAAGTGCATCCAGCATCCTCTCTCGCGCGATGTATCTCTTTAAAAAATTTCTTGTAAATTGCTATCAGATTAATTATCTGCCTTTATTCGTTTACGTTAAAAATCAAGGGCTGAATCTCGAGCAAAACGCGGATCTGGTCGAATCAATGTAAGAGCAAAAAGTCGCGGTTCGCGGGAATCCCTCAGGACAGTGCCTGGGTCTCCGCTGAAGGGAGATCGTCCCTGAACTCGTGGCAGCGGAAGGGAAGGAGTCATGGAACTCACTGAAAAGGGGGAGGACCACGTCATGGTGGGGGTGGATGAAGCACCAAAAGAGAAAGAGAGAGAGAGAGAGAAAGAGAGGATCTGTCGGCTCCGAAAAGGAAGACGGAGAATCGCGGCGAACCTTCGACCATCACCCCCTTGTTCGGCTCTATTCGTTGCTTTCTGGCCTTAGCCTCAGACAAAGAGGGAGAGGAAGAAATAACGGCGCATAGAGCGAGAGGATAGCTCTCTAAGAGAATGCGCGGGAGAAGGAAGAACGTTGGAATGCGAACTGGAGGGAGATAACGCGAGTGTTTGTGGAGAAGGAAAGAGAAAGTCGTCGCGGACGCGAAAGAGAAGGAAAATGAACAAAGAAAGAGAAAGAGAGAGAGAGAGAGAGACGGGAATTAACAATATTCCGGACCATAACGACGACTGAATCTTATCAAGATCACGAATTGGATAAAAAGGGCGATGAATTGAGAAAACAGCAGAGAGAGAATCTCGCTTTGCGAGGGAGATGAGGAAGTAAAGAATCTCTCTCGAGAAGGGAAGGGAAGTGAGAGCCGGAAGACCACCGATGGGGATCACAGGTCAGAAGAAAAAGGTAACAAGAATGCCAAAAGGCGGAGGAAAAAAAAAACTTAATCTTCTGAAATTAAAAATACATTCGTGGCGTCTCGAGATGAAAACGTGGCGGGAGCGCGACGAGGACAGAGTCAGGCTCCCCTCGGCGAGAGAGATGGGAGGATCCAGCGGGGATTTTGAAGACAGAGAGAGATGAATAGAAAGGAGAGAGAAGCCAGGGTAGGGAGCAAATCAGCAGAGGGAGACAGAGAGAGAGAGAGAGAAGCGGACTATTCGTGGACGGGGGACCACGAAGAGAAGGGCAAACGGAACGTAGGGAGAGAGAGAGAGAGAGAGAGAGTGAGAAAGGGAGCGAAATGGAAGCGAGAGCGAGACAGAGATGGAGAACAGAGAGACCAGGCAGCGAGTGCGCCCACTGAGTCGCCTCCATACCACCTCCAGCATTCCCAGCCTGCACACACAGTTGCAGCTGCACCGCGGCCGTGCGTGGCTCCGCACATGCGAGATTGCGCGCGCGTGTATATATATATGTGTGTTTGTGTGTGTATAAATACATATTTATACGGTGTGACGCGCAACAATCGCGTCGCCTCGCGTCGAGCAGTCTTAACGCGACGCCGCCGTTTCTCCACGCGCGCGTGACTCTCCTCCATCGTCGATTATCGTCCGGGTCGCGGGTGCAGCTGCAAAACTTTCGAAGATCGAACACGGGACGAACACGAGTCGTCTCGTCTCGTCGACGTGCCGTAATTATAGAATCGGCGACGAATGAATTCGTAATTCGGAACGGATCGATCCCGACCCTCCGTCGCTCTTCCGCGATAGATTCGGCTTTCCGAAGTGACGTTTGACGGGCGTCCGCTTGATGTAGATTCGGGGACTCGTCGAGGGGGGGGTCGACCTTCGCCGAATCTCGACGCGAGAGGAAGATTCGTCTCGTTTCTCGAATTGACACTTGACGTGCGCCTCGAGCAGACTCGAGGGAGAGGAAGAGGAGGAGGAGGTTCGTCGAGTGATCGGCACGCGTGCTTTTTTCTCACGCGTTTTTTTTTTTTCCCCAGGAGAAACACGTGCGAGAGGAGGTGACGAGAGAGGTGCAACTATCGATCGCGTCCCTCCTGTCTCGGCGGCGATCTCGAAAAGCGCGTGTCTCGTTAGCCGGCTCGGCTAACGAGAAGAGAGAGAGAGAGAGAGAGAGAGAGAAAAAGGAGAAACTGACATTTCGCGCAAATGTCAAACGCGCTCCCATAACTTGCGCGTAATCGGAGCGTGGCCGACGTACGATAAGTTCGAAACTCGTTCCCTTTTTCTTCTCGAATCGAGAGAGTGACGGACGCGCAGTCGAGAGCGATGACTCGTGACACGTGATTCGGGAGGAAGCGATCGGAAGCTATCGGACGATTGAAAACGTCGACGAAAAAAAAAAAAAAAAAGAAAGAAAAAAGAAGGATATCTCATTATGGATTGGATGAGGAGGCAAGATGTCAAGGAGGAGTCGCCGAAGGCCCCTAACGCCTTGACACCGGAGGATGACGACGAGTGTTACTTCGAGGAAGAGACGTCGATAGACGAGGGAATGGTACGTGTGAGATTTTATCTTGCCAATTATATTGCGATTTAATTCTCCATCCTGCAAAATGTTGCGCTTTTACTTTTAAGATAAATTATCTACATTTTTAACATAATTATAAAATGGATACTTCGACATTTATTGAAATATATAATATATTTATATACATATAACATACAATATTATATATTTATATATATATATTAAATGACTGAAACGCGAGAATGAAGATAAAATTAGTGTTTACAACAAAATTGCGCAATCTGGAACTTGATTGACGATCACTCTATCGAGTTTCTTCGCTCGGTCAAGGAAATAGAAATTTGCATATCCCAGTTTAGAGATTTTTCATTCAAGAAATGCATTCCTTTAATAACAGTTATACGCGAACGAGCGTACATCTTGATATCTGCGTCTATAAATATTAATGCGCTATTATATCAATTGCTCGTAATAATCATTGGCGATGATTATCGGCGAATATCGATAATTCACGAGTCCGTATATCTCGTGTCCTCCTTAATTATATCAGCGCTTAATTACACTTTCTTGTGTTCTTCGGGAGTTTTTCGAGATCTATCATCGCCAGAGTCATCTCGATTTATGCGAGAAAGTTTCGAATTTTCTATAAGATAATTCCAGATAATTATCGGGCGGATGTTGACCGTTCGATTATGTGTTGCATCCTTTTCTCTCACCGAGTAGAATGTGCGAGCTTAAAGCTCGCATTACGCGACGATTTTTCATCAACGGCCGTGTAACGCGCTTAACATTACATAATAATACAATACATTAATAATATTTCATATAATGGTTCTGCTTTACATCAACGAAAACGTCTCGCTCTGTTAGCGGGGATGCAGCGTGAATCAGGCTTAAACTAGGACGGCGGGAAAATGGGCTCGAGTGTAAAATTACGGACGAATCTACTACTGTTACGTCCATTGTTGCCTCCGAAGTGGCCGCTTGAATTACTAACCGCCGGGTGCAGAGTTGTATGTACTTCGCTATACTCGGTACGGAATTGCATGCATACGTGCGTGCGTGCGCTTCGCACAAACATTTAACGGGGACAAAGAGCCGCACGCGGCGCGACGATAATAAGTCTGAAAATTATACGAGATCGCCGGGGGTCACGTATTGAACGTTCGATCAACATATCCGTCTCTGTACTGTCGAAATCATGACTCTTAAGATAGTGTGTGTCACTGATCCACATTTCGTGAGTTTCTTAATCCCTAACCAGATCTGTCTACTCCCTGGAAAAACCGGGATTGTCAGGGATTTTTTTTTTACCTCGAAAAATCCGGGAATTTTATTGAGACTCAGGGGATTTTATTCAAAAATTGTGTCTTTGATAATTTTATCGACGATCTGTTTTTGGTATCGAGGTCTTGTGTAAATTTCATAGAAAATTGTTCAATTTTTTAATAATATTTAAATAAATTATAGTACTCCTTAAGATGTTTATAATAAATTATTTTTTGTTTTATTTTATATATTTTTGCATATATCTTTAGAGTTTAGATATAGCGATATATTGCACTTTGTTATTGTCCAAATTAATTTTACGACTAATAAATCAGTATTAAATGCTAGAGAAACTGCATTTTTTGTAATCGTATGAATCGAAAACATTAGAAAGGGCGCATGCAATAAAGAAACTATTTTAAAAAACTGCATCTACAAATTTTCTTATTTTACTTGGAATTTTAAACGAAAATACCTGAAAGATCAGGGAATTCTCAGGGAATTTTTTCACAAGATTCGAGTAGATACCCTGAATTTTAATTTAGCTAGAATATTGAGAATTTAAAAGTCACGGCTCCGATTCTTTAACTTCAAACTTTCTCTTAAAAAAAAAAAAAAGACATCTTCAGAGATCGAAAGGAAGTTAGTGGCGCTCGATCTAGACAATCATGTCAAGTTTTGGCGGTTTGCCGACTCGGGCGGAATAAAGGAAAAAAAAAAGGTTGCGATTATATATCAGTAAGTCGCAGGCGAATTCCGAATTTTTCGTCTTTCTCTCGACTTTTCTGGCCGAATATCACCGGTAAGAGCGAGCGATAAGTTACTCGAAGCCACTTCGGAAACCCTGGCAACGCCGGAGGGTTTCACGATGATTCAGCGCCAGCTGCGTCCTCGAAGGAGAAGGAGGAAAAGTGCCTCGAAATTTGTTAGTCAAAAACACACCGAAAACGCATCGATTAAATATGTATACGTCACCCGAGCGGAATATATTCGACGATGTGGATTTCCACCTTGTGTTAATCCACTTCCTGCTATCTCCCTGGACGATCGTATCGGCCGGAAGTGCGTCGCCGTGACTCGCATCGAAAACAGGCGGGATATAGGTAGCATAGAGATAGGTAAACTAGTAGCCACGAGACTATTCGCCATCAAGAAACGCGGGAATAATGACGGTAGAATGAACCTGATATATGTTTCAACGCTTCGCGTGCGATATATTGCTTTCTTCAAGGTTCATTTATTTGACGTCCAATTTTTATCAACCGCGTGCATCGCCGCCTTTAGCAGCTTGTAGCAAGAGATACACACACGCGTGTAATTATTTATTAAATTACATTTACATTAGTGTCTCGCGTGTAGTGGCGCTATTAATAATAGTAAAGGTATCTTAAAAAAAAAAACACGAATATCACAAATGAGTGATTCAAATATCTTTTAATTTCCGAGGGAAAGAAAAAATTAATCCTAAAGTTTCCTCAAATATACCTGACGTATGAAATTTATATTCAAGTGCACTGTAATCTAAGTTTATCTCAGCGTCGTATAAACTCGACAAAAAATTCGTGCAGCTTACTTCTGAAAGTTTACATTAACCCGTTCATTGACTGAAGAGTTAAACACGACAAAGGTTTTCGTATTTCGTACAAACCGACACACTCGCATCTCCGATCTTTACCAAATAGCCTGCAATGTGCGTGCCGAAACAACGGGGTTGCCCGGAGATTGAAATATAATTTCAATCATTGAGAAAGAGAGAGAGAGAGAGATACAGAGCACAATAGAAGACCGATAGAGAGTCTAGATGAGCGAACGGAAGCGAGAGCGAGGGTGTCTGTCGCTCGGAGCACCGACAGAAAATCCACAGACAGAAAATGGGGGGACCTGATAGGCCGACCAGTCGCCCGTATTCCACCCTCTATCGGCCACGTCGGGGGGGGATGAAGTATGACTCACCCTCGCGCGGTGCCGCCATCCCTCGTGTTTTTCGGCTCGCCGTGACTCTCCCCCAGTTGTCGCCGCCGAATCTGCTCGTCGTCCTCCCCTCGTCGTGTTGCCGTTGGAGTTGCCTGCGAGAAAACGAGCATTATCATAATCCGTGGCGACAGCGGCAGAAAGAGAGATGCACTATCGGGACGCGTGTGCAGACTCAGGTGTCCGAACGTCATTGTTCGTGACGCGTTTCGTTTGCTCGTTACGAAAGTCGGGGTTTCGTTCCTTTCGGGGGCAGCGGGTCGTCATGGACGATCGGTGGCCGAAGTTAATTCGAATTTTAGGAGAGAAAGAAAGTAGCGAGTATAGGGGAGATTGTATTTTGCGATCTCTGTGTGCTCGCAAGCTGGAAATAATAGGAATTGACGACGAAGGGTTATTGTTACAATGCGTATTCTTTATTAATCTTGTTTTTTGTATGGTCTTTGTGTGATACTTATTTTTTTTTTTTTTTTTACATTATATAAATACACGAGAACGTTACTATATTTCAATGGAGTGCGTTTAAAAATATTTTAAATTTGTAACATAAATTTTTTAACTCTGAGGAGCGATGTAATTCCTTTTTTAAAGTTTTTTACGAAGAAGGATTAGTTTAAAGCTTTTGTAGAGAAAATAGTTTTCCAGTTTTATCAATATTTTATATATATAATGAAAAACGTAATTACGGTTTACAATTTGAGATTATAGTATATAATAATTATTATATTATATATATATATATATATATATATATATATATATATATATAGTATAATAATATGTATGATAGTAGAAAAAGTATGTAATTACTATATTTATAGATTACATTATATATTTATATAATATAATCTTTGTTCATATTTATAAACAAAGATAGAAAATAATCTCAAACTAAATAAAATAAAGTTATATTTTTGTCTACTTATTTTTATATCATTAATATTCTCGTACCATTTGGAAATAAGAGACTCGTATGTCTGCACCATATTTAGTTCGTTAAGTGAGTCGGTCTCGCACCATCAAAGTAAAAAGAATAGAATCTACTCTACACGTGGCGCAGACAAGAAAAAGATCTAATTTACATGTGGTGGAACGAGCGTCATCGCGGTTGTGTTTGGCGAACGAATTAATCTCGTTATTTTTATGCACATATATATATAAAGTATCTCAAAAGATTGAGATCAATTTTCAACGAAATTTTAAGAACGTTTACAAGCAACAAAATATTTTTTTACGTTCTCTTACTTTCCAACGAATCGCATTGCTTTGTAACACATAATTTTGCACTCGCATTCGCAAAGCTTTCGTTTAATTTGTACTTTGCAAAATTTGTAATCGGCGAGAGAAGGTTTCGAGAGATGCGCGCGAGAGGAAGCAGCGTCCGATTATCCTCGAATTATCGTCGAATTATCCTGGAGGAGGGTTCGTCCTCTTATCGTGTCTGTTGGTGTACGATTCTGAATTTCGTTAGGGAACCTCCTCTATTCAATCGTGTCGTGCCTCGTGCGAGTCGAGGGACGGTTCTCGATGTCGGAACGAGATTACGGGGGCGCGGTGCTTCTCGGTCCCTTCGAAGGTGGAGAAACACGGATTTATGCCCTCCGTATGGCCGCACGCGTGGACGAGAGAATGCACTTTCAGGTGATCATTATTGCTGTCACAAAAAGGGGGGAAGGGAACCGCGACTCAAGCCCGACTCCATCTATCGCGGGGGCGGAGGTTATTTACCGTTATTGTCTGGGCGATCGATACCGAACGGAGAATTATCGCCGACTCCGTATAATCGAGAGGAACCCTCCCGTCTTTTTATATTTTGATTTCAATTATAGGGAATTGGCACGAGCTCGTCGTCACAGGCTCGTAATAAGTGCACTTTCCCATTCGTTTGGCGCGCATTATCGATTTTTTTTTTTTTTTTCATTTTTGCGATGTTTAAATATATATTCGTAATTATCGAATTATATATAAACTAGTACACAAGTATCTATAATTACGTGAGGACAATCTATGAAAGAAAGAAACTTTAGAGGGTGTCTATTTCCTGGAAAAACCGGGAAAACCGGGGATTGTCAGGGATTTTTTTATCTTGAAAAAAAATTTTCATGGAATTTTATTGAGACTCAGGGAATTTTTTCAAAAATTGTGTCTTTGATAATTTTATTGACGATCTCTTTTTAGTATCAAGGTCTTGAAAGTTTCATAGAAAGTTGTTCAATTTTTTAATAATATTTAAATAAATTAGTACTCTTTAAGACCAGGGTGTATACTCCCTGGAAAAACCGGGAAAACCTGGGATTGTCAGGGATTTTTGTTTTACCTTGAAAAATCCGGGAATTCTCATGGAATTTTATATAGACTCAGGGAATTTTTTCAAAAAGTGTGCCTTTGATAATTTTATTAACGATGTCTTTTTAGTGTCAAGGTCTTATGGAAGTTTCATAGAAAATTGTTCAATTTTTTAATAATATTTAAATAAATTAGTACTCCTTAAGACGTTTATAATAAATTATTTCTTGTTTTATATTTTTATTTGATATTTTTCCATATATCTTTAGCGTTTAGATATATTGATATATTGCACTTTGTTATTGTCCCAATTTTACGATTAATAAATCAATATTAAATGCTAGAAAAACTGCATTTTTGATAACTTTCTTTGTAATCGTATAAATAGAAAACATTAGAAAGCGCATACAATAAAGAAACTTATTTTAAAAAGCTGCATTTAAAAATTTTCGGATTTTACCTGGAATTTTAAACAAAAATACCTAGAAGATCAGGGAATTCTCAGGGAATTTTTTTACAAGATTTGAGTAGACACCCTGAAGACGTTTATAATAAATTATTTTCTGTTTTATATTTTTATTTTATATTTTTGCATATATTTTTAGCATTTAGATATAGTGATATATTGCACTTTGTTATTATTCCAAATTAATTTTACGATTAATAAATCAATATTAAATTATGCCAGAAGAACTGTATTCTTGGTATAACTTTCTTTCTAATCGTATGAATAGAAAACATTAGAAAGCGCATACAATAAAGAAGATTATTTTAAAAAGTTGCATCTACAAAATTTCTTATTTTACCTGGAATTTTAAACGAAAATAAACTGAAAGATCAGGGAATTCTCAGGAAATTTTTTTACAAGATTTAAGTGGTTTCACCCTCTGTAGATTTTTTTCTTTTAATAAAGATTTACTATATATTCGCGCAAGAATTTATTCTTTATGTCTTTATATCGCTTATTCGACAGAACGAAATCTACAAAATTTACTTTCTTCTCTTCCATTCTCGTTTTATTTCTGTAAAGTACTTTCGTCATATTGATGATTTCTAGGGATCTCACAAATTTTTTTAATTTTGCATGTCCCGCGTATATACATACGCATATACTCTCGTCCTCGCTTTACGTTTCTTCATTCGATGCCTGCCTAAAACATTGGGATCCCTTTAGTCTGGCGCCAGGCAATAATAAACCGCACGCCCACGTCGAGCAGACAAGGTTTTTCTCCATCGTCGGCTTCACGGAGCAAGATCCGTATCACGGAATCGCGCTGAATGGACTTCACGAAATGTACGCGAACAAGCCGGGGAAATTGATCTCGCATACGGCGAAACGCTCAGACGAACATCTGCTCGTCGCGTTTAAAACGCTGACTCCGGATTGAGGATAATTTTTATGCAATCGTGCCTGAAAGAAGCGCTGACTACGACTGTGTTAGTCGTGAATTTCGTAACTTTGTCAGACGATGACAGCATCGATCGAATAAAGTTGTAAACGAGAAGTCCGTGTTTAAACATCTTTCAACACTCTCATGATATCTTTGCCATTTTTTTTCCAAGGATTTCTGAACGAGACACTCGATTATCTGTTCTCTCGATGTAACACTTGACATTTCTCCGACGCACTGATGAGAGACCTTATTTAAAACAGAATAGACCGAAAACACACGTATTGTTTACGTATCGCCGGAACGAAATGCGAGAGTTCGGATCAGCTGCTACTTTTAGCTGAGTCGGGGGAAAAGGAAAAGAAAGATCTTAATTGTCAGACCGCGATGTAGAGGAACAGCTGATCAAAGATTATTAACGAGCGCTGCAATAACGTTGGCGCAACCGACGTCAAATAAGATTCGACCTATTATGTACGGCGATACGAAGATGATACGGCATCCATTAGGTGAACGGATTGTACGAGTCGTAAATTCAATGGATAGTACTGTTGTCGCGCTCAGGAATTCGTGTGTAGTGTGCGGGCGGCCTTTACCTGGCCTGATTAGGTCTTCTCCCTCCGGAATGTCATTTATCACCGAACGGGGACCCCGCTTCGGGAATCCAAGCAACCGCGATGTCCGACGAGACCCAAACTCTACAAAAGACCTCCGCGAGGCTTCCACGAACGTCGCCTTAAATGTTGCCGAAAAAGAAACGGTTCCAAAACCACATCCTTACTTCTTGCAGATATCGCCTCGTGATAAATATTAGATCTGCGTGAGAATCCGCTTTAATTATTTTTAATTTTAACTGTAATTAACTAGTGTTTAATTTAAAAGTCACAAATAAATTAAAAATGTAATATAATATCGCATATAAGAATATATTTTACTACTGAAATGCCTATAATTATGTGAAGAACGATTCGCGAAAGAAAAGAAAATTTAGATTTTTCTCTCTACAAATCAAAGATTCTTTACATTCTGCCAATATTTTTTATTCTTCGTATTTTCATTTCTTTGATAGAAAATGATGTATAAAGTTTGCTTTTTTTTGTTTTTCAATTATTTCCTGTAATATTGTCTATTTGATATTTGGGTTTTTATTAATGAAGATCTTTAACATATGCTGCTTTTATATAAAATTCGCGTAAAATGTAATTAAGAATAAAGGATTGTTAATTTCTTTGTTCTGAGAAAAGTAACTGAAGAAATGAATCTATATTCGTTCTAAAGAAAAATCGAGATATTCCGTATATATCGCCACTCGTGATACGTCGAAAGTGTATTCACCGATAAGGCAAGGAACGCATCGTAAACAGTTCAATAGAATTTATGTTAAACGCCGTTCTCTCTCTCTCTTTCTCTCTTTCTCTCTCTCTTTGTTTCTTTCTGGTATTGCTATTCCGCATTTAACGGGCACCATTTCTCGTCCCCCTCTTTCTCCATTGTGCGTTACAAGATAACCCTCTTCCCGTCTACTCGGAGAGGGTATCATCTTTCTCATTATAAGCCTCCCGACGCGAAATGAGAGCGTAACGTGAGAGCCGGTTATGAAAATGCGTATTTAGTCGAATATCACCGTTATACATTTTTGATCGTCAGCGAAAGAAACACGAACGTCTTTGAGAAAATATCTCGAAACGTCTTATCTTACTCCGAATACAGTTTATGATTTATTTGATTTATCAATATATCATTAACACGTGTGAAACGTGCATAATTAATTTCTACTTATGCAGAAAATAAATTAAATATTTATATGGATAATTATATTTTTTAAATGAATAAATTTAATTAATACAAGATATGTATTCGACCTATAGAGGGCGAATTTTCTCCTCACATTTTACGGTACACAGGGTGGAAAAACTGGAAAAACCGGGGATTGTCAGGGATTTTTTTTATCTTGAAAAATCCGGGAATTCTTATGAAATTTTATTGAGACTCGGGGAATTTTTTCAAAAATTGTGTCTTTGATAATTTTATTGACGATCCCTTTTTAGTATCAAGGTCTTATGTAAGTTTCATAGAAAGTTGTTCAATTTTTTAATAACATTTAAATAAATTAGTACTTTTTAAGACGTTTATAATAAATTATTTTTTGTTTTATATTTTTATTTTATATTTTTGCATATATCTTTAGCGTTCAGATATAGCGATATATTGCACCTTGTTATTGTCCAAATTAATTTTACGATTTTAAATGCCAGAAAAACTGCATTCTTGGTAACTTTCTTTGTAATCGTACGAATAGAAAACATTAGAAAGCGCATACAATAAAAAAACTTATTTTAAAAAGTTGTATCTACAAATTTTCTTATTTTATCTGGAATTTTAAACGAAAATACCTGGAAGATCAGGGAATTTTTTTACAAGATTTGAGTAGACACCCTGGATACAATTATTCTCTCCTAAATCATATACATTTCATCGCAACGAAATTAATTATAAGCGGAATGATTTCTGCACGCGATGCAAACGTTCCTCGAACGTCTTTCTGCAAAAGGATTGTTTGTTGAACGACATCCTCCCTGAAGAGACAATGGCAGGATTACGGGAACTCTCCTCGTACTTCCTCCTCGTCATTCAGCGCTCATCGCTTGTGCTTGTACTCGACACAAAGGAGTACTTTTTCGCGCGGAGAGAAATAGCGATGCCACGCTCAAGCCGGATTAATCGACCGAAACGAGTGGCTCTCTCGAGCGAGATCCGCGGATCGCTCTCGTCATTCCGCATGACGTCATCCGCGTTTTCCGCGGGGTGTCAAAGTAAGCGATTCACCCCCATGAATGCCGTACAAGCGAAAGCACTTTGATTATTTACATGTTTCGACTCACATTTGTGTTGTTCAAGATACATCGGATCCCCATCTGTTTTTCTGAAAAGTATATTTACGTAATTGACTGTGAAAGAGTAGGTGATACATTTTTTGTGAAAATAGACGGGATTTTATATTCTGTGTGTGTATTATTTGATTATTTGAAAAACAATTATTCTAAAAGACATAAGATATTTAAAAATTTATTTTTTGTAAAAAGATATATATATAAAATATTTATTTAAAGTATAATAATAAACATTAAAAATATTTATTTTTGATTTATAAAATTAATATACAGATGTGAATTATTATTTTACATTAATTATATTTATAATTTAGTAAAAGAAATAGCTTACGTGAATATTTTTATTTTCTACTTGAAACACTATTTTTTGTCCACTCTTGCAAAAAGATTGTTTGATTGAATATTTGATTTATTGATTATTTATTTTTATTTATTGCAAAGTGTACTTTTAGAACATAATTTTTTAGCAAAAATTTTTTAAAGAACCGGCAAAAGAATTTTAGTTTAAGGAAAGAAAAATTTTTCAAAATTTCTTGGAAACTCCCCATTCTACAAAGTCGAGCGGAATTTAGAAATTCCATCGGGAATTTTAACGCGACAAAGATAGAAGCAAAGGGACAGATAGGGAACGAAGAGACAAAGAGCGGACAAAGTGCAAGACCGTAGATAGGAGGGTTTGCGAGGTCATGGTCAGCCAACTATGCTCGGTCACGTGAAGCTGCGCGAGCTTTTCTCGTCGAGTCACGAAGCTTCCCGCACGCCAACTTGCGTTTTCAGTATAATACGTATGCAACTTGCTCTTCCCACGCTCTCCGCTTCCTGCAATCCGCGAGAGTCTGACTAATCGATTCGGCAGATCGAACGATCGATAAGCCATCAAATTCGCTATCCGAGATATTTCGATGACCCAAAAGATCGAGGACTCGGAGAAACGGAATGGATCAAAATGTATCACGCAGGTTGTTTATAGACTCGCGGGTATTAAATAAAAAAGACGGCATTAAATTCAATTCGCCTTTATTCGTCTAGGAAATTATTATGAAAATATTTCGAAAATATTCTCCAACAGCTGATTGTCAATATATACTTTTCTTCGGAATATCTTGATATTATTACGTCGTGAAATCTATTTCGGACTCGCGTTGGAGGCTGCTCGAATCTGTTATCTCGCCGCAAAGGATGACTCCCTCTGGGCGCATTTATGTTTATCGTCCTCGCCCTAAATATCGCCGACGGGCGTTTTTATTTTCGGCGATGAGGCCGATCTTCACGAGACTGGAAGTAGTCCCCCTCGTGTCGCTTTTACGGCGTAATTATCGAGATCGAGCCCCAAGATTGTCCAACGTGTTACGATCGTCGATACGCGCGAAAACATATCCCCGCGCTTACTGCTAATTAAAAAAAGTCCCCCTCCCCCCCCCCTCATCGGCATATTCATTACCCGCGCGTTGATTATATCTTACGTAACATCGATTGATATCTTCACACTCTCTCGACTATATTATCACGCGCTGTCGATTTTACGATCATTATTAATTGTAACATTTACCTCCGCTGAGAGACTCAATCGACCGTTTTATTCCCCTGAAAGAAGGAACTATTGTAATCCCGAAAGTCTTACAAGAATTTTAATGAGAATAGATCTTACATTAAGTGTGTGAAAACATAAATTTAGCGATGAGAATTTCAGAGAATATCGAGTCTCTTTAATGTTGATCGCCTAATTGCTTGCGTAATTTCCAAGTTTGTTCCTTGTGCATATTTGCATATAATAGAATGTTACGCGTATATAATTTAATAGATAACATACTCACAGATTATTAAAACGATCGAATCAGGGTTCTACGTGTATACGTATCGATAAATTCCAAAATGCACTGATCCACAGATAGCCATCTACAGATACATAAATTTATAGATTATTTGATCTAAAGACTCGTTGGTCCATAAATTGTCGGGGCACGATGGGCTCGTTCGGATAGATCAGATAGATTACTAGATTCACAAGCTCCATAAGCTGGAAGAGAACGTTTCGAGATCTACAGATTATATCGTTCGTTGGATCTTTCTCTTCTATACTCTGCGTCTCTTTAATAAACGATTGCACTTTATAAAGCGAATACGCCGTAATCGAGAGATAATCGAATTTAATTAGAGCCTGATTATATAGAAATTTAAGTAAAGATAAAAAGATTAAAATTTATTTTATTAACAATTTATTTGCTAAAGCTATTAATCATATTGGCGAATAATTCATTTATTTATTTAGCATGATATACGGGAAAGGACATAAAATAGAAAGTAAAAGAAAATCTGATATTATAATAGCACAAGAACATAAAGAGAGAATACAAATTAAAAAAATTAAATTAAATTAAAATTAAATAAAAAAAGACTTATTTATACTTTGCCAATTTTTCATTTGCCAAGTTTGCAAAAATTACAAGTATTTTTATAATAATAAATTAATAGAGATATTTTAAATATATTTTTTATTTTATTAAAATAATAATGTGAGAAGGGATCTTAATCATTTTCTTCAATTGTATAGAGCTTTTTTTTAGAACGTTATCGTTTAAAATCGAATCCTGCACAGGAAGAGGTTTAATCGTTGCTTTTAATTGATTAATTGTTTCCTTATAATTTTCACGCGTCTATTTATAGCGATTATAATCTATTAAATCGCGTTTCGTTCGATTAGAACTATTCACGCTTAGATCGCGAAGGCTGCGAGCAGAAATGCAGCCGGGCAGATGTCGAGCAGCTGCCGCGGCAAATTGCCTTCGTGCCTTGCATTTAATTCGCGATCGGGTTGTCTTCGCTCGAGGCCCGAGAGAGCCTAAGCTCTGTCCGGAAAGTTCTCGCAGCTGTCTCCGAATAGTGTCGACAACGATCGTGTGCCTATTGACCCTTTTAGCGGTCCTCTGTGCTCAACTTTAGCACTCGTCGACAGTGACCTCCCCAGATATATTCTCATCGCAGAATTACTTAACTGATCTAGAATCGATCTTTCCTCACCAACGATTTGATCAAACGTCACTTTTTTTTTTTTTTTTTTTTATATACTCACGGAATCGCTCAAATATCTTAAAAGTGTCATAAACATCTGTAACGCATTCGAGCGCGAGGGAATCGTGTAAGGAAAACCGATGACGCGCTATTAACGAAGCTACACATACAAAGTGTTTTATTTATTTAATATTTTTTTCCATCTCAGAATCCTCTCCTCGAAGTCGTTTCTCATAATGGCGATCCCGAGGCGCGCATTGTCCGCTGTGTGTGGATTATACACGCCGTAAAATACAATATCTTATATTCGGATTAGGCGAGTCTAGAGAGGTGCATAACGAAGGTACGACCGCGGTCACGAGTCATTTTTTGTTAGACTCGCGCATAAAAAGCGACGATGTGCGTCCGTCGCAGCATTTACAATTTGAGAACGAATAATCAATTCTGTATCGTTAGATGCGACGAGATGCGCGATAAGCGCAATTTTTATCACTCAATGTTATCGCACTCCTCGACTTTATATTATTTAAACTAATTAATTCTCTGACTTCGAGCGGGTAATTGGTTCGATGTAAAAGTACATTTCGTAGAGACTTCAAGATATATGTAATATTAAATATATGTAACATGAGAATTTTATTTTTTCTTATTTTTTTATAGGAAGGGAAATATTTTCCCGCGATAAAAATAAGAGACAATACGTTTTCGAAAATTTCGACGGAACAATAAGCAAATCATCCCAGCGATATTGGCGCGTGCCCGGGCATATAATTTCGGGAGGACTTCTCTGCGCGTGCGCGATTAGCTCGCAATCTTCCCTCGGCGAGAGATGCGCGCGACTGCGGCAAAGTGACCGCACAGGGCGGAATAAATTCGTGTGTCTGTCGGGAGTAGATAATGCGAGTTTATCGTCGACGCGTGTCCCTCGGTAGTCCCGAGATTAATTGGAAATTTAGGATAAATATGGCGATCGATATATAATTATTAAGGGGGTTATCGGGGTAGCGCTAGTTCGTTTGTTTGTGTGGATATCATTGTTTGTAGAGGTGCGATAAAATGTTATAAATGCTTGATAATTATTTGCACCGAAAATAATTTTTTGTCCTGATTTAAATAGAGTTAAAAATAGCTTCTCGGCGCGAAAATAAAATATCAAAAAATTTTTCTTCGGTCAACATCGGTCTCTATTTTTCAATAAAAATATATGTATGTAAAATATTTGTATTTAACATATATTAGTAGGGTAGAGCGGGGTCGAAAGTAACAATTTGACTTTAGAACTCGATTATGGAAAAACTGTTACAGTAAAAGAAAAACTGTTGATACCCCAAGCTAACATATTCATTTCACTTTATGGAAATCATAACATTTGAGCCTTGTGATAAATATAATCAAAATTATCAATCAAAAATCGAAACGAGAGCAAATGTTACAATCGCCCCCGACTCCGGGTCGGTTGTAACACTATAGGGGTTCAATAGTAACAATTTTAAATAATCAAAATCAAAAGTATTTATTCAACGAATTTAAATAATTTTTCTTATATTAGCAAAAGTAAACTAAAATATTCTTATACAAATAAAAAAAAAAGGAAAATAAAGTCTTATTCTTTTAAAATTCATATAAACCTTTTCATACTAATTATAGAAAACATTGTAGAACAAAACAATTATAGAACAACTTTGTTAACTCCAATTATAACAAAATATAAACTTTTTTTAAATAGAGATTACTCTAAATCACAATTGTGACAAATATATAAGTCATTTAACTCAAATTATAACAAAACTAAACTTTTTTTTAATAGAGATTACTCTGAACCACACAGTTGTGACAAATATATGTCATTTAACTCAAATTATAACAAAATATAAACTTTTTTTTAATAGAGATTACTCTGAATCACAATTATGACAAATATATAAATCATTAAACTCAAATTATAACAAAACTAAACTTTAAAAAAAAAAATATCTTTTGTACCTCTGTCAGTCTTTCTAATCTTGATACGAGGCATTCTAAAATAAAAATAGTTCAGTTATGATCTAAAATGAAACAAATTGCATCAGCCGGGGTCGGTTGTAACGTTACATTCGACCCCAGACAATGATGTTACAATGGTCCCCGACTATGTTTTTGAACTTTGATTTAAAATTTTTAATGATAAAATGTCAAAAATGGATAAGCAACAATTATTATAATATGCAAAAATAACTAAATTTAAATATAAATCAAAGAAAAAATACTTATTTGCAGTGGAAATATTTATATTAAAAGTTTAACACGCTTGGAAAAACCTACTTTAGGGCCTCGAAAACGTATTTTGGTCGTTGCGCACGTCCACTCAGTACCTAGGCCGCAGACGTACTGAGATAAGTTGTAGCTTGTTTAGCTTCATGTGATAACCGACGCACGCGTATATATCTACTATATATTTATAGATATTTGAGTTGTTACTTTCGCCCCCTGTTACTTTTGACCCCGCTCTACCCTAGTTTTCTCTTGTTAAATTAAAACATGTATTTTTTAACGAATCCATATCGAACAATCAAATTCTTCTGATAAAGCGATAAAACTCTCTCGTCGAGAAATTACAATATGCTCCTGAAAAAATAAACAAGAGATGATACAGCACATTAGGATTGTTGAAACCATCAGCTCTGAAAATAAAAGCTGGACATCGAAATTCGAGCAAAGGCGACTATAAGGGCCGGGGCAACCCTCGTTGCGACAACAAGGGGCAGAAATGTACCGGGTGAAAAATGCGGACGTGGGCGAGACGTGGCCAAACGTAAACACGGAGGGACGAGCGCGTCTCTCGGCGCAGTAAGTTACGACAAACGGCATCTCGCCCATTACGTGGATTCATAAGAGAAACACGCGCGTGCGAGGAGGTTGGACGGAGAACCACGCCTAAACGCATAAAAATATCGGAGTGCCGTAGGCGTGCGGGAGGACCGACAGTTCTTCGTCTACTAGTCCTCGAAAACGAGACAATGAATACCAGAGTTTCTTGTTCCCCTGATCTTTTTTTTTTTTTTTTTTTAGGAGGGGAGTGAGAGCAAGCAACATGTGAGATGATATATCGAGTTTTACGACCCTAAGCCATGAAAGCGCCGAGCATGCGACAATATTAATTTGTTCTCGAAATGTGCATCGTGTTGATTTTATTCCGGCAAATTCTACTTTTTATAATTAGATCAGGAATTTTGAATAAGAATAATTAATTAAAATTTTGAATTCTTTGAAGAAATTATTTAATAATTAATTTTTAAATTATAAAAAATTGTGTGGAATTGTATAAAATTGATAGGAGAAAATAAAGAAAATAATTATTTTTAATTCAACTTAATGAAAAATTTAATCTTGTTGATGAGCCAAAAATAAAAAAAAAATATTTGTTATTTTTTAAAATTTTATGTAAAATTATTTTTAAATAGGTATTAAATTAGGCTGATTAGGACAATATAAAAAATTATAAATAAAATTGAGCTCAGAGAATAAAAATTATAATTGTTATTGACAAGAAAAAATATTTATATTATAAATATTATATGAAGAATAAAAGAATATTTAGGAAAAATCTTTAAATTGACAATTGAATGTTATTAATTTAACATTCTTTGCATTAAACATTAAAAATAGGTGTTAATCTATTATTATTGATTTAAAAAATCAAAATTTATACTTTCACTCATTTAATAACAAAATTATAAAAATTAGTTAATTAAAAAAATATTTATGATTAAAATGATTTTTAATTACAAGCAAATTAATCATAATCGATTTTTACTTTCCAAACATTACATATTCTCTGCATATCTGAAAAAGTTACATTAAATTAGAAAAATTATACATATATAAAAGTTTTGAATTTTTTGTATCTTTTTTATTTCTTTATTGTAAACTTAAGTTTAGTTTATAGTTATAACGGAGAGATGGAAGTACCGATTGTGTGAACCATCTCGCTTTTACTGGCAGAGAACCGCGCGTCGCATCAACCGGTAGTAACTTCCGCTTGTCCAGACATCCCGTCGTTGTTTCTCCTTGGAGGTGAGCTTTTGTCGCCTCTGGGATACGACGTGCAATCGGAATAAGAATGAATAGAGTGGCTCTCGTCTGGATTATATGCCCGGCAGTGTCTCCCAGTTCTTTCCTCTCGGAATATATAATCGCTTCCGAGGAAATCGTCCATCTTCCCGTGTTATTTACGCAGCGAACGCTTGTAGTTAATACGTTTGTCAGTCATTCGATTTATTATAAAACAGGATACACTCCGAGTGAGTGAAGATATAAAATAAAATGTAACACACGATATATTAATTGTCGAGATTCTTATTATCAATGTTATATAATTCGACGATATAAATTGATATAAATTGTATCGATACAAATTGATATATCTGCTGTTACTCTCGCGACAGAATCTAAGCTGCGCTTTTCAATTTTATTTAACGCGCTGGTAGTTATTTTAATATTCTACTTGTGAATTTTATTCTCGCAAGAGAAGGGAGGAAGAGACGAGCAGACAACACGTTATATCGAAAGCGTTGATGGCGTTTTGGTACCGCATAGTAATAATAGACCTTATCGACAGTTTGGTCACGTTGCGGTAGCGAGTGCAGAAGCCCCTTTGAATATTCAATGCATTTTATTCAGGGAAGATGGTCACTGGTGCTACGTGTCGTAGTAGAAAAGTGTTATCGCGCATTACTTCCGTAGCCGGCTTTAATATCATTGCCGTATAACGCGACTTCGCACATTCTGTGGGGAAAAAAAAAAAAAAAACACCGAGGAGCTTAAGATATATTATACATTTTATAGTAACTTTATTTCTCGACACTAGTGGACTTTTGCCTCACTTTTGCCCTCGAACGTAATTCAAGCCTCTGAGATAATATTATCGTGGTATTTTGCATTAAATTTAATTTTTCATTATAATGCAGTGTTATATATATATATGTGTATATACTTTTTTTAATAAGCATTTCTCTTATAACGCGAGATACTTTTGATGAACTAAGATTGTTGGAGAAACGCTGAAGAAATTTTCTATATTAAAAAAGTGTGAGAAACTACCAGCCAAAAGACCGCCAACTTGTTCCAAGTTCTTTTACGATGCACTTTTTTACGGTGTGAATCTCGGGAACGATCACAAAATCGAGTGCTCAAGAGAGTCCCTTCTGGTTTCTTTTACGCGGTTGTATTTTTCCGGAGACCCATCGGCGCTTATAGAACCCTTGGGGGAGGGGGAGGGGGGAGGGTTTCGCTCGCCCTTCACGGTGGCAATAAAAACGTCTACCACCCATGTGCTCGCCTCAAGGAGACACGAGGCACGTGAAGGCGATGCAATGATATTACGTAACGCTCGATTTTACACCATTGTCTGAGACACTGCGGGTGGTAATAAAAGGAGCGGTATTTCGAGAACGAATTGTCGACGCGACGGCAATTTATGGCGATTTTATACGATTTTTAGATGGAAATACAAAATTCACTATATTATGCCAGAATTTTTGACAAAAGAATATGAAGCTTCTCTGTAAACACGTGGTTACGAACTGTCAAAGGGCAACATTTAATCTACAAGAGATTCACATTAGATAAAATCTTTTTTTCATTAATATATAATGTATAATATATAAATATATATATATATATATGTAAATTTCATTAATATATATCATTAGTATATAAAAGGAGGAGAACGACGGTGGTCTGGACGATCCTCTTTGCGGTCACCGACTGTTCCTTCTTGTCGGTCGAGACCCGAGCATGTCACCTCAGAAGGAAGGACCTCGAATCTGCGGTATAAAAAATAAGCGGCCACCCACATGCTTTCGTTAAACGACGCTTTGTAGATTTTTTTTTCGGCCGCTTTCAATGACTCACCTGCTTCGCCTTTATAGCTTTTTATTTCCCGCCGTGGCTTTCAAGCGCCGCGCCGACTCTTTTTCGGAGAATTGTACGATTCTCTTCTCACGGGCGAGAATTTCGGGGGTTTCTCGTCGCGGGGAGTCGTTTCATAGATCCGGTGGGTCCTCGGGGATCGGCGGAAGCTGCAAAGTCTTCGGACAATCGATCGTCGGAATCGTTTGTTTCAGAAACAATAATCTCTGCTCCGCAATTCGGTGATTTTGAGTTACGAACGAAACGCGAAAATTACATTTATAATTTTTCAATTAAATCTTAATATTGAAATTATAAATTTCTAAAAAAGATATCATCCCTCTTCTCTCCCTGATACTCTCGATATGCATGTCAGTTATATATATGTATATATATTTTTTTTTATGTTTTTAAATATTGCGATATAAATTTTGACAAATTTTCTGTGTGCGCTCTGTGTTCGTAGAAAATTGTTATTATTAAAATTAATATTTCTAGAAAACAATGACATTTCTTTCGCGTATATTCCTTGATGTAAGAGTTACGCTGTAGTTCGAGCACTCGCTACATGACACTGCAGAGTTTCCAGGAAGTTAATGGAGAGTGTATCTTGGCAAAACTTGTAGCAGGTCTAAATAGTCGAGCAACGAGAAGCAGAGTATAGCTGTAAAGTTAAAGGAAAGCAAACTTTCTTTCAGAGGTGTTTCGCTCTTTACGATAACCAGCGATGAGATATTTTGAAAAAGATGAGATTGGGGCGTGTAATTTCCAGCCATCAAAGTCGCTCTTTTCCAGCACATAAAATTCTTAGCCGGAAGATAAATCTGTGATGACTCTCGAACACAATCGAAGGAAAAGAAATTTTTTATTTATAACGAGTATAAGAAAACGATCTAATAAAGCAAAGTATTATTATTGAATCGCATATTATTGAAATAATTAAATATTTGTATTATATATACAGGTTTCCTATTTTAATTAATATAGTCGAATATCTCTGAAACTATGGCTGTAACGAGAAAATATTTCATACAAAAAGTTATAAGGGTAGAATGGCCAAAAAGTGAATAGTTTACGAGGTATATTTCGTACTTTAATTTGACATAATTTTACATAAACTATAAAATATCTCGTAAAATATTCATTTTTCGATGATCTTATCTCGATGCTTTTATGCACAAAATAATGAGAGGAATTAATTGGTATAAAGAAAACATGTAGTTGTTTTTAAGAAAAAATATGTAGCTGCTAATTGCAAATTACATACTTTTTCTATGATTGAATTTTTGTATGAAATATATTTTCTAGTTTCAACTATATTAATTAAAATAGGACCTGTATATATTGTATATAATATATATAATATATATATATGTATAAAAGCATATATATCTTTTTTTTTAAAGAGAAAGTATATATTAATTTTTATTTATTTCTGTTACATTTAACGCACACATCTTTAATCGTATATCTTCGGCGGCGATTATGTTTATTTATGTCACAGTCGCTGCTCTCGCGAGATGCGTTTTGCGACGACGGTGCATCATCGCGAAGACACATACGTATATTCTCGGCTTGGGATGACTCGTGCGCGAAATCCGCCATTGAGCGTTCCAAACGCCAGACGTTTAACGCGAGGACTCGTGCCAAGATTGATCTCTCCGCGCGTCTCTCCCTCTTTCTCCTTGCGCACAGCTCCCATTGCTTTTTATTTTAGCGTAGCGCGCTGCGGAATATTAGAATAGAATGGGATGTCCTTTGTATCATTGCATATGCTTCGATAAGAATATCCCATTATCAAGGTTATAAATAAGTATACACTACTTTTTATATTTTCTCGTAAAAACGTAATCTCCCTCCCCCTTTCTCCCCCTTCTCTCCCCCTTCTCACCCCGTGAAAATGCAAATGCAATGTTTTCTTTGACGGTCAGGGCCGGTGGGTGACACGAGGTGACCAACCTACGATCTGCTCGAAATAGAAGCCGACCCTCTCCCTGGTCTCTCTCCCTCTCTCTGATCTATTTATAGTCGGCGACTTTGATCTCTCTTTTTCTTCGCGGGATGTACGGTTCTCCTCGATCGACGCGTAAGATCCTCGGTAACTTTTATCGTGTTACACGCGCGCGTGTCGACAAAACCATTGCGTCGCTCGTTAAATTTAACAAAGAGAGAGCGAGGATCCTATATCGCGCCTCTTACAAAATGCATTTCTACTGTCGCTTCGAAACACATTTTTCTCGAAAAAAAAAAAAAAGAGAGAGAGATATGTTTCGCGCCATATTCAACGAGAAACGATTCTCGTTTACAATAATAAGGGAAGATATATAGATGGAACACCGGATGGGAAAATAACAATCTCGACACTGCGCTGAAAAATGTCGCCCCTAATGGAATAAAAAACAAAACTACCTTCTCGTTTTTTTTTTTTTTTTTCGTGATCCATCCTGTCTGTATTCTCGTGACGTTGATCTAACCGCTTGTAGGTGGAGATCTTTTTTTTTTTGCATGACAAACGACACGTGACACACACACACACGCATATCCGGTGTCGGTGATCCTAATTCGAGATCAGCCTGTCAATATTTTTTCGCTTCCGCTTTTCGTTCCAGCTCCCGGTTTTTAAGGGATATGTTCAATATGTTTCTCATATTTTCGGAATAGAGTGTATATATATAACCGCTTCTATTTTTATATGTATGTGTGACGACGTAGCAGCTGCCATTTTTTTTCGTATCGATACACGCATACATACAGAAACTATTTAATGGGGAAAGAAATCAATACACGCGTTAGAGGTAGCAGAAATTAACAAGCTAATTATTCTTCTATATTTAGTCGCGTCGTAAATTAATCACTTCAATTTCCAGTCAATAATAATTATAATATTCTTTATGATTTTTATTTATTTAGTAATTATAAATGAGATATAATATGTGTTTCCTGACAATGAAACAACAGAATTTTGTGCAATTATTATCGCAATTTTATCGCAATTGATAGATTTACAATCAGGATAAGATTTTTCTGTCACACTTTTTCGGACTCATTATTTCGTTGGAGTCGTGAACTGTCAACTGCAGCTGTAGCGAGGGGGAGCCGTCAGATTGCGAAGGCACAAGGGAAGGAGTTGATTTATTTTTTCCGGAAGTCTTCGACACACAAGATCCTGACATACATTTTTTCCAAATTAATTTTCTATTTTTCCAAATTCACAATCTAAGCGTCAATTTTCGCAAAATTTGCAAAATAATAAAAAAATTAATCGAAATAAAAAATTATCGACATTTTTAACGAGAAGGAAGACGTTTCTCGGTATTAATCGAAAAATCTAGCGGTGACGTAATATGAAAACCTGATTCTTCGCTAGAATGAAGAGGCGGAGATTTTTTTTTCTATTATACGCTTCTGCTGAAACGGGCGTACGACATTTCGAGAGTACGAAAACGGGTCCATCGGGGATCATCGTCGCCGGCGGCGGTCCGGAAGAGATCGTGGAAGGAGGCGGTTTGCTCGACGCTCAATTACGCGAGAGAGAATTGGAGCATCTACAATATGAGCGAGCAAAATACCCACTTCCGCGAAACGAGTCAATTCGCCGCAGCTCGCGCCGATCCAATATCGTCCAATTGTCGAAGGCGGTCGCGAGAAGAGCCGCGGGAACCTATTTGCGTCGTGTTCTCTTGGATTCTCTTGACCTTTCGTGGAAACAATGGAGATCGGATCTAAATTTTTTAACTCACGATGGAGCTTGTTTGAAAAAAAAAAAACAAGACATTAATCAAGATTGCGAGTGGAGTCTTACTTTCGAGAACCTTTTTCGCGATTACACGGAATCTCGCTTCTGTTGAAATCGTGGAAAATGTCCGATTGTGAAAATATAGATTTATTTCAGCGAAAGAGCTATTAGCGCGAGTCGCAACGGACGCAGTTGTAGCTTGCGCGAGTTTGGATTAATTAAAACGCTAGGGAGTAATCGCGAGAAGCGGCGAGGAGGGAGAGAAAGGAGGGGACGTTAATCAGTTTGGCGTGGTTTATAAAATAATTAACGACTTTAATTACCGCGGTAATGGAACTTTTGTTGTGCCTGCGCGCGCAGGGAGATGTAATTACGGCCCCTAACGAAGGAAGAAAGGGCCCTTCTTTGTATACGTGTGCACATTCACACATGCGGGTTTAATTTCACCCCCGAAGCTACGGACTTTATAACGAACGGTATCGCTTGTCACGAATCGGCGAAATTTTCAACTCGTTTCCCCGTCAAGAAAACACGTTGGCTTAGTTACTAGGTCACCAGGGATTGTAAGCAACCGCCATAAATTCGAACCCCTCTAATGCTAACAATTGAATGATATTTCTTGAAATGCCATTTTCAGTCGTAAAGTTATTATACTCGACATTACTCGGATTTTTATATAATATTACGGAGGGCAAAATTTAACGATAATAAAAAAGAATATTTTTCTACAAAACATATGCTTTTAAAGAATATTTTGCATTAATTGAAACGTTCCTTTTTATTGCGAAGATATTCTGTTTTGATGGAGAGGACAGATCCAATAATAAAAAAAAATCTTTCTATGAAACACAAAACTCTTTTAATGAATGTTTTGCCCTAACTGAAACATGCTATTTTTTTATTGTGGTTATTATTTAGTGTTCATTTGTTTTTACGGAGGATAAAGATACAATAATTAAAAATAAAAAAATGAAAACAATTTTTTTACGAAACACGTTCTTTTAAAGAAATGTAATGTGTTTGATGTTTACTTTAAAAACTGTGAAACGTAACTCTCGTAATTAAATCAGTAATATTTAATTACGAACATGCATTTTTTATCAAAAGATATAGCATAAGAAAAAGAATACAAATTTTATGTCACGGAATACACACGCAATAATTTAATATCGATTTAATACTAATATTGGATGTACATACATAAATTATTTGTGCACGGTATCTATATTGTATTATAATAAATAACGACATTAATATTAATATTGACTTTTCAATATTAAATTCTATTAAGCGATATGAAGCTTCTATGAATATTATGAAACATAAATATATTTAATATCGTTATATATTACTGACTATGAAAACATGATTATAGATTGAACTTTACAAGCATTATTTTATATAAATATTGCGCGTTTTATTTGTTAGAGATTAATGGTAAATTTTATAGTTTTTATTTTATTTTACTAATATATCTTTAAAATATTTTTGACTTTAATATATTTTTCCTCAAAATGACGATTATTGTTTCGAAAATTCTTAATCCAATATAATATATAATTTTTAATTATAATTATTTTATTATCTATTATTATATTATACTTTTTTATTTAATTCTTAATATATAATTTTATGAAGAATCGATCGAGAGAAGAGAGTATATAGATATTCATAAAATCAATTATCTATCCTTTATCTTTCTATTTTTATTTTATTCTCTATTAATAGTATATTTTTTTTCTATTAATATTATCTATCTTTTCCTCTGATATTCTATTATCATTATTCCTTTGCATAAATATTAATATCGCTTATCGCGCTCGCGAAATGGCGATGACTCGCGAACATTTTTATTACGTCACGCTAACGCACGTGATAAAATCGTAGATAACCGGCATCCTGTTCGCCCATTGTTACGTCGGAGCCGCCAGGCATATGTAACGGCGCTTCGTCCTCGACGATATTTTCCTCTTTTTCATGGGAGGAAAAAGTGCGCGCGCACGGATGCGACTCGTTAGATAACCGCTTGCACTTTTTCTTTCGACGGGCGAGAAACGCGGTGGTTGCAAAAGCTTTCGAACGAAGCCAATCTTAACGCTCGGCTTGTTAATCGTAGCGTGCGCAAGGGACGAAGGGTGTTTGCCGGTTCGAGGGACAACCGGGCCCTTTATCACGCCGTTCCATAACGAGATGACTTTTTATCGGAGCGAAGTAGCGCAATACACGCCGTTAATCATGAATTATCTCGTTCCTTTGGAAAAGAATATTTTATCTCGATGCATTTTATGTAATTGCGTCTCACACAAGGGAAATGAATGGTCGATAAAAGTCAAGAGTCGAGCGAGAATCTAACGAGAGTTTAACTTGATCTTTGAAGAATAAACAAACATTGTTGCAAATGTGATTGATAGCGCTGAAAAATCGTGTTGTAAGGAATCTTCGGGATATATTTCCCAGACACATCTCTTACGGTGATCAGCTGATGTATCAAATTTAAATCAAGAGATAGATTAAAGTCTAACAATGTTTCAATGTTTGAGTAAACAAATTAAATTTTATATGATGTAATATAATTATATAATTATATGATATTTATCGCTCACTCGGCAATATTCGAATAATACACCTTTATTGAAATTCTTAAAAATAGTACACGCGATAAGCGCGCGGGAGATATTCTTTATCGACATAAAATAAGGGAGCTCTTGAATTTGCAAGCTTCTATTCTCACGATACTGGCGTGAATCTTGCAGATGTTCTTCGCAAGTGTGTGTAGATCGCGTTTCGCTATCGGCATACGACTGCGATAAAACGTTATCAGAAACCGAAGGTACGCGCCGTTCTTCGCGGTTCTTCAAACACCGATTTATCAGAATGAATGGCCGGCAAACTCGTTGTGGGATGACCAAAGCTGCGACCGAAGCGGGAGAGATAAGGCACGAATCAGCCAGTATGCTCGAATTGCTCCATGTTATCGTCGGATTGATCGAGTAACTTTGGTGGCCCGCCATTTCTTTGCGTAGTGAGATACACGCTTGTGTGTCGTGAGAAATGCGTGTGCGCAAAGTATTTCTTTCACTATGTAGTTGCGTAACCATGTGTCAAACTGTAGACATTTCTTACGCTGAGGGATGTTTGCATAACAATGATAAATATCAATTGAAACACGATGAGCGAAAAAAAAAATATAAAAATTTCATAGAACTGCATAGAATACAGCGAACTAGTAGTAATTAATTGATTTTGTTTTTTCAGATTGACAAAATAATTTTATAGCTTATAATAAAAATATTAAATTACAAATTTAAGGAAATCTTTAAAAATAAATTAAAATATAATTTAAAAAGAAAGATTTATAAAAATGAAAATATTTATTTACTAAATTTTGAAATTTAATTACTTAATTCAAAATCTTAAACATTAAATTAGAATAATTGTTTTTGATAACCATTACTATTACTTTTTGTAAATTTTCAAGATATCAATATCTGCTTCATGTAACAAATTAATTAATTAGACTATTATATATCAATCAATGCTCATGAATTTTGAAATGATATCGCGCCGATATATCGGAGTTACATATTTGCTGCATTTTTAACATCGCAGGATGTGAACGCGATATCGCAATATCCTATTTAATAAATTAAAAATAAATATGCTTGCAATTAATGACGATAAATAATTCTAATTCTTTCTCTAATTATTGAAAGCGCGCGCGCGCGCGTTACACACACACATATCTACATGTATATATATGTAGTTATCAATGACGTCCGGTATCGTTAGCCAGTCTTTTTGTAAAATATGATCCACGTAGACCCGCCCTTACGTTATTGATACACCGGGTTGCGCAACAGTAAATAGGGTGTGCTCGATTGATGATACTGCGGGACCCTCTCGTCGTGGTAGATAACGGAAGACGATATCGCCTGATCGAGTCAGCACAATGAATATTGTGGTAATTGCAATCGAAGATTCAATCTCATTCATCTCATTCAATTTTGGTCCATATTTCTATAAAGAGAAGAATCAGGAAAGAAGTACATATATATGATATATCGCATTTAAGAATCATCGGCGAATGTCATTAAAAAATTGTAGAAATAAAAATTAAACCAACATAATTATTTTGAAAAATTATATACATATATAATTCTATTAATAATTTATTAATAATTCTATTTGATTTACGTACGCATTTATTTTGCGCTGCCAGCGAGGTCTTTCCTGTCCATTTAAAGGACGATTTTTTTTTCTTTTTAGTTAGATATAATATAATATTTGTTGTTGAGGGAAAAAAAAGAGAGTTTTTGGTCCCGGATCGTGCTATACTTAAAGATGATAAAATAATGCAGCTCTCTGTTGTCGGCCCCACGAACGAATTAGCCGGCCATACGAATGCGGATATAAACGAATTATTTTGATTGGGACTCGTCAGGATCTATGCTGGTACCCGCGTAACCGAGGGAGATCTCCGTTCAGCATTCGGGGCGGCTCGATTTTAGGGATTAGATCGATCTAATTTGCCGCGCGGCAGGATGTTCCTCGTTCTCTCGCAAGGATCGCACGGTGATAAGCGGCGGAGTTGAAAGGAAGCCGCTTCCGGACCACGAGTTCCTGCGAATTTGTTGACGTTAGAATTAGGATCGTCTGATACTGCGCGATTCCGAATCAGCTGCTTAATGAGAACATATATGGTTTCCTGATAAGGGAATACAAATATAATATATTTAATTTAGATATACCGAAATTAGGTATATCTAAATTATTTAATAGAATAATTTTACTATTTAATTTTAATATTTATTTACTGAACTTTGAAAAATTAATTAACTTAAAATCTTAAATATTAAATTTGGATAATTTATTTTGTAGATTTAATTTAGATATACCGTTGCTACCGAATAGCAACTTGAAATTAATCTGAACATTATCTGAAAAAGAGAAAACTTAATTAGCATACATAGTGGAAAAAGATCCCTTTTATGCTTTGTAGGATTAATAAACAATATAATAAAATTTTGAATTTTGCTGCAAATTCTATCGATAGTTTGTACAAATTTAATTTGTCATTTATACCTGAATAATGTGGCATTATAAGAATTTTGTGATTAAATTGCTTGTGTTAATTCGTCTTTCGTGGAGAATGACTGATCTTTCCTCTTCTTTCGCTCTTCGAAGATTCTTCTAGTTCTCATTTCATGCCCGTTGCTTCTTTCGGAAACGATTGCATCGCGCATATACATATATACATTATTATTGTGCGCGAGGCGACTATCGAGATTTCACGCTCGTTCCGAGAGGGTCTTGGCACCCTGAGAAGCACCGGGAGTAACGTCTTTGAAGAGGCGCGATGACATCGCGCGTGCACGTGCACGTCTCTAGTGCATCGTACATTGTGCGAAGGATCGACGAGTGGCGAATATATTGATGCATATATATATACTTGTGTGTGTGTGCGCGCGCGCGCGTGTTAACGTCTGATACGGGATGTATATAGGATGTCGCATCTTCGTCGTGTTGGATCTTAAACTGAAACTTGGTAGATCTGAAATTAATAATTTAAAATAAAGTCAATTTGATCGATATCATATATCGATTTACACAATATCGAATGTATAATATATTAATCGAGTTAAATTATGATAAAAAAGTTAAGGAAAATATGATTATAATATATACAAATATCGTAACACAATTCAATAAAAGAAAAAAAAATTAATACATAATTTCTTGTAAGTTTGTTTATACTCAGAACGACTGTCAGAAACGTTTTATCACGTTATCATATGAAATTTTAAGAAAATCGAGATCAAAGTTGTAAAAATGGTTATATTAATATAATTCTCTCTTTCTCTTTCTCTCTCTTTCTCACGATGTTATAATTACGGTATGTGACATGCTAAAAGAATTTTATTCTCTCTTCTAAATCCCAAGTAGGGACTTTTAAGTCTCAAAAGGAATTATTGCGAGGATTAATGAGATATCGAGATGAGATTTAAATTGCTACCCTCTCTTATTTTCTTAATAAAAATTATTTTATTTTAATTGAGTAATTTCTTGCACTTTAATAAATCAAATTTCTTCAAATTCCATTTTATAGAACAAGCTATTAAGTCTCAGATTGTTAATCGACTTGAGCAAATACGGGCTAAATATTGAGACTTTTCAATTTCGAGTTTCATTGAAGGAATCCTTAAATGAAAATTCTGACAGCTAACTTTGAAATGTCCTGTATACGCGAATCTCGTATTCTCGTATCGGATATGCAAAAGACCGGTGTCGTCGCGACGCGTGTTTATCCTCCAAACGTGTCTCGCAGTCGGTCTACGACATTTCTTCAGCGTCGCAAGTATCTCCTTTGTCAAGGAACGATGTTCCAATCTCCTGCATCGCGAGGGACGCTCAAACTGACCACACGCAAAGGCTCCACTGCGATAAAGTTATTATGTACATGCAGAACTATTATTGGAGCAATTAATTTCGTAATGCGCCATTTAATATTATATTTGCGAACATTATACATATTTAATATTAATATTTAAACATATATTAAAACATATTTTATAAATGTATATTAAAACATATTTTGGAAATATATTATTTTATCAATATATAAATATATTAATAAAATAATTTATTTCCAAAATATGTTTCAACTCTTCTTAAACAAAATAGTAAATTTATATAAAGCTTGCAATATTACTCATAAATTAATAAAGTTTAATAATATATGTGTGTGTGTAATAAATAAATAAATAAATATAATATATATAGAGATAATAAAAAAAATTTATTGTAATATATATATTAATAATTACAATGATAATAAAATTATATTTGAACATAAGTGAATGTTTGAATTTAGAATGCCGAATATAAAACTTCTCTTGAAGTTCCAATCGTAAACGAAGAAACTCTTATTTTTGCCGATAAACAAATATCTAAAGGAAGGCTTCTCCGAAGTCTCTCCTTGAGATATTTCAATGTTAAGCGCGCGGGAAAAATCGGAGCTACATTTAGCATTGAAGGCGCGCGGAGGATACGCGTCTCGGTTTCGAATCGGACTCGTTTTTCTCGTCGCTCGCAAAACGAGGAGCGAAAGAGAGAGAGAGAGAGAGAGAGAGAGAGAGAGAGAGAGAGAGAGAGAAAGAGAGAAAGAGCAGAGCCTCCGTAGGGAACGTCGTGGCCTCGGCAACAAGTCTATAATTATACCCTTTCCCTTCGCCTTATCCTTCGTTTCTGCCAGGTTTCTGGGATTTGTAGACCAGAATACGCGGCTGTACGTATTTTTGCAGCGAGACTGCGAGCGGAATCACGAACTTCGCGTGTCTCGCAAACTTTGACAACTGATTTATGAAGCTGACTTTATATATCATTTGCAATTTTGACAGATATATTCGAGATTGACGCTGATTTATTTCGTGTTAATTATTTCGTCGAAATATCAACGAATTTCGTTCGGGCTCGCCCTATTAAAGATTCGCGGGGCGAGGGCGATGGGGTGGAAAAAGTATAGGATTCGTCCACCGTTGATCGAATACGAATACGCACGCACAATGTAGCAGCTATATAGCGAACAGTGCCGCCAATTTGCTAAAACCAAATTTTCCTGGATTTTAATTATAACAAATTATAATGCTTTTATTATAAACCTTGTTTTATAATACAAAAAAATTTTTTTAATATTGACTGATATCTGAAAGCGACTTCTCGAAAAAATTATTTATGAATAGTTGAGATTTATAATGTATTATATAATTAACTATGTAAATTTCATAAAAAAAGATTAATAATCCATCGATTTTTTTCATCGATGCGTGAGAGGTATGAATTGTACTTTTTTTTTACGGAAGAGAAATTAATTGGAATTTATAGAGGAACAATGCACGCATTTTTTTTTACCTTAAATAATCTGGGAATTCTCATGGAATTTTATTGAGACTCAGGGAATTTTTTCAAAAGTTGTGTCTTTGATAATTTTATATTGACGATCTCTTTTCAGTATCAAGATCTTATGTAAAAGTTTTATAGAAAATTGTTTTTTTTTTAATAATATTTAAATAAATTAGTAAGTACTTCTTAAGACGTTTATAATAAATTATTTTTTATCTTATATTTTTATTTTATTATATTTTTGCACATATCTTTAGCGTTTAGATATAGTGATATATTGTCCAAATTAATTTTGCGATTAATAAATCAATATTAAATGCTCGAAAAACTGCATTCTTGGTAACTTTCTTCGTAATCGTATGAATAGAAAACATTAGGAAGCGCATACAATAAGGAGACTTATTTTAAAAAGATGCATCTACAAATTTTCTTATTTTACCTGGAATTTTAAACGAAAATACCTGGAAGATCGGGGAAATTTTTTTACAAGATTTGAGTAGACACGCTGTGATATAATTATCGTACGTCGGTTGGCAACGCTGCACCTGAATGACCGTGCATCGAATTGCCTCGCTCGACGTGCCGCCACCCTTCTCGACCCCGGGGGTTGTCGGTGGTTAACTCGGGGTTCCATCTTCTTGTTACGCGATTGCTGTAGGGGATGTACACAATCGAGCTTGTGCGAACAGTTTGTTCGGTTTGTTCGCCGACGCACCGGGATAAAATGGTAAGGTAGACGAACGCGACGGAAAAACGATAACGAAGCATTCGTTATTAATACAAATGAAAACAGAGGGCTATAGCTTTCGTTTTTAAACAAAGATTGAAAAGTTAAAAAAGATGGTTTTTAAATTTTAAAATTGCGGTTTATATTAACGCAATTTTTTAAATAAAACCTATTTTATTATAATTAATATTCTACATTTAATTTTTTTATATTATATATATATATTACTTTCTTAAAATATATATAGTCTAAATGATCCAAAGTGTCCTCTACATTTTTTCAAAAAACAATATAATGTAGGAAAATTAAAGATACATATTTTTGAAAAATTATGACATCTAAAAATAACGACATTCTTATATTAATAATATAAAAAAAAAAGTTTGTAGATATATTGTTGCTCTATATTCTGTCCTTGATAGCGAAAGCCCGACAAGGCAGAAATATAATATTATAAAGAAGCCTTCGCGCAATTTCGAAGTTTTGAAAGGAGGCTCTTTTAAGGCCTCGATCGAGGAAAAAAATCCCAATCTTCGGAAGGATCGCCGACCAAGGGCAAGTGTGTCCCAATAGCAGGACACGATGCGCAGAGGTTCCGGTGTTCCTGCGGGAACCGACGGGAATCGATAGGCGCGCAGGCGCATCGCGCGCCAGGAATCGAAGTGAGAGAGAGCGAGAGTGAGAGAGAGAGAGAGGAGGCGGCGAGAAGAGGGTCCTCTCTCGGCGAAGGGAATCGGGAGGGCGAGCGGGAACGTTGTGGACCGACCGAACCGGCCTCCACGTTGAATCCCTCGCGGATCCGCATCCAGTTGCTCGCAGCATCACGACGACAGCCGCGATACCGCGTCCGTCCGCGCGTCTCTCCAGCCGTCCATTTCGCGTCGCGCGATCTAATCGACCCTATAGTATAGAGAACTGTATAGAGAAAGCAACAATCAAACCTCGGCGTCCCCGATAAGACTGACAGGAGGTCAATCGTATAACACTGACTGTAAAAGAACCTTCTTTGACAAACACCGGGGAAAAGATAATCAAAATTCACCTCGGATATATAAATATATTTACGTGTAGACTTTTTCTTTTTTTTTTTTTTTTTTAAGAGAAGAGTCTTTCAGACAGATTTACCTGATCAATCGATCAAGAGAAAAAAAAACTCTTTAAGAAAATATAAAAATAATAAAATATAAATAAAAGTGTAAAAAATTAAAAAATCTCCGAAACGCGAAATTTTCGAGGCGCGATCTCGAGTTTGCTGACGATTTAATTATCGTAGCGATCCTATCGCCTTTGAGACATGCTTAAGTTACGTCGCGAATCGCGTTCTCCCAGAACAGACGAGGACGATCGGAGAATGTCTAGTGTCAATAAAGCCGTCCACGTGCGACGTTCTCGCAGTTTCGTCCCGGAGACGTCGATGAAGACGCGCGAGACTAACAATAAGGCTGAGTGATCCTCCGCGGAGGGGAAATAACGTAATCGCGCTTCCGCCACCTGCCCAGATGGACAGGCTATTCCGATGGAAGAGCCACAAGGCGCAGGAGGACGTGAGTATTCGCGCCCGCGGAATTTGCATTAGATTATGCGAATCGCGCGATAAAAATTCCGAGGAGAGTATAGACCGACTGTGGGAAGCCTCGCTCTCGCCTTATTCCTGCTGGATAATACCGCGATAATTTAAAGCATCGTATATATGAGAAATGGTACCAATCCTGGAAAAGGATATTCTATAGATGTCATCCTTCAAATGCTCTTTTTTTTACATATTTTGTGAAATATTTTATTTAGATTTTTTTTTTTTTTTTTTTTTTTTTTTTTTTTTTTTTTTTTTTATCACGTATTATACCTTGTATCAAAAAACTCTTCCCATTTATCTCTCGTTACTGTAATATACACTTGCAATGTAAATATATCTAGTGTCGCACCAAGATGAAGGAGAAAAGTATTTTGTTTTCTCGGAAACACTATATATAGGATCGGATTAAATAAAGTACCTTCCTTATAAAATACTTTCTCAGGGAAACTTCTGAAGATATTGCTACTTTAGAAGTTACGAAGAAAACGGCTCTCTGTATTAGAGGAAGGATGAAGTAAAAAAAAATTGACAAGTTGAAATGAAGTCGCCATAAAATGTTACTGGTCAGAAACTGTCGGAAGAGCTCTTTTTACGTCAAACTTCTTCGAGCGTATTCCTGGATTTAATCCTTCTGTCAATGAATAGTTTTTCACCTTTTCATCAAAATACTCGGATACCAACTGCGTGTTTTCGACACATTTCTTTATAGCAGCTGCTGGACATCGAACATTCTTTCCCGTTATATATTTTAGGTGGTTTCCGAATACAAAGGTCCTTTCTATTTTTTTTTTCGGACATATTTTTAACACTTGAACTTGCTTCGGGTACCCGGGTGCCCGTTCATCGACAGAAGGGTTAACGATACAAAGGATGCGCCGGTAATGCGCGTAAATATGGAACGCGAAACAGATATAACACCGTCCACGGGTTTCGCGTTACAGGAAGAACCTTATCCGTGCGGATCTAATTGTTGTGGCCGAATGATGGTTAGCGGGTCGTTCATCTCATCACACCCACGCGTCGTCGATACGATACGACTGCGAACGGGAAGAATTGAACGAAATAAAACGAGTCCGCGTATAAATAGAATCTGAAATTGAAGAGGGACTCTCCATAGGAGACAGCGAAATATATTCGTGAAATTTCGTGGAAAAATGCGCCGATTTTCGGGGAAAATTTTCAAGAGTTTACCCGATTATCAATCACGATTTGTTCGATAATATATATTTATTGTCGAGATATATATATAGGGTGTCTCTAAGATATAAGTGCCGTTTGAAATAACTGCTAAATATTTTCAACTTTTTTTAGAGTGAGTAATGTTTTTAAAGTTTATGTAAAATGCTCTTATTTATATAATTATTATAATTATTTCTTAAAATTATTAACTTACATTTTATAAAACTGAAATAATTTTAATTTATATATATATCAATAATAAATTATCGCGATTAATAATTAAGTACTTTTCTCGCTCGTTGAAAATTTTCGTCGGTGCCTCTCGCAATTTTCCGAATTACGTCAAATACAACGATTTCGCGAGCCGCAATTGAGATTGCATATATAAACACGGTAATATAATTAATATCGTGAAGAGCTGTCTGCGTGCGCGGTTGCGTTTCAAAGCAGATATCCCGTACTTAAAGTATCCATGGCGACTAAAATACCTAGATCTATCTAGATACCTTTGATAGATTCTCGAAGACCGACAACTATGTAACTTTGCAACGCTAAAAGAACAATGCGCTATATATATACATATATAGCGCATGTTTATAAATTTCTTCCACAAGACACGTATGGCGGGGGTTTCCGTTTGACACTAAGATGGTCTATTTACATCGCATCGAGCTACTCGGGGTTCGCGCGTTAAACTTAAGTGACCCAGTATAGTCGCTGCGTCCAGGTCGTTCACTTCATTAGGGTTATCGATGCATGCCGGTCAGGTTGGTCCGCATAAAGGCGCGATTATAGAAGGCGCGTTATCCGTCCGTCCTCAGAAGCGGCAAACCTCGTCGTCGCTGGCACGATTTCATCGCGCAGAAACGTTGAAAGACGGCTAATCAACTACGTGTCGCCGACTTGCTGTTAACACAAAGGCTATTTTATTTTTATCTCGCGCGGAAATAACTGTTAAAAATAAAATTCTCACCTCTAATAAAAGTAATAAAAAAAAAGACGCCGAGATCCAGATTGTGTATATTGAATATTTTTTCCTTAACAACAACTTTTTAAATGAACATTTTATCATTAAAATACGAAATATCTGAATCAGATTTTTAATATAATTTTTTTTTTTTTTTTTTTTAGTAAAATCTTAAAATTGTTATCACTATGGGAAATACTTAAGATATGTGATGTACTCGACAATCTGGGCTAATTTCAGTTTCTAAAAAATAATACGCGAGTGTATTAATAACTTACATATCGCGAATAAGGATCGTCGCTTTCCGAAGATTAATTATCACGCTCGGTGGGGACTAATTTCGAAGTAGATAGCATCGCGTCTCGCTTTTCTCTCTCGATTAATCTTCTGATAAGCCATGGTGAAAACCGGAACATATCACGAATATTTTTTTTTATATCGGAAGATCTCGTCTACATGAGGTGGATGAAAAATGAATTGCGAGTCGAACGTTATTATTTCAGATACAAAAGCTATACATAATCCAGATTATTTGAAAAGTAAACCGGACAACATTCACGATGGGATATTAAAAAAATTATTTTTTTTAACATGTCGAAAGTATTAAGCACTTTTCTGTCGTTTCATAAAATAATTAAATTGTCGAAGAGAACTTTTATTAAAACTAATGGACGAGAGGAAACTTGATTCTTTACGTTATATGATAAAAAAAAATCGACCGAGAAAAATAGATGAAATTTTCAGAAAAGACCTTTATGAAATCCGATGATTCCCTCAGACACAGCCGTCATATAAAATCCATTTCTTCCTTTCGTAGAACCACACCGTTATCAGGAATTATCTAGCGGAAATTGGGTGAACGAATCCCCGTCGGCTCTGTACAAATCACATCCGCAGCGAGGAGTCGGAAACCTTAAAGGGATCCCGAACGGATTACGGATCGACTTGAACTCTCGAGGCGATGAGGTCGAAGAAATGTCTGGCTTGCTTCTCACACGGATTTGCTTTGAATATCACATTTTTTCCCCCTACGCGATATCACATTTTTTTGGCTGACGATTCAGGAAATATACTCGCGTCTCTGCTTCATTGAAACCGCGCGCAAAACAGGCAGAAATCAGAACCAGCTATCGAATTTTATATACTAAATGTATTTTCATCATCCTTATATTGTATATTTTTAAAAACGATAACGTGTTAACGTATTTTCAATGTTGATATCTATTTTATAAATTTATTATATATTTAATATATTTTTTATATACTTAATATCTATATATATTATAAATATATATTAATAATAATATATTTAAAATATTTATTAATAATAATATATTTAATATATGTTATATGTTTATTATATTTGTTAAATTGATTATCGGTATTATGTTACCTTATTAGATCGTTCGAATGTAAACAAAACTATTACGCCTCTCGTTTGAGGAATTCTTCGGGACGAGAGATAACTGTGGCAGGTCATTGACCTCACCCTCGCTTAACATACAACGGCAGATCGAACCGTCTCGGTTGCAGCGAGGCTCAAGTTTAACATGTTTGTTATCTTTCGTGTTGTAGGGTCTCGACAATGTAAGCTCGGCGACCCTCAGGCCCTTTAACTCGGACATCAACACGCCGAGGATCGACAGCTACAGGTTCTCCATGGCGAATCTCGAAGGTAAGCTCGCTCATCGTAAGGTTTATCGATCCGGGCTTCTGGAAAGGGATGCCTTTCGATCTTCAAGCGCGTCCGAATCGAGAGGAGGCGTCTCTCGTCGCGGACGAGACGAAAAGTCGCTTTCGAACGACGTGACGTGTCGACCCACTCGAGTTCATTCGGCCTGACGATTTTCCCGCCGTTTTTTTTTTTTTTTTTTTTTTTTTTTCCTCCACGCTCCATTTTTCCCGCTCAAGTAGATGATGGAGATGGTGGTGGCTCGCTGACATGTTATCCCGCTCTCGATCGATCAGCGTCAGAGGTCCAGGATGTCCGCGCGACGGAGTTGTTTCGTACGCTTTCTCCTCGCGAAGAGGACTCCGCGGTGCGTGAATTTTTTATCAGGAGCTTCCTGAGGTTAACGAGACAGTAATACAAATCGCCCTGACATAAAAATTTATTACGGCTATTTTTTGCCGGATTTATAAGCGGCCGCCCGGGTTTCTTAAGTCGCCTGTTCGTCTCGATAACGCAGCTTTGGCTTTCTCTCTCCTCTTTTGAGATATACATATTTCTATATATAATTTATTATATAATTATGTATAATTCTATATAATTTAATATATTCTATATAATATAATTTATTTTATATTTATATGTAATTTCGACAACAGGATTTGAGAAATACTTTCACTTTTATTTATTTTAAATATCTTTTTTTATACTTTATAATACTTTGTGGAGAATAATTCTGCGATTATCACTCCCGCTCATTATACACGTCACGATTCCTCTTTTCTGTTCTCATATTTCTCACCCTCGCCCACGTGCGAATATAGCGGCGCGAAACGCGATTATAAGAGAAGGGGAGGAACGGAGACGAGTTGGCTCACGCCGGAAGATTCTCGAAAGAACGTACGTGCGATCTATATCTCTCTCTCTCTCTCTCTCTCTCTGTCTTTTTCTCTCTATCGTTGCTGCTCTCGACTCATTCGCTGTGCATAACTCGAGGGCGGGCAATCGATACGGTGATGTATCGTCCTTGCGCGATGCAAAAATCGAAAGTTACATATGTATGTGTATATGTATGTGTAAAGCGACGGATTTATATCGCAGAGGTGGGATTATATTATTTTTGCCTCCCCAGCGCTAATGATTCGCAGGAATTGTGAGCCCCTAAACGAGACACGCGTCCGGTCTAACAAGGGAACCTTGCAAACCCGAAAATTCTGATTTTTTATGAAACTTTACACACATGTAGGGGAGATAAATAGATGAATTTTAACATTTTTAGTCGCGGCCCAAAAACGATTCTAAGGGATGAAACCATCCCTTATATGTAGATCAGCCTTTCTTGATATATCTCGAAAAGTATTTTTCGAAGTGCTCTCTTCCCTCACCTATTAAGTTTCGAAATTCGTGAATTAATTAGTACCTTATTTGAATCCAAATTTGTATAAAATTCAAAAATTTATTTCTAATTTAACAAGAATATATACATCCGAAAAATAATATATCTCCATCTCTAGTATTATAATAAAGTAGAAATTTACACAACGATATTGTATAAAAAAATTATTTCCGCGAAAATTTTTAAGACACGTTTGCCGAGAGAGATGATTCTTTTTACGCAAAAATAAAGGTACCAACTTTACATCGGCTTCGAGCCGAGTCAGAATTCTTGTTACGGTATTTTCATGGAGCGATGCCCGGGTGTTGCGACGCGTGAAAAATCGCGAGACGTGCGTTCAATTACGGCGTCCTGTTTGCCGCGTGCGTGGAATACTTAATCGATCATCATCTCTCGCATTAAAATAGCACGCCAGGCGGGCGTCGCTTCAATCCGCGCGTCCCGAAGATTACGTACATATATCCGTCTTTCCTTATTTTCGCGTCTCGCGTCCGCTCTTCCGAGACATTCCTCAGATAAGGCGAACGCTCGCGTCTCGATTCCGAAAGACCCTCGATTAAGTACTCGCAATCGACGGAGTCTTTTGCGTGCATCAAGCCACGCTACAGAACAAATCCTATATGAAAGATTGAAGAATATGTTTAGAAAGTTTTTCTTCAATTGTGTTTAGATACTGTTATGTTTTTAAATACATTATTTCATTTTATTTCATTTCCACATATCACGCAACACACTTCGCGGATCTTTAATTTCTCCTTAAAAACGAGTGAATTTTTAATTCACGAATATATGAATGAATAAGAAATGCGCAAATATATATGCTACTTTATAAAATAAATCTCTCGGAGGGAACACACTGATTTCACGCAGCGTACTGAATAAAGATAAAAAAAAAAGTTTTATCGTAAAATCTATACGATGAACCCCGACAGATAGCGATGCACGACAAATTTCTTTATATCGTCCCTCGCTTTCGCAAGATCAGGGACATTGTTCGAACTTCAACCTGCCGTGTCGTTAAGCCGATATTGCAGCCCGTGCATTCCGGAGACGGACGGGCGAGCAACACCGGGTGTAGACGGCAATATCCTCCCACCAGCGAGGGTACCGCACTTTTAAATCACGGTAAATCTACCCCGAAGTCACGCTATAAAACGCCCGTAAAGCGCCACGTTACAGTAGCATTCCCGGACACGTGCACATGCACTTGCGCGCACTTAAACGGCGTCCAGACGATCGTAAAGAGCGCGAAATCGTAACGTTGAGGTCCGCTCTTGATCGATCGTAATGCGATTGCGACGAATTAGGGGGTTTAAAATGCGTCCCTCTTCAATTTGACAAGCGATGAAAAGTATGATAAATGTATGCAACTTGCAACTAGCAGCTACATATTTTTTCTTAAACACAGTTATGTGTTTTCTTTATACCAATTGATACCTCTCATTATTTTGCGCCTAAAAGTATTGAGATAAGATCATCGAAAAATGAATATTTTACGAGATATTTCATTTCAAGTTATATCAAATTAAAGTACGAAATATATCTCGTAAACTATTCACTTTTTGGCCATCCTATTCTTATAACTTTTTATGCCGAATATTGCGAGGAATCGATTTATATAAAAAAAATTAAGGTGTGGTTCTCCATTTAAAATAACCCGGTTTATCTTCAAATAATTGATCTTAGTTAAAATTCAAGATTATCAACTTCTTTCCTCCCTCAAAACTAAACAACTTTTGTTCGAAACATTGTTTCCTAAAAAACGCGATGTTTTTTTTTGTATTTAAGCATATTTTTTTAAAATGGGACACCCTGTATATAATTGCAACGTGGAATTTGTAATGTCAAAAATATCGCGAAGATACATATAATCGGCACGAAAGCGTTTATCGCGTGACGCGTGATAATTACGACGTAACGATAATTAAACTAGGATGGAAATGTGTATTAAGGTACCATAATCGAATCAATCCATTTTCGAGGAAAATATTGATAAAGGCGTTTACGTCGATTGAATGAACGACGGAAAACGGAGAATGTTTAATGCATCGCGGCCATTCACGGTTCCTTTTCGTTGGTTTTAAACCGCGGCTCGCGCGCGCTGTTTTATTGCTCGCTATATAGGAAACGCGCTCGTTTCAGCGTTTCCTCTCTCGAATGACCAACGTATGAAACTATTGCGCACTTCGCGACCGCTGTTATATGTTAACTGCTAGTCGTTAACTCGCGCTTTTAACGCTTGTCTCTGAAAATTCAATTTGTACTATTTATCAATGTTAAAAAATAACGATTCGCTCGCTCTCTCCCTCTCTCTCTCTCTATTTGTCATTTTTTTAATCTTTCACAAGATTCTGTATTTATCGGTTAATCGAAAATTGATGATAATTTCGCGCACTCTTGCGATGATAATTTATTCGCGCTGAGAGAGGTTTAATTATTCGTTAAACGCGCGCTAAGTGTAATTTATGCGCCGTGCCGAGCGGAATATTTAATTATTTATGAGGCTACAACACAGAGCGGCAGAGTATCAATAGCCGCGAAGTCGGCGAAGTGCATCGCCGATGGAAAAGAAAAAAAGGAGAACGAAATCTTCAGAACGAAGCGGGAATACGAAACGGCCATTCTGGATTATGTAAAGATAATGAAATAGTGGTCTCTCTGGTGATTTTAAAAATACACGAAGTTGGTTAAGCGAGTTTATTAAATAATTTATTAGAGTTTCTTATCCATCATTGAGAAATATGTTTTTTTTAACATATATTTATTTTATTTATTCTGTCTGCATATTATAGAAGTTTTCATTATACGGCAACTGAACTCGATATCGTACACTTGTATTTGCAATTTTAATAAATTTTAATAAACAATTTTAAAACTAATTTTTTTTCAATAATCTTGCCTTTAAAAAGTTAAGAATGAGATGAACGATATTAGGAATATAATGTGCCCAATATTGGAAATTACCATTTTTCACATTTCCACTTAAAAAAAAATGCATTATATTATTGAAAAAAATTTTGTTTCTTTATTACAATTAGAAGTCCGTGTAAACGTGATTTATTCAATTTTTATTTTTTTGTCCAAATATGAGGCTTTAAAAGTGAATCCGATATTAGGTACACTTCCCTTAATTATTTTTATTGGATATTGACAAAATAAATTATTCCACGAAATTCTCATTACAGCAACAAATTTTAATTGAATCTTTCTTCTCTCTTGAGAATGTAGTTTTTTGTAATTTTCTCTCGGCGGTTGCGGGATTGCATGCGTGATTCATATCGCATCAGAAACTTGAGAGGCGTTTTATAGATCTCTAATAAGTGACTTGAGCTACAGTTTTCGTACGAATCGATCAGTTTCGCTGCTCCTTAATCTCCGCCATTGAGAAAGGAATATTCATCTCGCGCGACCGGATGCCATTTTAACGGCTCCTGCCGATTTGCAAGTATTCGTAGGATAGAAACGATGAGCGTGTTCGTTAACGGGATCAATGTCGACGAACGCATCAATCCTTCTTGCTCGTTCATAAATCATCTCGGACCGTCGAACCATTCGCCGTTTCCATTCGCTCGAGCGTAAGACAACGCGATGATAACTCTAGTCGAATGAACGCGATGTGCAACTATAGAGACAGAAGTAGTTGACGAGAATCTTTTCTGTGGAATTCCTCTTATGTATTATTTATTTAGCAATATTAGCGTAGATGTCGAGAAAAATCGATAATATTGTAAATTAAAAATTAAAATAAAATTTTAATTAAAATTTCGTATTATATAAGTATAATTCATTGATTCTTTAATTAATTAAATAATCAGTTTTCGGCATATTAACTTTTAAATTAAAACATTGTGGTATTATAATCTCAGCTCTAAATAAATAAATTATTTCGAGCGTTAAATAAAGTATTTTAAAATTCATATCCAAAAAAGATATGAGATAAGCGAAAATATAAATAATAAATAAATTCACGAGAGATGGACGGAGAGATTATTATCGAAATTACGAACGAGCGAAAGAATGTCATTGTCTCGTCTGACATTTCTACTAATGTCATCGTTTAATGTCTTCTCTCTTTAAGCCACCCCCGCATCCATTTGCTTCCTCGCACAGCTCACTGAATATTCACCGAGACTTCTCTCGTCTTCTCTCCTCGTTTTGTTCTTTCCTCTCTCGTTTCCTTTGTGTAACGCTCGGATGACTTAACCGTGCTATTTCTTCCGCTATTTTCGTTGAAAGATGTTTAGAGTAACGTTTCTTTATTGGCCTCGCGATCGAAAATATCAAAACATCAAAATAAAAAAAAAAAACCTTAATTTTAATAAAATTATTCGACGAGAAAGAATTGAAATAAAATAAAATAGTTTTTATAAAAAGATCGGTATTTCGTAAATATTTAAGTATTTAATATTGCTCAGTTTTACGGATATCAAAAAATTTAAAAAGATTCCAATATCTTCTCTCGTAATTTAAAAACTTGACTTGATAGCTGTGTATCTTTCTCTAAATTAGAGTGATGCATCGGAGATTCTCGCACAAAAAATCCCTTTTTATCGTATTATCTAATCCAACGATACATTATCTACGCTTGTCGGAATTTTATTAAAGCACGTGAGAGAGAAAATGCGATGGCACTATCCATTTCCTCAGGATTGTGAACGTCATGGCGAAATTTCCGCGTATTTCCTCCTTTTGACATCCACGCTAATATTCCCATTCAAGGCTCGCCTTAGCTCGAATTGTCGCGCTGACTCCTCCATGAACGTTCGTTAAATCTACTCTCGCTTTCGGTAGTTTCTCCATCGCATTCACTATTCCGAAGGGAGAACAACCTTCCCTCCCCCCGTCTTCTCCTCTTTCAGCGCTCTAATATATATTCTCTCTCTGAGGAATTGTTTCTCCTAATCCGAGAACGCCCAGGCTTCCGAAAATTGAGTCCGAAAATTGAGAGACATATTAAGGAAGACATTGTGACTTATCACGACAGAAATTTATTTTAAGAAATTTTAAAGCAATTCTATATAATATAGAAAATGTTATATAAATGTTATAAATATGTAAAAATATAATATATATTTTTAATATATTTTTATATGTTAATAAAAATATATACCTACATAATGTAAATAAATATTATATATAAATATATAATACATAAGAAATATAATTAATATATATATAAAGATATTAAATAAATATAAAATATTAAATACCAAATTATTTTTTTATAGTAGAAGAACTATTTAAATACATAAAAAAAAATTTCTTTTGTGTGTGTCATGAAAGAAACGTAAACAACGTGGAATAATTTTTTTTACTTAAATCACTTTGTATAATAATCGCTGTGCACGAGAAGGCAAAGAGCTAAACTGATTTTCAAGTTTCAACATCTTCAACAGGTTTTTTTTTTTTTTTTTTTTTTTCCATCGAAAGAAAAACAAGGCGGTATAATGAAAAATTCCTACAGTAGATCAGACCACTATTGCGACAGACGAAACGACCGGCATTACGGTTCGCAGTTGCATAGCGGTGCAGTGCAGCTAATGAGCACACGCGGTAATATGCAACTGTGCCTTCAGCTGCGCGACGCGACAGGGGTTTCAAGATTATTATTTGGCGTTTAACCCAATTACGTTCTTTTCCCGTTGGCGATTCGACACGCTCTCGTCACAATTTGTTTTACCTGGGAGCTCTGCCTCGCGTTATCGTAATTCAGCGGTAACAATTATCGACTTTCACAGTTTTATTCCACCTTCTCATGCATAGATGATGCTTATTATTCTTATCTCGATTATTTAATATTAGTATTTTTAGTTTTATATACGTATATATTAACATAAATAATAAAATTTGTGTTAATGTAAATTAACAGTAAATTAATATGAAGCTGCATAAACTAATTCGAAAACCAGTCGATATTAACGCGCAAGAAGCTTGTGTCGATAAAATATAAATAATTAAAAAATTGTTATTTATTGATATTTCTCGACAGAGAGTACAATGTAAGGCGATGGCCGAAAGTTAAATATGCAAATGATTCAATTACCACGATTCTCTCCGTTATGTTTAACCGGCGATTTCTCATCCCGGCGCATCCACGTGTGTCCCGACAAAACTCGACACGCAACGAAGGGTGCATCTGTCGAATAAGAGCCAAGTCACGTGGCAAAGGGCGAGGCTCATTAGTTAATTAAACAAAGTTCGTTTAAACATGCGATATTAGCTCGACCTTGTCTTCTCCCCTCTCTCTCTCTCTCTTTCTCTTTGCCTTTGCCCGTATTATTTTTTTTAAAGCTTCCACTTTTATGTATAAATTTCCTCTCACAACAGTCTTCTTAAATGTATAAATGTCGCCGCTTTCTAATATACGCTTGGTTAATCTCAGGGACACAAACTAAAAATCAAAAGAAATCAAAGAAAAGAAATTAAATTATATATAAAATATAATTTAAAAAAAAAGATCAATAAATCTGCATTAAGTATATTTCTTAATTAATCGACTCGCTGCAAATGAGAATGTAAATATTTTTATGATTTCTTTTTACTCTCTCAGATATGTTCGAATAAATTACATTGAAAATGAACGCGCAAATGGGCAGTTAATGTAGGAGCAATAAGGCCTCTCTCTCCTATGAAAACAATTTATGTATAGTCAGAGCTACACAAAGGCAATCGGCAAAATATGCCGATTGAACCGTCATCGACATCGACAGAAATCAATCTGCTCGCCGGGCAGCTCCGGAAACAAATTGCCGCGGTAATTGCGACACGCGAGATCCAATTCGTTTCGCGCGATGTATCAACTGCCAATTAAGGAAAATCGGAACAATCACCGCGGCGTTTTATAAAAACTAAAAAAAAAAAAAAAAAGAGCCGACTTGTCGTTAAGGGCTCGCGAACAATTCATTGGGATATTCATTTTACGATTTGAACTGTAAAATTACGCGTGCACTTGCATTAACTCTGGAATTACATTAGTCATCCACGTGCACAGATCTGCAATTTTTTCGAAATAATTAAAATATATATACTTCTAAATATTTCCAAGGATAAGTTGATCTCAAAGAAATTTTAGTTCCTTTGTTGCTTTTTTATATAAATTTTATAAAAATCATGCAATAATGTTAAATTTGAGTCTAATGGTTAATACATGTATTAAATATATAATATGCTCATAACATATATGTCTTTATATTTTAATTCGTCTTTTAAAAATGGATGACAGATGTCATCCATGCGACCTTTAACGTCCCATTTAACATCGCTCTAGGATTAATAAATCGGTCAAAAATAAGAACACGCGTATTTATAACAAATAAAATATTTTTTATCATTTGTTTGAGTAGAATAAATACGTGTAAAATATCCTCAAAGAGAAAATATCTGAGTATGCCGTAGTTCGGAAGAAATTGTAAATGTAAAGGTCCCCGAAATAAAGGCCTCTTCCTTCCAGGAGATGATTCCTGTCGGGAACGATAATCCACCTGGACAGCAGCCAGAGCCTCTCTCTCTCTCTCTCTCTCTCTCTCTCTCTCTCTCTCTCTCTCTCTCTCTCTCTCTCTCTCTCTCTCTCTCTCTCTCTCTCTCTCTCTCTGCCTCTCTGTAGAAAGCGCGTGTATGATTTACCGAGTGCGTAAATATGTATTAGCCACGCGAGTGCGTGCGTCCCCGGCACTTTTCCGATTTCACGCCGCGTGGAAAAACAGCCTGAGCGGAAAACGAACCGGTGCGGCACACGCTAATCGCTTTTATCCGTCATTTTATCTCTCGCGACCGGTTTTCCAGCCGTCGGAATCGGGTTAGAACGCGTAGCAAGTCCGACGACGTGGATCCATTGCCAATAAAAGATAGAGAGCGAGAGAGAAAGATTATTCTACCGGCGCTTTTTCATTAACACTTATACTTACATCTGGAAAAGTGCGAGAACGCGTGTTAATCGATCGACTGCACTTTTTCTTCTCGCGTTCAAAAAAAAAAAAAAAAAAACTTGATCGAAACCTATCGGGACGATCCGATTAAATTTAGCTGACGCGCGACGGGCATTCCAGATAATTAATTTAGTAATTACGCTCGTTCGATTAGCGAGAGGAGGACGCTCGAAAGTATCTCGCTGCATGTGATTTCGATAAGCTTCTGGATGCGTTGTAAGAATGTTTAAGAGTAATATATCTTGTCGGGACTGCAATATCTCTCGACACTAATTCGTATAATTAGATTTTATGAGCGAATAAAACTTTGAAATGTTCTCGAGAAGGTTTGGAATAAATAATAAATTTTAAGAAACGTAGAGAGAAACACACACATTCTCGATATATTATGATTTTCTCTGAATCATCTGAGATGAAAGCAAGCGATGAAAGCGAATTGCGTAATGGTAGTTATATTCCGATCGATTATAAGCAAAAAGTTACTGCATACAATGCAAATCAAGATGTGAAATTACTAAAAATCGACTTTCCTCTTAATTGTGAAAAAAAAAAAAAATATATCGCGAATATATATTTGCTAACTAACTTACAAGAGAGCTCGTTAAAATATGAAAGTTTATATGATAGAATGTTGTTTATATTGAATCCTGCAGAGATATTTTCAAGAGGAACGAATATATGTTTGCTAATCATCACGTTCGGTGGAAAACGGTGTACATAACTCGTTTAATTAACAGTCGTGCTGGCACTCTCGATAGCGCTAGATTAAAATTATATTTCCCACGGGATGTTTGCACGAAAGAACGGAGGGGGAGGGAAACGTATCTCGTTTAATTAAAAAAAAATATCGAAGAAAAATGGAATCAATATCATAATAAATTATCCACGATATAAATATGATCGAATGGTGTTGATAAGTCGCCTTTAATACTCGAGCCTTTTATTTTCACGTTTTGCAATCAATCTGAAAATGCGTTCCAAGAGACGTTCATAATCTCAAAAGAGGGACGCGTAATTTTATTCCGGCTTATTCCGATCAGTTTATAATAATTATGATATTACGCCGCGCGCGGACGCGCGCGGATGGAATTAACCGATCGCGTTACGTCACAACGCGTGGGTCAGGTGGTTAAGTGTGATTTATACAGGCTAAGCTGTCGTTTATACAGGCGCGAGCTTATCGGAGCGATGGAGGCGCGAAAATAGCGCGAAAATATTCGACGCCGGCTCGGCTGATTTATGCCGGCTCGATTAATCTAGGTTATTGCTATCGAGCGCGTTTGCGTATTCGCATAATCGGCAGGGTGAACGAACCTTCGCGTCGGGGAAAGTGAGTAAGCTTTATATCCGCGAAACTCGCCGCGATTTATTCGATTAATCATCGCTCCAGCGTGGATCGCTCTTGTGTTTCGCGTACAAATTTAGATGTTTTTTTTTTTTTTTTAACGAACACTCGAGAGATGGAAATTCAAGTTGATGAGGGAACAGCTGATTGAAATAGCTGAACATGCGTTCAGGTTGAAGCAGAAAATGAAATTGCTATATCGCTTCGCAAAATTACCGAGAGATTCGAAGTTACGATTATTTTAATATATTTGGCGATATAACAGCATTTTCTTCAATTTTCTTACAATTTTCTTCGATTTTCTTACGACGAAATAAATCATAACTCGATTAAATTATTATTATTAATTATTATCATTATCATTATAATAAATCATAATTTTGTTTAATTTTATGCAGTCATGATTGCATTCGCGAGGCATTCGCCGATAAACACATCGGCGCCGATTAATCGCTATTTTTTTTATTCGTTGCTTCTGACGGATGACCGGTTCCCCCTCACTTCCCCCCCATTTTCTCCCCCCATCTTGATGACACGTGAATCAAAGTGGACGCCTTGATGCGCTCATTCCGTCATCGTCTTTGCCATTTATCAAATCATCATTCTGGCGCCCACACTTCAATCAATAACGAATTGGCTCGTACATTGTGATAACACTACGTGTTGTAGTGTAGCTCGATTTGTTTCTTGAATCGACGGCGTTTTGCAAATAAAATTCGATTATTACTACAGTTTAATTCGAGCAATTATTACAGCTTCATGGCGATATATTTTGAGAATATTTAAAAAGGATAATATACATATATGTGGTCGTAATAATATTATTATAAAATTACGTTATATTATTCAGAGATATACTGCTCTTTATTCATGATATGTATATAAAGTTTGTGTAACTCACAATACGTATCCGCGCCGTGCGATATAAATACGATACTTAATTGTAAGCGGCTAATTAAAGCGAATAAGCTTTAGTTTTGCGTTGAAGAAGAAATCCTTCGTTTGCGGATAATAATTAAGCTAACAAAAAAATGAGATAGGATTTTTGGTCAGAAAATATTTTTTTAAGAGAATGAAATATACATTAATGAATCAAATTATTTAATTTAAGGGGATCAGAGATGCCATTCATGTTGTCAAAATTAAAGGAAAAAGCAATGTTATTATGTTATGAATTTGTAAATAATAATATATATTAACAATATGAAAAATAGGAGCGAGCTAATTAAGAGCCAAGCGCAACAAACGGTACACAAATTATTTTTTTATGGATATTCAATATCAGAGCCTTCTACTTCAATTTTTATTTAAATCAACTTTGATTGAAAATATATAGCGCTTCTTAGAAGATCAAGACATGAGTCGAGAATTAAAACTTTATTATCTTTATTAATTTTCCACGTAATTTTAGATCTTCAAACTTATTGTTAGTAGAAACCATTTAAGTGTTCAACTCCTGGTGATTCATTCTATGATCTACAATAAGATATGAAAAAAAATGCCATAAATTTCATGAGTTCTTTGAATTTTTCATACTTCAAACATCTTAAGTAAAGACAATCTTTTTATCAGACAAATTTATTAATACAGAAAGTATTAATTTGACATTTCGAGAAAGGGTTAAAAGTCACAACTTAAAACTGACCACAACGCGGTAAATCTGTCTTAAGGACAGATCGATGAAGCGTCTCTTTGCGCAAAACACACGGCGCTACCGTTTCTAAGGTATACGAAAGGGGAGCCGCTTTATTTATAGCGGTCAATAGACGTTTGCGTAAGTCAACCGGTGCACTCTCGACCCTTTTTAACGCGCGCACGGTTGGTGCACTTTACTCCTCGCGAGGAGGACACCTACACGCAGGCGCGACTTGCGGAAAAATCTCGAGGCGAGAGGCGAGTGTGTTCACCTTAAGGCTTTTAGTCCAGCGCGATCGCACGCGACGTGCGCATCGTGCGCGCAGCGCAACTTGTATATATCTCTTCTCTCTCGTCGCGTTTATCAGTTTATCTTTGCACCGGGGGAGATGCACTTCTCCGATGCATCTCTCGAGGGACGAGACCATCGCGCGCGCAATTCGCTTGTCGTAGATCAATTTATCTTTCACTCATATTTCTACCTTATTCCACGCTTATCGAATAAGTACAGACGCGAGTGACGTGAGAATATATGCGTATTTTATTTTATCAAACGTCATGTGGAAATTGACAGCTATACATATAGCTGTCATTTTCCACATAATGTTTGGTAAAAGAAAAATTTACAATATTGATTGATCTCACTTGAGAATTTTCTGCATCGTAGATCTGCTATCTGAACGTAGAATGGGAGAGATTATTTTCAATCGTGATTAGGTGTTGATTAAGCATGGTACAAATGTTAATCGTTCGATGGAAATCGCCCAAGTCCGTTGATGTTTACTTTCGAAGTCTGTCTATATAGTCGAGAATTATTCGATAATAGTGACAGATTCGATATAGTTGCCGGCAATTTATGAAAAAAAAAAAAAAAACGCGCGCTGAACTGAAATCGCTCTCGCAACCGTGAATACGAATGAATTCTGCGAATGGCGATTATGCGAAACGCGAACATCGTTCGCGGCGATGCTTGGGTGACGACAATGGAGCTTCCACGCTCCGATGAGAGGTTCATCGGGATGCGATGTTAATTGAGGATCGCGCAGAGAGCGATTCGAGAGGAGGAGGAGGAGAAGGAGGATCGACACCTCGTTCGACGCAGTGGAAGATGCTCGGACATTTCGGTAGCAATGAGAGCATATTGGGCTACCTCGCTGTCAAAGGTACACATATATGTATGTATCCTGGTACACGGAGAAAAAATATTCTAGTGGAAATTACAATATAATTTTTGTAATCGTGGACCGTACTAACTTGGAAGAAATCGCAATATTTTTGTTTAATATATATATATATATATATATATATATATATATATATATATATATATATATATATAATATTATGTATATATTATTTAATAATATTTTACATTTTACAGAAGAACGTTGTAATTATTCAAATATTCTGATGCACAAAACAAACGCATAATTATTAAATTATATTATTCCAGCTTTAATTTCAATTTTAATTTTAATTATTGGATGAAAAGCTTCCAAGTTTATTTCATTTGATTTGATTGGTTTATTTTGATTTATTTTATTTATTCGATTTATTAATTTATTTGATGTGATTTATAACTCTGACTTTACACACTTGTACACAAAAAGTACAGATGTATAAACTGAAAGCCATCGCAAGGCATTGATTACGAAATATATGAATAAATTATTCCAGCTTTACATAAAATGTTTCATATATAATTTGCGCTGTAAAATTGTTTCCGTGTATTATATCGAAATGAAGTCGATGAAGATAAATTCTCAATCGCGTTGATAAAGATTCAATCGATGATCGCACACGTTTCGGGTCTGCAAAAGACAACAGCACGAATACACACACTCGACAAATTGACAAGCTTAATATAATAAAAGTATAATTAACGTGTCTCTTATCGTATTGACGACGGAATCAACAGAGATCTGTTAATTATAATAACGAAATTCGAGCAACTGCAGCGTATTATCAGCTTCATTACACAGAGTACCTGGATATTCGCGTCGTAAAAGTTTATCACGGCGCACGCGAATGTCCAGATAAGAGGTTTCGATGCAGGTTTGCGAAGAAAATGCGCTCGACCGAATTCACGGTAATTTAGCGTCGCGCAACGACGAGAATTCGCAAATTAGCGGCGAGTCGAGTCACACTTACGCATCCGTCTGTGCGATAATTTACTTTGAAAGCCGGAGTAGAAAGCTGATAACTTTTAACAAATGATTATGCACGAGGAGCGACAAATTGGATCGAAACTTTGCGATCGCCACTCGGTCGGTTCCGATTTATATAACACGATATCCGCGATGTATTATTCCCCGTTTATTTATGCTTTCGCAGCTGCTTATGCCCTCGCACTTAAACGCACTCGAGGTATTCAAGTGTGTTAGCCGGTCGTATATCTAAAATGAATATTTTACACGAAACTATCCGCATTTTCTCTTAAGCGAGTCTCGCGGACGAGCAAAATATTATGTGCAAGTATATTATAATTAACTGTATTAAAAATTGAACCACTCGAATTTTAATAAATTAAAATTAATTAAATTAATTAATGAATTAATAAAAACTAAATGAAGAAATTCAGTAGATGACGTTCTCCAATTAAATTTTTTCTATTCTCTTAAAGATATTGAATTCTCTTGTCGTCTTGTTCTAGTATCATCAAAATTGTCATAAATCGCGAATTTTTAAAACGCGAACGATTAAAATTTTGTATAATTCCCACGGCGACGCATACTTTTTTTTTTACCATTACATTTTAAGAAACTTGTATAATTTTTGTAACCGAGAAAACACACTTGTTCGTAAATTTCTTTCTCTTCGATCAATTATAATTTCAAAGTAGTTTATACATGAAAGCTTTCAGAGAGCTTAATTATTAATTTATTATTTGTATATAATTCAGAGATATTAATTTATTTTATTGCAAATTATTTTGTTTATTTGTTTTAGACTTTGTGAGATTTATCAGAGAGAGAAAGAGACTTACATATGAAAAGATTAGGTCTCTCTCACGTATGTACATACACAATGTCTGTTATTATAAATTTTTTCCGTATTGTCAACGGAATGCATCTCAATGTAACGTATAAATTTGATAGACATTCAAGTTATATGTAATCATTTCTTTATTTATCCAGCGCTTATCTTTTCCCGACGACCCTTTTCGATAATGGCGTGGCCAAGAGGCTCGTCGTAAAAGTCTGCATTGTGTTCTTCCCCAATCTTCTCTATTTCCCGTTCTTCTTTATCCTCTTGTCATATCGTAAAAGGAGATCGATATGTGTCTGGATGTACATTTCTTTTTGTCAAGACGAACTATACAAATCTCGCTGCCATGAACAAGACGACAAGAGCTAAGTCTTATCGTCAATAATATAACGAAAAGAGAATTCAATATTCTCTTCAAGAGAATAGAAAACATTTATTTGGAGAACGTCATCTGCATAGAATTTTTTCATTTAGTTTTTAATTTATTAATTAATTTTATTAATTTTTATTTATTAATTCTATATGTATAGTAGTTTAATTTTCAATACAGTTAATTATAATATATTTGCACCTAATATTTTGATTTTATTTATATTTAATAGGAAGCGATACAAGAAAAAAAGATAAATATTCTTATTAAGTCTATAATTGAGAAAAAAATAATTAAAATTATAAATAATAATTATTGTTTCTTTATTCTGCAATAAATCTTGGCAATAAAGCCAAACTTAAGTGTTTTTTAAGATAAATTTAGTTTACAAAAAAACTTGTAACTTTAAATAATTTTTTTATTTAAATTAAATATTACATCCCATTTATTTTTCAGCTCTACATTATAAACACGCGCTAAATAAATTCCACTTGTTTGCCTACATATTTCGCATGCGTTCCTCTTTCGTCGTCGCCTTCGTCATCGAAAGCTATCGTCGAAAGCGATCGATGAAGGTAAATAAATAAAAAATAAAAAAAAACGCTTGTTCTCGCGTCTCGAAGAGCCGTAACTTACACGCGTTCCCATCCGAGTTTCTTTCGAATGTGAATGGCCGCGGTTATAGAGAGAGGTTGATCCCGGTCGAGGTGTTTATACGAGTCACGACCAAGTCACGATACGTTCGCGTGGCGTTGGCCATAACGGTATCTCAATGCAGCAATGCATCGATTTACGCGTTGCTGCATCTCGCGTGGAAAGTGCAATGCGCACGCACCGGTTTTCATTTTCATTCACCGCGCCTCTCGATTTTTTTCTCGAAGGTTCCCAAAGATTATTTTCTCTCTTCCTCCCTCCTTCTTTCTCTTTAATAATTTATAATAATAATTTCTCTGTAATTGCTATGTATTTTAAATTTTAATATTTTTTATGGTTTTAAATTTTAATATTTTTTTATGATTTTAATGTATTTATTATTTTTTATTTTATAATTTATTTATTTATTATTATTTAATTTAGTATTATTTATTATTAATTTATTTGTTATTTTTAAATTTATTTTAGTTTATCATTGAATGCTTCATGAAACAATCTACTTATTGAAAAAATAATATAATTTATCCTAAAAATATTTTTGAAAAATGTAATTTATTTATTATATATTATATGATTTTTTACTTTCAAATATATAATTTCTGCGAGCTTTCTCGGCGGTTTCATCACGAATAAGGTGGACACCGACGCGACGACGCGAGAAATTCGAGGCGGACGACGCGCGAATCTGCGCGATAAACGTTTGCAAGATTCTTCGGCTTCTCTTTCGCATTTGCAACGTCGACGTCGGCGGTTTCGCGGTAACGTTTCGCATCGCTCGTGACGATTCGTTGCGGCGATATCGTTCGCATTCCACGGGGTGCACGTCACTTGTCAAGCCGGTCGCGAGGAGTCGTGTTCTCGAAAGTCGTGGAAAATTGCGCACTGAACCGCACAATGTAATCTATGTAACCACCTGCATCGGGATGCGATCGGGAATCGATCTCTACTCTATCGTTTGCTTCGGTATCTTCATGTCGAACAATAGTTTAAAAGAGTAGAGAGAGATTGTCAACTTCTCAAGCTCGTCGAGGCACAAAGGAATACTTATAATCTATTGTTTTGTTTTATTAATGAGCCGTACAAATAAAAATTAAAACGAAGAAATAACGAACGAGTAAATATAAATGAAAATTAAAAGAAGAGACAATTTTATTTTAAATATTTCAAAAATTGTCTTTATCAATAAAAAAAAACGATAGGCTAAAAGTATTCCTTTATGTCTCTCGCAACTTTCGTTGTCGTGTAAAATTTCCTCGTCATTTGATAAAATATTGTAAAATTAAACTAAATTTAATTAATTAATTGAATTAAAAATTTAAAAATTCTCATATGCTCTGTTTAATTGTGCCTCGACGAGCTCGAGAAGTTGACAATCAACTGCGGCTTCATGTTATTCGCCAAAGCGGTCTTGACACTAATTCGCACACGTTATTAATTAGTCGCGTGGCGCGTCGCACTTTTTTTTTTCGTAGGGATGCGACACTTATTCACGGCACGAATATTAGCGAAGCGAGGAAGAAACGTCACCGACAAATACGCCTACCGTGAGTCGTGCAAATCCACGTTACGTGTAATTGCTATTTTACAATACATCCGCCTTGATTACGAAATATCCAGCGGAGGATAAGCACGAACGTGCTCCGATTTTTTTCACGATTGAAAAAAATAATCCTTGTCTCGCGTTTTATTTATCTCCTCAGACGTTTCACAACTTTATATTCTCGTATTTGCGCAATTGCTACGTTTAACTTGCGCGTAATCGAGTCTCTGCAATCTCTATCTTTGATAATGTCAGTTAAGAGAAGGAGAGAAACTTTGGGTAGATCTTGTTTACTGATTTTTACGTCGAACGATAAAACGGAGGATTCGCGTATATCATGTGGACGAGAAAAATGTCGCAACAACTTCTGAATCATCGTACTCGTTGTTTTTCCAAGTGATACAAGCGCAAGACGTCTTCTTTCTACCCGATCGAGTTGCCAGCTGTTAATTCCGTTAATTATCGCCCAGGAGTTCTGCATGCGCATGTTATCACGTGCTGATAGCGATCCGTGGTAATTATACCGTTACACGATTAGCGAGCGTGCACAAGGGCAGACGTCGGGGAGATGCATTCGAATTTGCACGTTCACCGTTTTCCGGGAAATCGCATGGCAAGAATCTCTGATCAATCGTAAACAGACTTAAAGTGATACGAACAACGATCGATAAGATATACGATGTCAACGCGGTGTTGATGTGTAATCGATCTATAAACATCGCACTTATCTCTCGTAACTTTTTGATCCAAAACATATATTCTGAGATACATACAAAATATAAAAAATATAAATATATAAAAAATATATAAAATAAAAATAATATATAAATATATATTATTAATAATATATAGTATATATAAATAATTAATAATATATAACAAAATAAAATATTATGCAAAATTTGGTCGCGCGTTATCAATCTTTCGAACGATGTATTGATTTTTTAATTATAATTTAATTTAATTATAATTTGATTTTTTTATTATAATTAAATATTCCGTCTTTCGAAAATATTGTATCAAAATTAATATGTATACCACGTTTCTCAGCGATGATAGCTTAAAATATGAAATATGGAACGTAAACATAATTTGATGAACGATGTTCTTGCAGATTCCCAGGATGTCGATCTGGACGCGATCCTCGGTGAATTATGTGCCCTGGAGCGACGCTGCGACGGCGATATCGCCTCCACTCCTGCACCGGATGCACAAAGACCAGGACGACCCAGCAGCGCGAGGATCAATCCGGGTGATAGCACTGACATCAAAAATGAAGGAGGTACTTGAGAAATTTTTCACAATTTTACGGTATATTCTCACTCTTACACATTTAAAAAATTACAATAATTCATTACATAAAACATGTATAGTAACATATGGTATATATTGTTGTGTGTGTATATAATATTTATATATGATATTATTTACGGTTTATTAAAGCTTTTTTAATGCATTTTATTCTGATGTCTTTATCGTGCTTTTGTTATACAGGTATACGCACCGATAGTCCTGACAATGACAGCGCGTTCTCAGACACGGTGTCCATGTTATCCAGTGAGAGTTCGGCAAGCAGTAGCGGTTCCGGACACAAACCACCTCAGACTGCCATCCACACAGCCCCTCAACAGCAGCCGCATCAACTTGTCGGTGAGTCTCTATTTTATCACTTTTTGCTTCCTCATAGAGGAAGCTTAGTTTTCGTGAAAAAATTTTTTTTTCATTTTTTCATGCCAATGTGTTCAGAATGTTCTAAAACGTCGAAAAATCACATTTTTAAAAAATGTCCGTATGTATGTGTGTATGTGTGTATGTGCACCTAAAGGACGTGGTCGCTCTAACTTCCGTAAATTTTGAGATATCGAGCTAAAATTTTTTACATGAATAGAGTATCATTAAGGGTTGATTGGTATTGAATTTGGCTAGAATCGGTGAAGGGGTTTATTTTTTATAAAATTTCTAATTTTCCAAAAAAGAGCGTGGTTGCTCTAACTTCCGCAAATTTTGAGATATCGATCTAAATTTTTTTACATGAATAGAGTATCATTAAAGGATGGTTGGTATTGAATTTGGCTAGAATCTGTAAAGGGGTTTATTTTTTAAAAATTTCGAATTTTTTCAAAAAAGAGCGTAATTGCTCTAACTTCCGCAAACTTTGAGATATAGGGTTAAATATTTTTACATGAATAGGGTATCAATAAAGGATGGTTGGTATTGAATTTGATTTGAATCGGTTAAGGGGTTCATATTTTATAAAATTTTGAATTTTTTGTGAGATGTCTGTGTACGCTCTAACTTCCTAAAATTTTAAGATATCGGGCTAAATATTTTTATATGAATAGAATTTCATAATATAATTTCTAAATTTTTTGTGATGGTTATATAAAAATAAAAATTGTGCAAATTAGAAATTTGCACATTGCTTCCTCACCATTTTAATTCGCTCATAAAGCTTCCTCTATGAGGAAGCCAACAATCTATTATATACTAATAATTTTAATTTAATTTAAAAACTAGCTTTCTCTAAGGAGGAACTTTGTGAGCGAATTAAAATGGTGAGGAAGCAATGTGCAAATTTCTAATTTGCACAATTTTTTTTTTTGCTACACGACATTTTTTTATATCCAAAGTATTTTCCCTGTATGATGAGATTACTCTTTCGGAGAGTAAATCATATTTTCACATCGCGTATAACATATTTGCGCAGATGCGATGTACATATATGCGTGTTCTTATCATTGCAGATGCAGCGAGCAGAGCGAAGGCGGAGAAGATCCGTCTGGCGCTGGAGAAGATGCGGGAGGCGAGCGTGCAGAAGCTCTTCATCAAAGCGTTCACGTTGGACGGGAGCGGTAAGAGCCTCCTGGTCGACGAAGGGATGAGCGTCGCGCACGTGTGTAGATTGCTCGCGGACAAGAATCACGTGCCGATGGATCCGAAATGGGCTGTAGTCGAGCATCTGCCCGATCTCTTCATGGGTGAGTCTGTCGTCTTCTTCATTTGCCGGCTGATGATGCGCGACGAGATCCTGCAATGGACAATTTATTTATTCATTCACGAATCCTTCAGAGAGGGTTTACGAGGACCACGAGTTGTTGGTGGAGAATCTTCTGCTGTGGACCAGAGATTCCAAGAACAAACTGCTCTTCGTCGAGAGACCGGACAAGACGCAGCTATTTCTCACGCCCGAGCGATTTCTTCTCGGTCCCTCGGATCGGGGCGGCGGCGAATACGACGATCACTCGAGAAATATTCTATTGGAGGAGTTCTTCTCGAGCAGCAACGTCGGCGTGCCCGAGGTAAGAGGCGACCTGTTTTACGATCTCCTCGCGTCTTGGCAACCCGAGACCGAGCGAGAGGTATATACAGGGTGGACCAAATGAGTCTATAATGGGAAAAATCTCGAAATAGAGGTTAGATACAGCAAAATGTTTCAGACAAAAGTTGTAGGACTTGAAGGGGGACAGATGATGAAAATATGTACTTGACCTTGAGTGACCTATTGAAGGTCAGGTCAATGTCATCGATGTTTTCTTAAATGGAACCCCCTATTTTTCAATGCATATTCTTGTAGCTTATTTCGAGAGCTTTCCAAAACACTATAATGAGTTATTTTTTTATTAAGTACTTTTCAAGTTATAAGGCTTGAAGTTTACAGTATTTCGACATAAAATACCAAATATCGTGTAATACATTCAGTTTTCGATAATCTTACCTTAATACTTTTATTCACAGAATAATGAGACCAATCAATTGGTGTAAAAAAACACATAGTTGCTTTAAAAAAAAGTATGCAGCTGCATGTTGCAAATTACATACTTTTTCTTAATAGCAACTATGTGTTTTTTTTACACCAATTGATTGGTCTCATGATTCTATGCATAAAAGTATTAAGGTAAAATTACCGAAAACTGAATATTTTACAAGATATTTTGTATTTTATGTCAAAATACTGTAAACTTCAAGCCTTATAACTCGAAAAGTACTTAATGAAAAAATAACTCATTATAGTGTTTTGGAAAGCTCTCGAGATAAGCTACAAGAATATGCATTGAAAAATAGGGGGTTCCATTTAAGAAAACATCGATGACATTGACCTGACCTTCAATAGGTCACTCAAGGTCAAGTACATATTTTCATCATCTGTCCCCCTTCAAGTCCTACAACTTTTGTCTGAAACATTTTTCCGTATCTTCCATATTTTTCGAGATATTCGCGTGGATTGATTAAAATGGTCCACCCTGTATATATCCCGATAACTAATTCGCGTTGGCATACATTCTGTTGGCTTCTCTTCTGCATCGATTGCCCGACTCGCTTCCAGGTCGAGGGTCCGCTGTACTTGAAGTCGGATAGCAAGAAGGGCTGGAAAAGGTATCACTTTATTCTGCGAGCATCCGGTCTCTATTACTGGCCGAAGGAGAAGGCGCGCACCGCCCGGGATCTCGTCTGTCTGGCGACATTCGACGTTAATCAGGTTAATTATAATGCTACACTTCTCTCCCACTTCTACGACACTTGTGTAAGAAAATGTTTCAACAATTGTACACATCTATTGTATCTCTTCTACCGTTATGCTTTGAGACTACTCGATCAGATATCTTCTCCTTTCCATTGTTTCATACAAAAAAAAACTCTTCATCTTCATTGCATGGAGAATGTTATTGTACAACTTATTCTCCTATTATAAACTAGGTTTACTACGGAGTCGGTTGGCGAAAGAAGTACAAGGCGCCCACGGATTTCTGCTTTGCCGTGAAACACCCGCGACTGCAGCAGCCAAAATCCACCAAGTACATCAAGTTCCTCTGCGCGGAGGACAACGCCTCCTTGGAGCGATGGATGGTCGGTATACGCGTGGCCAAGTACGGCAGACAGCTGATGGAGAACTATCGGGCGCTGGTGGACGAGTTGGCGCAGGAGGATCTGGATCTGTTGGCGCACGCCAGATCGTGCTCGGTCAGCTCCATCGCCACGACGCCGAATCAGACCCAGTACAACACGACGAACGATAACGCGAGGCAGTTCGCGGAGAACGTAAGACAGCACAGCAACGAAACGACAGTTGTCGCCGCGACGAGGCAGTACGACGGTAGCCAAAGGCAGAGCTACAACAATCCGGAACAACGGCAGAGCTATGACGGCAGGCTGAGCAGAGCGAGCAGTTCCAGCTCCAGCGGATGCTTGTCTGACGGGGCGCCGAGTAGCTGTGAGGTAAGCGCTATTTGATTGATGTAATGACGAGAGAAGTCTATGGAAGTAACTGTTTTTGCTTCTACGCTGTTGCTGCTGCTTCTGCATCTCACAAAACACACATAGTCACATGTATAATTATCTGCTTCTAATATAATCGATTACATCGACAGGTGGCCTTCGAGTGCGGCGAGTTTCCAACTGGCACGATAAAACGGAAGCCGTCTATGAATCCAAAATTGCCCCTCACGTCGATCACAAGACAGTTGAAGGAAGTCGGCGAGACTGTCCGGGACGAACCGGACTCTTGTCCGAGCCCGACGAGCTCGGGATCCGGTACATTGACGAGAAGACACAGTCGCCGGCGAAGCGGCACCGATTCCGACGGATCCGGGACTCTGAAGAGACATCATAGATCTGGAAACGCGACGCCGGTCAGTCCGGTACCGCCTGGCACGCCGGTGAGAGAGAGAACGAGCCCTATGGGATACAGCAGATCGGAGAGTCAGGAATCCAAGACACCTACGAGTCCGATGCAAGCGTGTATGGTGAGTTATATTAACGTATTTTCCATATTAATGAAAAGTTTTTCATGTATATGACCTTTTTTTTGATATCCCTTCGACTATTAATAATCTTGACGAGAAAAGGAGATTGAAATATTCGATATCTCTGAGGAACAACTGAGTTTTGCGTTGCGCAGATGGATTCGATCACCTCGCTGCCGCCGCCGCCGTCGCCGTCGAGAGTCGTGGAGGAAGTCGAGTCCGACAACGAGCCGCTTCCGCCCCCGCCACCCGAGATGTTCCGTTCGAATCTCTCCCTGGACTCTCTGCCGCCGCCGCCGGCGCCCGGCGAGCTTCCGGTCTGCAACACGCCGGAACTCACGGGCTCCTCGTTGAGTCTCGTGTCGCTACCGCCACCGCCCAGTCCGCTGGTCGGCGAAACCGGAACGATACGTCGCGCCAGACCGAAGCAGTCCACCCCCACGAACTCTATAACCCCCGAAAGCACCCCCACGCACAATCCCAGGTCGCAGTCCAATCAGATGTACGTGAACGCGAACAGTGTCGCGCTGAACAGCAACTCGGTCCAGAACAGTCAGAATTACAACTCGAACACGGCGCCGCACAACGCGAACAGCACCGCCAATTCCGTATCCTCCCCGCATAGTTCCTATCCAGGATCGACGGCGAGCACGCCGACCTATATACCGAGCTCGCCCAACTTCGCGACGCCACCACCGTTCGTGCCGCCGCCGGCTTACGGCTCCCAGCAGCAGCAGCAGCAGCAGCAACACGTCAATTCCCAGAGCCTCGGCAGGCAGAACTCCAAGGTCGAACCGATGTACGCGAGTCACCAGCCCAACCACAACACGATCCAGCCGATCAGGCCGAATCCTAACATGGACACCGTTCGACGCAGCGCTATGAAGCAGGGAAGCGGCCATTACGCGGCGCCGCCGTATCTGGCCGAGCTGAAAGCCACCTCCAGTCCTCAACCGCAGCGCCGGGTGACCATTCAGGAACCGCCGACGTCGCCCAAGTCGAAGACCGGCACCGGCAAGAAGATCTCGTTCAATCTGCCGCCTCAACAGGAATCCGGTAGTCCAGCCTTGCCGCAACGGAAGCCGACGCCGCCCAGGAGATCCGACAGCACCAGGCTCACGTCGCCCAAGAAACTCGCCGCGTCCGATCAGGCGCCGCCGGGCGATTTCCTGAAGGATCTCCAGCGGGTGATGAGGAAGAAGTGGCAGGTCGCGCAGAAGTGCAAGTTGGACTCGACGACGACGCCGCACGAGGTGCTCGGCTTCCGGGATCCGCCGCCCGCCGTGGCCGATTACAGGGAGACCAACGTGTCCAACTGGGTGCAGGAGCACTACGGCGCGGACAATCTTTACGAGAATGTTTACGCGACGGATCCACACGCCCCGGTCGAGTACGCGTCCAGTCCGGCCCGGCAACCGACCGTGAGATTCGCCGATGAGAATCGCAGCATGAACATCGTCAATGCGATCGCGGGTAAAAGAAGACCGCCGCCGCCGCCCCCGAAACGGGCCGAGACCACGCATCTCACCACCACTAGAGCGATGCACTGACAATAGCAGATAATCCAGCCCCATCCCGAGAGGCGATGGTACTGCTGTCTCTGCGGCTGGTGGAAGGAATGATGGAGGCGAAGGGATTACGTCTCCGCGATTACTTCTCATCCGTTCTTCCGGGACGCCGGGTATATATCGAATTCATTCGCTGCGCCTTGCTGTGCCGGAGAAATCGTCGACGGAGAGAACAGGTGAAGAAAAGGTTGTATAGTTTCGCTGCGTACTCTATGTTGATCAACTTTGGGAGAATGATGAGTTAAGAAGAAGAGAAGAAATTGTTCAGATATACGAAAATTAAAGAAGAGAATATTTATCGATTTCATTCTGGACGACTCTTTTCAATCATATTACAGTTCCATGGAAAGAACTGGATAGAATGATAGAAAATTTATACGAGTGTTGTCGATCAGAAGAAGATATTCAAATTACGAGTAATGAGATTACAATCCTGACGGATTACAAAGGGGATGAATGTCGATGAACCGTCCTTACCGGAAGGTCTCTTTAATCTATCTAGCAGAGCTGCTGTTCGAAACTAAATCGGAAGCCGAGTGATGTGAATGCTCTTTCGAGCCAAGCAACGAATTGAATCGAGTCCGCGACAGAGATTCGATCGACACACAAGGAATACTGCCGCACATACAAAGGATGTGATATAAATCGTAAGCTCGTGCATCCCTGAGGATCGCGCAGGGAAAACGAAAAAAAATAAAAAAATAAAAAAAAATAACGCACAATGCGCGCGAATCGAAAGATCGAATCTTACGAATCGCGATTTCATGCAGAATCGCGAGTTCTTTTTTTTGTTACGCATATTTCATAACCGCTAACTGCCTCTGCGTCTGCGATTCTCTCAAGTATACTTGGATGTGTGATAAATAAAACAAAAATATAAAGTAAAAGAAGTAATCTAAATATAAAAGAAGTAATCTATATGTGCGGATGATCCGTTCGAATATTCTCAAGTTTGATTTTTGGCTTAAATCAGTGATCATCTCCGAATATAATTGTCCGACATCTAATTTAATAATAATTTATTGAATTTTGATATTTGCTCTTCAAGAATATCGCAAAAAAAAATATATATATATATATATATATTTTACGATATGCGTATCTCTGATATGCTTGAAAAAAAAAGAAATAAATGTTATATATATATATATATATTTCTTCCAACAAGTCTTTGTTCGTTCACTGTTTTTCGTTCTGAGATAAAGAGCTTACTTGAAGATTCGGATTATATTCCCAAAGATTACGATAACGACAGGAATATATAATTCTATTCTATAATGTGTAAACTGCAGCGCGCTCACAGAGGGAAAGTCGCCGCGAAGTGGAATTGATCTCAGTTTGGAGCCGGAAACGGATTTCTTCGGTTAGGTTTTTTTTTTTTTTTTCGCAGCGAGAGTGTTTTTACGACGATGAAAAAGAAGGAAAATACGAGAGATCAACTTCGTCAGGACCTCCTTCTTCATGCAACTATGCGTCCATTGCGATCACATCCCTTGTGCATAGATATATATGTATATAAACTGAGTAAATACGCGACGTAACGATAACTCTTCCTCGTCACGAGGAGACGCGAGATCTCGTTTTAATGCGTTACTTTTTCGTTCGACGACGGAGTGTAAAGCCGTCGGAGACATCGATCCGAGAGTCAGCTGAAGATAAAAAAATGAGAAAGAGAGAGAGAGAGAGATATCGAAATTCTCCGATAATTATCGATGGTCCGGAGAGAGATTCTAGAATCTAGATAGATAAAACAAGTACTTTGAATATCTTAAATAGAGCCGCCGGGAGGAACAGTTGCGCGTATCAATTATCCGTATATTTATCTTGGCGGTTCTGTTTCTCATCTCGAGTATCCGATTTCTAGAATTGACGTTGCCGACCGGAAGGAGAAAGCGAACCTGCGCGTTTGAACCTGTGTGTTTGTCAAGATCGTCAATGACGAAGAACAATACCGTGCGTAGCTTCGCGTTTGTGATCACCGATGATGAATCTTCAGCAACGACTAGCCGAGGCCTTTTCTGAGGTCGCGCGGCAGCCGATGTAGTTTTATATCTCGATTTGTATCACGTTTTTGACATACGCGCGAAGGTTTCCGTGACTTCTTCGATTTACGGAGAGCATCTGTATCGTCGAGTTTTTATATGTGTGTAAAAATCGCTCGAGAGAGCCCGTTCGCGCGTGCGATAATCAATCCGTAGAAAGTATTTTATAAGATCAAATTTTTTGATACACAAGAAATATATTTCGCCAATAGCTCTGTACGCGAGTATGTAGGAAATTCACACCTTTGTATAAGCGGTTTATCGAGATTTCGGGCCGAGACGAGAGCCGTCTCCGATTTTTCTGACTCTCATCTTCGCGATATTGCCAGGTTTTTTGCGAATAATCACATCACGCTAAAAGCATGCGTGCGAGATTTTTCCCAATTTTCTAAAAAAAAAAAAAAAAAAAGTCCCCCGATTTTATAAAATATTTACACCGTATTTATACCACGCGACCGAATTTTTACCGCACTTTCTTCACGCCGTGCCTGTGCGCGAAAACTTTTCCACTCTTCAAGGAGATTCGCACGAGATCCTCGCAACCGATCGCGTTCTCTCGAGCGAGCACTGTAACACAATCGAATTACTTAAATAATAATAATAGCTGAAGACTAACTTTAAAGCGGAACCGTCGATATATGTGTGTGTCGATTTAATTGTATCTCCCGCACATATTACGCGCGGTTTAATCAAACTGAACCAATAATATATAAATGCATTTTTGAGACTAATATACCGAGAATATTTTACGGAGACTAGAAGACCTGAATGAGGATGACTTTTCATATGCGAAAATTTCGAAGGTATTTTTTTCCTTTTCAACGAGTAAGACGTTATCGGTTCTCCTGTGCTTGGACGAAAGATTCCAACGTATTCAGTACACTTTACGTTAAACTTTACCGTTTTTTTTTTTTTTTTAATTCTAATGTAATTTTATTAATTTTTTTTTTAATTTGATGAAATATTTTTCTCCATGCATTGTAATGTTATTTTTCATTTTAATATAATATTTCGTTATTTATGTATGCAACACGCTGCGCTGATTTATTATCCAAGCGAACTGATATGGGACTCGTTGGGAATGCTGGCGTGCTTCTTTTGTACTCGTACACTCCTTTTAAAGGAACTTTCGCCGAGCTGAGAATACAGAATCGAATCGCATTCTGAGCCAGATAGCTCTAATATTCGATGTGCGCATGCTGCTTAATTTTTGGAACGAAAGGGTCAATCGTTCTCTCGTTCGTTTCGAGTAAACAATTTTTTCACATTCGATTACAGCTCTCGAGATCAGTGCAATTGACCGAGAAAGGATATAAGCCGATATAAGGAATCTGTAGAGAACGAAATTGAAAAATCGCAATCGTGATATTGTATCAATTACTAACAGAGATAATAATATTTCGATTAATTGTATTTTCTTTCATAAGCGACATAACGTCTAAACGAAAAGTTTGTAAAGTTAAAAACAATCTCTGTTTTGTTCAACGAGAACAGCTTCTACGAGCAGGTTTAAGTGTATACGAGACAAATGTTTAAACGATTGCGTTATTTTTTTTTCTTTTTTTTTTCGAAAATGAGAACGGATAGGAAGTCGGCTCTGGTTATATTGTAGCGTACCTTTTTTGGTTTTATATACTCTAAGTTGTACGTATAGCTCTGTAAATATATTTGTAACGAATGGTACTGCGAGAGCAAAAATTGTTGTCGGCGTTACGTTATTTATGATGGAGAGAAGAAACGAGGGATCGCTTCTCGAGGATGTTGCGTTTCGCACCGCAAAAATCGATTCGATATAGCTTAACACTTAGACCTTAGATGATTGCAAGTTTCGGATACGTTCTTTGTGCAGGTGTGTTAAAAAGAAAAAAAAAAGAAATAAAATAAATTGCGACAATACCATTATTTCTGTGACTCTCGACGCCAGTTGTTTAGGTATGACTCTACCGGACGAACAAAGAAATGCGCAGCAGTTGAAATATATAATTATAGGTATTATATTCATGTTTTTATGTAAATAAATTTTTGGTATATTTCAATGATCGACGATTCGTTTTCTATTCCATTCCGTCCCCTCTATTAATATGCGCCATATATTCCTCGATATTTATTATAAATAATGCATTTAGATTGTAATATATTTCTCTCTTTCTTATAAATGATATATAGTATTCTCTTCTATACTCTATAATATAAATTTCTCGATAGCAAAATTATTGTCGAAAAATAAAGTTTGTTTTGACATAATAATTTTATAAGATTCTTAAATACATAGATAATATATATTATAAAAATTACTAAAAAATACTACAAAATTAGCTAATATTATTATATAATAATTTTATATAATTTTTTATAAGAATAAGTTAATGCTATTATTATTATTATTGTCAAAATAGCTAATATTAGCTAAGAGTTTCATATATTGATGTACAGTTCAAAATCTCTTCTCCGATTTTACTAACCATTGATAATATTAACAGTTGATAAATGAAAAATTCTTACTTTTAATATAAATAACAATAGAACAAAAGACAAAAAATATAAAAGAACCAGTGTTCTTCCAATAAAAAAAATTTTTATGTTACACAATGTTTTTGCCATTTTTTTATAAAACCCGATTATTATATTTTCGAAAATCCTAATTTTCTCACTACGTGAAAAAATAAACGTTAGAAAATAAAAACCTCTTTCTTTAATTTAAAAAGACTTCCAAGAGAGATTTTGCGGTTCTGACATTTCTCACGCGAAGTACGATGATATTTTCGCGCGACACTCTCTTTCCTTCTCTCTCTTTCTCCTTTAAGATTTCGAACCGAGTGCTCGTCCCTCTTCTGCCCCGGCGGCATATAAGTGGCAAAAAGGTGTGCGTTTCCGGTCATAAAAGTGCCTTAATAAAAAGCCCTCGTTTTTAATATTCTCAAACCGTATATGAAGGGCGGGACGTACTCGTAGATGCACATAAACTTTTCCACGGTATCGGATTTTTCCTGCTTTCCCAAGATTCGTCATAACGTAAAACTAACTTTGATATATGTATATACATACTCTTTTTTTTTATTATAATATATTAACGATAGTCCGCACTCGTGACTCATAACTCATCTGTCGTGTTCTTTGTTGGAGATCGACTCGCAATTAAGTCGCTCGATAAATTCGCGATAAGAGAGCGATCGCGCGTTGAATCATCCGACCTCGAGATTCGGAGAAAAATCGATTAGCAGGCGGAATATGTTATCCGTATAAATGAGGCATTCATCGCTGCACATATTGTAGCAGGAAATGGTTAAAAAAAAATAAAATAAAAAAACAAAATAAAAATGATATCGCTCGATGCTTGAAATTGAAAATATATATGTTATATTCTTTTTTTAATTACATCTCTGAATTATTTACACTTGGAATAAATTAACTACATATTTATACTCTTAACGGAGAAAAAAGTATTAAGAAAAGGGTGAAACTAAGTAAAATAGAAATTCACGCATATCATAATCTAATTTAATTCGTTACACGCGCGATCTTTAATTGATTGAATTATAAAAAAATAAATCGTGGAAACAAGGAAGCTTGTATATGAATCGCGATATTTCTTTCGATATGATCTCTGACATTTATCTTTGACCTTTATTTCTACCTCGTTAAATCTCGATTACGGAAGGCACATTATCAGCGGGTCAGTTGCTGATAAAAATTATTCAATGGAGACTTAAAGTATCTATCTGCGTATGCCTTTACTATTATTTTATAATTCTCGAAGATAGATATTTTGTTACCGAAAAAAAACGCGCAATCATTCTAACAGTCTAAACTCTATCGTTATCGATATGAAATGTGTATCTGTTATCGAGATTTTTTATCTCAATTATTTTTCTTTCTCTCTCTCTCTCTCTCTCTCTTTCGTATCTCGAAAAGTTCGAATTTAAAACCACCCAGAAATATTCTCACGGACTCACGGATATGTCAAAAAGGATGATAAAGCCTAGACTGATAAAGCCTATCTAAGTGTTAATTATTCTTGAGGGGGGAGGGGGGGGCTTTTTCCCGAAGTTACAGCAAAATACGCACACATGTATACATATATATATATTACGTTTTACTTCATAACACGCGGGGGAAGATTGACATAAATATATATATACAAAATTGCCGGTCGCTCGAGAGAGCCGTGCGGGTACCGTTTTATGGGATTCTTTTTACGACTTATGCGACAGTCCTGCGTTCTACTTTGCGTTTACGTCATACGCGACCCTCGAGCGTTTACGCGCGCCGCTATTGCTTGAAGAAGGGGGAGGAAGAGGAAGGGAGAGCCCGCAGGAGATACGCGGGGGCTGTTATACACTTCTTTGCCGCGGTATCGAATGTATATACATATATGTATGTGTGCTCTTCTACCTCTCTGAAATTTCTATCTTCCTTGCTTTCCAAATTCTGTAAAAGTGTCCCACACGTGCGCGCATAAAACGCTCCCCTTCCCCCTTCGTCCCTCTCTCATTGCGTCACTCTGTCCGCGTTTCGGAGTCGTAATTCTAACGCGGTGCGCGCGATAAAAAAAGAATTGCATTAATAAAATATTATTATATAGAATGTGTGTCTACATGTATATGTGTAAGGGAAGTGTGCCTAATATCGGACACATTTTTCAAGCCTCATATTTCGACAAGATCTTTTTTTAGAAAATAATAATTAAATAAGTCACGTGGTTTACACGGACTTCTAACTGTAATAGGTGAACAAAACTTTTTCGATAATATAATCTATTTTTTTTTAAGTGGAAATGTACAAAATGGTAATTTCTGATACTGAACACACACTATGTTTCTAATATCGTACATCTTATTCTTAACTTTTTAAAGGCTAGATTATTGGAAAATTAACATTAATTTTAATTCATTAAAATTGTTTATTTAATTATCAATATACATAGAAAAAATAAATCCAAGTAGAAAACCTTTTAGAAAAATGTCAGTCTCATAAAAGTAGCATACAAATTTGGTAAATAAAAAAATTTGACTGTCCGAACGAGAATACAAAAGAGTCTACAACTTAACTTTTATTAATGAAATTAAGAGACTATAAATTACAGATATATATTAAGAAAAAATACCTTCACGTACCTTTTCATTGAAAACACCTGCTTAAACACACGCAAAAATTTTTTTAGATAACCAAAACTGAAATAACTTACACCAACAAACTGACTCTCATTCACAACTAGACTGACGTTAGATTGCACAAAAGAGAAACAATTAAGACAGTTTCCAAGAAAGTGCAGCATTTACTAATAGAGAAATACAAGTGTACGTTATTAGGAAGGTGTTCAATATTGGGCTCAGTTCCCTTATATATTGACTGATCCAAAATTGCCGACATATATTCGAATACCACTAAAGGATCTTAAAGACGTAATTAACTTTAAGAGCTATAATCTTTGAGTTAGAAAATTGCTACGAGGCTTTTTTGACGAATTAACCGTAAATTTGAAAAAAAATTACGGATGCGAGCTTCAGATTCTATCTATTCTATAAAGAAAGTATGTACCTCAAACACACATCTGAGAACTCTACTTTTCCTTTAATTGCTCCTTTTCCAAAATTTACTGCAATTAAAACACAGTTGAAAACCTGAAAGTTGTAATAAAAATATAAAAATTAAAGAGTTGCAACTAATGAGAGCCTTGGAAACGCACAAAAAATAACTCGGAGATATTATATTATATATAATATATAATATATAATGTATATTTTTATATATTATATATTATATAATGAACGCGATAAAATAAGGAGGATTTTTGTTCGTAAGTCGCAATAAATGAACGATACACGACGTTCCTGATGAATTCACGATAATATAATCCTCGAGGAAGGTCGAAGAGAGAAAAAGAAAGAGAGAGAGAGAGAGAGTGAGATAGCCGAGAGGCGGTGACGGCGGCGTCGTTCCCATCGTCTTCGACCTCGGCATCCCCGCGAAGACGAGCTGGAGGACGAGAGGAGGTCGAGAGGAAGACGAGAGGAGGACGAGAGGAAGACGGGAGAAGCGTAGCCACGCGTAGTGGAGCGTTTGAGCGACCCGCTTTCCAGGAACACGAGTGTAAATCACGATTTTATTGCGGATAATTTTACGAGGAGTCGAGGATCGCCGGGATCGCCGTCGCCGTTGACGACGACGACGACGAGTCTCACAGACGGGCTACCTTAAGCTCGTAATCGCGTCACTTGCTCAAGGAACGCATCGGTCTCGTCGCGCCGCGAGATCGTTAGCGAATTAGCGCGGTGAACGAGGTGACCTGGGCAAACTTATCCGAAAAAGGAACGATCAGTTTCTCCTGTATAAGATAAGAAGAGAATGGAGAATAGTAGATGCATAAGCTTGTTCATTTTTACTCTTCTTGCACGATTCTTTAATGCACGAGTTTTGAAGGAAAGAATCGAGTGCATATTGAGAGAAAGAAGATGCATTTTTGAATACTAGTAGTGTCAAAACATATTTTTATTAAACTCTTTTATGTGGAAGATGAAGATTTATTATAAAAGATTTTGTCCTTTTCAATTATATGCTGCCTTCTTTGAATAAAAAGGATATTTCTTTAATAAAGTCATGTATATATAAAATGTGTATTAGTAAAGTAATATACGTAATGGCTCAGTATATGATGTTCAATCTGTCATGCCAGAAACTCAAGATCGAATATACATATATACATTATACAGTGTAACAAAAAAAAAACATAAAAAGAATAATTATTTTGATTTGTCAATTTCTCTATTTTGAATTTGTCAATTTTGACATCAGATTTGTATTTATATCTATCTGAAAAATCCTTAAGTTTGAATAAACATTGAAAAATTACAAGGAATGATCATCCTTTTTTTTATTTTTGGAAAACAATTAATTTTGTTAAACTGTATTATTATACATATATGTATTGCAAATATCATCTCTCACATATAATCCCTTTCAATTTTCGACAAAAATGCTTGTACAAAATTTAAAATTTAAAATATAAAAAGCGAAATAACGAGATTAGAAAAATCGGAAGAGACCTCGAGCTTATTTTTCCGCCGTATTTTATCGATCTCGCAAATGAGTTCGTATTCGGCGGCGAAAGCGGATCAATTAAGTTTGATTACCCGAAAGTTCCTTTTATATCATCAGCATAAATTCGCAAAACACCTTCGACCTCTGACGAAGCTCCGGATCGCGCTTTTGATACTCTATATACGTCACGCACAATTTCGATATCATATGTCACTTCTTGTTTCCGTCTCCTCCTTCTACTCGGCGGAAACCGCGTTTTACGATCGCCCATACGCAAGACGTTTTACCGGAATTAAGATTCCGGGATGGAAAAGCGAAGGGAGGGGGGCGGGGGGTGAATGCCCCGAGCACGTCTGACACTTTAAGCATCCCCTTAAGTCCGCGGTAGCGCGGTAAATTATTCCGGCGCGACGCACGTCGCTCCTTATAAACGCCTCCATTTACATATAGGCTGATTTTACAGCGGACAAAAAAAGCGCGCGTTTTACATTACTTCGTCGTAAAACTTAACACGCGAAACATCTTCGCGCGGAAAATGCGAGGAAGATGTCGCGCGCACTCTTTTACACGCGACAAGTAATAACATTTCATATGTCGAACATCGAATGCTTTAATGATGGATGGAAGACTCGATGAATTCGAGCAGCCGACAGAATTTTGCGAGAAGGGGAATCAACCTATAATGATACCTATTTTTTTATTTTTTTATTTTTTTGTCGGAGAAGTAAGACCGAGCAAAACACACACGGACACGTCAGAATTGAAGTGAATTTTTTTCCGGCGCCAATACCAGTTGTCACCTTTTTTTCTCGTCTTATTACGTGTGTGAAACAGTAAGTTTCAAAAAAAAAAAAGTTGTGACCAGCTTTTAATCTAGGATCCTTCCGTCAAGGATCTCAGCGACCGCAAGAATGTCGGTCAAACGTGCATCGCTCATGGAGGACCGCTGGTGGTCCCCGGCTTTATCAGGACCCACGCTTTGTGACCTTGAAAGCGACATTATTCGTCAACATTATTCAGCGACTTCCTTCTTCGTCGTTCGCGAATTTCACGGTATAGATGCCATTTCGGTGCGTAATGCGATACTTCAAATTCAACGAGCGAACTTTAAGAACCTGTTCGCGTTTTATTACGTTTTTACCGCAAAAATTATAGATAATTTTTATCCATTTTTATTTGAAACTAAATTAATTATTCATCGTATTCGATATGAGATTTTAAGTAAGGGACACTGAGCCCAATATCGTATACCTTCATTAATATTTCATTAATAAAAGTTTACCACTTAACTTTTATTAATTAATATGGCGTTCGGACAGCCATATTTCTTACATGAATACTTGCATAATATCGTACATCCACTGATATTGATATTTAAAAATATGTAACTTTAGTTTAAAATATAATCTGTCATTATGATTTTAAATTTTGTATTATTTTGTAATTTATATTTTGTGTACAAATTGCAATTTATCAAAGTGTGCTATTTATATGAGACTGATGTTTTTCTAAAAGATTTTTTTATATGTACTGATAATTAAATAAACAATTTTAATGAATTAAAATTAATGTTTCTTTTTCAATAATCTAGCCTTTAAAATATTAGAAACATAGTGCGTCCAATATCGAAAATTACCATTTTTTACACTTTCACCTAAAAAAGAATGGATTATATTATCGAAAAAGTTGTGTGTGTATTTACTTATTACAGTTAGAAGTCCGTGTAAACCACGTGATTTATTTAATTTTTATTTTCTAAAAAAAAAAAAAATCTCGTCCAAAAATATAAGCCTTTAAAAATGTGTCCGACATTAGGCACACTTCCCCTAATTATATTTACACAATTAATAATAAACAGTATCAACATTTTTTATAAATAGAAATAAATTGAAATCAACATTTCTCGATGAATCCGGCGCGTGTTCCCGATCCTTCTCTCGATCAAAGATCCGCGGGAAGAAACGAGGAAGAATCAAAGTGTCGCTTGGGATGAACGTAAGATCGGCGCAAGGCGAGACAGGCGCTCTTTGAGAGAGTGCCGGAGTCTCTTAAAGAGGATGTATGGGATTAAGATAATAGTCTCGAGAGAGGGAAGGAACTCGGAAGAGGTGGAGAAGGCGGAGAAGCAAAAACGAGCGATATGATGTGGGTCAAAGTCTTCGGGACTGGGTCGCCACCGTTGGGTTCCTTCGTCGTGGGTCGAGAGTCCCTCGCAAGGTTCTTCGGGATCGACCATGCTCCGCCCGCCTCTGGAAGAGGTGGTTTCAATTCCCACGACGACGACGACGACGACGACGACGACGACGTCGTCGGACTTCCGATATACTCATGAATGCCGCCAATGTCACGGCCGGAAGTTAGAAGGATTCGTCGTAATTCGACTAATGCGATGGCGAGCGAATCTTTATCGCTGTTATTGAACCTTTATGCTTATTTTTGACAAGGCGCCACGTGGTTTAAAAAAAAAATTGAATTAGTAACATCTTGATAGGTGTTATTGAATTCGATTGAGAGCTTAAAAATCGGCGTCATTTATCTTGCAAAGAGTCGCGAAATGATTTCGCCGCGCTCTCTTCGGGAAGAGAGAGAGAGAGAGAGAGAGAGAGAAAGGAAATGAAATCTCGCGTAGCTCTGTGACAGATTCATTACAGGATGATATCGCGGAGTCGAAGGATGAGAAAAGAAACGACGGGGTGGTTTTGGGCGATGACCGATGATCCGTGGGGTAGGTTCTCGCCTCTCCTTCATTTTTCTCCCTTCATCCGCCGCGTGCCATCCTCCAACAGGAGTCTCTGTTATGTCCTTAATAAGATAGCGCCGTCAGGACTATAACACGTTTCAATCCTAAGAGAACAGATCTAGGCTGGAAATCGCGAAAGATAAGAAATGCCTAGTAAGTTTCTCCTTCGGTCAATTTCTTTACCTCGATAAGTACAATTTTTCAACGAAAAGTGACCTCTAATCTTTAAGTAAGCTTCTTGAAAGTTACGTTAAGAGGTCCAAACTTAATCTCTTTTCTCGACAAATTGTGAGTTCAAAGAGCGTGTAAACAGATGATAACTGCACGTTATTTATTTCACTTCAAGCATATTATCTTTATCTTAATTAGTGACTTAATTATTCAGATATTTATAACGTTGAAAAATAAAAAAAATGTTTATTAAACAGAAGTTGATTCAAATATCGCTAGAGAAAAAAACTCGTAACATATACTTTGTGTGTTTCATAATAAGTAAAATTAATATACGGATTTCTCTTAATTAATTTCTCATAATATTATTTATCTACAGCGGAAAAAGAGTTTCCGTCCTATCTTGTACAGTAAATAAGCAAGAGAGATTAACATGGAATTTAATTAACTCCTCGTAATATTATTTATCTCTAGATGAAAAATTTCTGAAAACTCTAATAATTCCCCATATCAATAGTAATGACGACTGGTCGTAATTACGTTAATTACCTTATCGTATTCAATGAAACCGGCGCGCGGCACACAGTTGCGGCACGCAATGCAAACTTCGTCTATTCGCGGGAAAGCCTGAGCTTGCAATTATCAGCGTGGAAAATGGAAAGGGCGGGGGATGGGGGGAAAGAGGGGGGGGGGGGTGAAGAAGGGGGAAGAGAACCGCGGTCCTGTTCCGGCGCGGCCGCGAAATTTCACTTTCCACCCTTTCCATTCTCGGCCAACGCTACACACCGCGCGCGCATTCTATCCTATCTTCCAGCGCTATAAATTAATACTAATCTCGGAGCGAGGGCCGAGTCCTCTTCCTAGGAAGAGCGGCCGCGAAGGGCGGGCGAGGTTGGATTTATTGGGATTCGAGTAACTCGCTGCGACGTTATCGTCGGCTTCTTCCGGTGCACCGGCCGTAAGTGTCGTCGCTCCGAATTGTAGAGTATCGCGTTCAAGGTCGCGTTGGAAGAGCAAGGTCGCAAGGTATGCGAGATGTTCCATCTAACGAAATGTCAAAATTCCCTTGACTTTCAAGCGGATAATTTGGATAATCCTTTTATACAGGAAATATTCTTGAAGAAGGCGAATCTTGTTTATACACAAGAAATATTATAATTATTTATTAAATAATTAAATCTCTCTTTACTTTATATAAATATTTTTTCTTTAAGTACGTTTCCTCACTTTTTCGGAAAATTATCCAAATTACCAGCTTTCCTTCTCTCGCATGATGATTATTTAATTAGTAAGAATTTTATTAAATAAATAATTATAATATATTATATCTTTATACGTATTGAACTATAACATAATAATTATTATATATTGTGTTAACATAATTATTTTAATTAGAAACTCAACTCATTACATAGAAGTTCAAAGTCACAAATAATGATAGTAAAAGAGAGGCAGAGGGTATTTATAAAAATATTTCAAAGTTCACATACATTCATTTTTGATATTAAAATAATAGGGAGTTAATAAAAATAATCCTTCTGCATTAAAATATCGTTGATTCATAATGTAAACGAAACTATGAAGATACAAAGTTTTCGACGAGAAATAATTGTTACTCTATCCGGGGAAAATTTTCAAGCTCGTTTCCAGCTAAGGTCAGAAGACGAGTGGATGAGCACCGCTGCAGCGTGTCTAACGTAAGAGAAGGCGGAGGTGGAGGAGGTGAGAGTGAACGTGCGTAGCCAAGGGGGGCAGCTCGGGCAAGCCGGACTTCGGGGTCCTCCACCCTCGCTTCCCCCCCCGTCACCCCCCTTCGGCAACCCACCTCGTGTCTACCTCATCGCCATCCCTCACATCTATCCCTGCCATCTCCCGCACTTTCTCGTTCGCCTCTTCCTCCCTCGGTCTCTCGGCGACCTCCAGGAACAGGCAGGGGTGGCTTCGCGACGAGGCTGGAGGAGAGACGAAAGAGGTGGTCTTGGGGGGAGGAGGAGGGGGAGGAGGGGGTTAAGTCTGAGCCTAGATCAATACTCGCATCTCTCCTGCCGGCTGGACCAGGCCGGACATTGCGTTCCGAAGCTCACCTTCTCGCCGATATCCACCAGCCACCCTTCCTACGAAACCTCGTACACACCCTCCACCTCTCTTCTCCCCCCTCTCTTCCTGCAGCTGCTGGTCCACCCTTCTCTTCCTTCCTTTCCGCCCCGTCGCGGCGGCCTCTTGGCCGGCCAACCCTCTCGGCGAGAACCCTCGCGATTTGCATCCGCCGAGACGAGCCGAGGCTTTCGCAGGGAAGAAAATTTTTCGTCTCGCGCACCGAAAGGCGCTCTTACGATGGATCTCGCCGATGGATCCGACAAAGTTGTTTCCGCAAAGATTGTGCGATTATAATATTTAGCGATGGGATGAAAAGTTCAGAAACGAGGAATTGTGCAAATTTCTTTCATATATTCTTGCAAAAAGATGTCAAAAAAATTTGTTTTTTTTCTGCGATATAGATATTGCAAACTTTCTTTTAGATTTGCCGATTAATAAATAATCGGAAATGTTGCTAAATTGTTACAAGATATATCTTCTCTCGGAACATATACATGAGTCGCACATGCATTTATTAATGCATGATGATAAAGCAGGAGTTTATTTTATACTTTGCCAATCTACGTTATCGAATGCGAGTGGCAAAATACACAAAAAAAGAAAATTAATTTATTTCAACGTATTTCGCAAAAAAACATTGTGCACCAATTCTCGCTTCTGACGTCATAATTCGATACAGAGTGCCGCAGTGAGAAGAGGTTTGAAGTGCTTCATAAAACATATGTGACATATGTCTCGCGCTCCATTTGAAAATTATGGCCAGTATCCTCGGGTCAAAAGGAACGAATCCCTTGCTTCCAGAAACAAGGCTGGGGTCAGCTTTCTCAAAGCCACGGAGAACCACTGCACGTCGGTCAATTTCCCCTTAGTTTCGCCTCCCGCACTGGAAGGAAGGATGGCCGCTCGCCTTCTCGAATACGTCCGTAACGTTCTCTACGTGTCCGTAAACGTACGCACAGAAGAGAAAGAGCGGGAAAGATAGAGACGGTTCGAGGGAGAGAGAGAGAGAGAGAGAGAGACGCGTATTTACGAACACGCGCGCGCACGTGTGTCCCGAGAAAATTCGACCGGTCGGTCCATTTGCATGCTCGTCTTTTCCCGATCTCGGATATTCCCTTCTTTCGAATTCCGTCTACGATGCGGTCGTCCAATAACCAAAAAATTTCTCACCACTTCCACCCCTTCGCTCCGAGAGAGAGAGAGAGAGAGAGAGAGAGAGAGAGAGAGAGAGAGAGAGAGAGAGAGAGAGAGAGAGAGAGAGCTTGTTCTCGGCCACCCGATATTCAGTCGGCGAGAATATTATTCACGCCTAAGATAAAAGTATCAGACGGGATTCTCACCCGGATCTTCGCCGATGCCAAAACTCAATCCCTTCCACTTCAATTACGAGCGAATTGTAGATTGTTAATTCTTTCAGGCTCATCAGTCTTATTCTGGAAACGTTTTTGTGAAAATGATTCCTTTCAATAGGGCTGTTCAAGAATGTACAAAACTGAAAAATTTACGATTAAAAAAATAGTAGTTTATTTATATCTATTATATTTTCTATAGATTTGAATTTAAAATGCTTATAAAATTTTTCATAAATATTATTATATATGTATTATTTAATCTTTTCATAAATATAACTTTTCATAAACATATAATATTTTCATATGAATTATAAATTATTCTATAAAATTTTTCATAAATTACATTTTACAAATTTCCAATAAAATAAAAGGAATTAATAAATTTTATGATTTCTGAAAAATTTGTATATTTGTAATCCTTAATTCTTAATTACTTTTAATCCTTTTAATCCTGCTACATTACAATTATTATCTTTCTTATCATTACTGATCTGATAATCAACTTCCCAACTTAGATGATTATTTTTCTATCATACTTGCATTTTTTATTCTGAAAGTTTTTTGAATGTCTGTCTTGTTTGAAAAGTATCCACAAGATAATATTTGTGATTTTTTAATAGAATTCTGTGTCAAAAAAAAATTCATTTAAAAGAAATCTTCAACTTTAGCAGAGAAACATATCTTTATCATTAAAATGTAATTATATCAAACTTGTTAAATACATTCATTATACGTTAAATTTTTGTAATATATTTAGAGTCTAACAATAAGAATTATTTATAAATCGAATATGTGGAATAATTATTACAATTAATCTTAGCAGTTACTTTCACGCATGTAATCATATTTTGCAAGATGTTTTGACAGACTTTTAATTCGCTAAAATGCAAATGTCAACCGCTCCATTTTAATGCAGATGTGCGAATATATGAACGGTAAATACATATATTCTTCTGAAAAAACGTCTGAGTGAGAGCTCAGTCTCTGATACACTCGTTTGTCCGGTCCGTAATAAAAAGCGTGAAAATTGACAGTCTGCGGAAGAAAGCTAAAGGACTGATTAACATTCCTTAGATATATGTGTGTCCGACGCAAATACAAACGTAATTGCGTGCATTGACGAACGACGCGCTATTACTGCAGCTTGTGCATGCAATTTATGCGACGTGCAAATGTGCAAAAGAATGTCTGTGCAATTCATCTTGGCGAGCACAATAGAAGAGAAGCAAAAATCAATGCAAAAAGATCTGATTGTCGAATCTGAATACAGAGATGCGAATAAGTTAAAAAAATATTTTGTTTCTACTGATACAAATTATTCCGTTAAATGGAAATCATTTTTTTTACGCACTTATTTCTTAGCTAATTAATTATATCAAATTATTTAAATATTAATTATATCAAAATCTTTACTTACAAAAATTATTTATTAGATATACGATCAAAAATATAAATAAACTTTATTTTATATTAATAGATAAAATTATTTATTAGATATACGATCAAAAAGAAACTCTTAGAAAAATTATTTATTAGATATACGAGATTAAATTTTATTCATCTGACATAAATGCATATAATAACGTAGTTTCAAGTTCTGAATCTATTACACAGCGTATGTTATTTAAAATGTAATCTAAAATTTTCTAAATGACGATAGAGCGAAATATTTATCTGGGAGGTTATTGCATTCTTTCTATTATTAATTAGCATTATTGTTTATATTTTAACTATATTTTATCGTCGTTAAATTAGTATTATTGTTATTTTAAGTATATTTCTATATAGTTATAAATTACAACTATATTAATTATATTTTAGCAGGGTTGGGAAAGTTACTTTATAAAAGTATTTAGTTACAGTTACAGTTTTTTCCTTGAAAATGTAACTAGTTACAGTTACAAGTTATCGATTCTGAAAAGTAACTCGTTACAGTTATAGTTACTTAAAAAGTAACGAGTCGTTACTTTGCAGTTACTTTCTTGTAATAAAAATAAAAATATCAAATCTCTCTCTCTCTACACTTAGTGATAAAAATTTATTGACATTTATTACAAATTTATACAATGTTATAAACATTATAAACAGCGATTAGAGGCAGTTACAATGATTTAATATCAAAAATTTATCGAATAGAATATCAAATCCTTTTAAAAATTAATAAAAATTTTAATAAAAATTTAAAGTGTCGATAACGATGTTTATGCACAAGCGCAAGGCCGCCCAATGCAATCTGTCAAAAGTTTGAAATATATATAAAGTAACTATTAATGTAACTATTAAATTAGTTACTAAGTTACCGAAAATATGTAACTGAGTTAAGTTACAGTTACAGATGGGGAAAAAGGAACGAAGTTAAGTTAGAGTTATCGAAAAAATGTAACTGTAACTGTAACTTCGTTACAAGTAACGAGTTACTTCCCAACCCTGTATTTTAGCTATACAATACCTATCAGTATTACTGTTATTTAAACTCTATTCTATCGTCGTTAAATGAATCTGTTTAAACAGGAAAATTGATTTTGCGGAGGAAACTCGGGGGAAAACACCAGGTTGGCCACCACTGTTCACTTTCTCCGGGCGAGAGAACCCTTTAGCGTCTCATCCCCCTTCGGCTCGGCACCGGCAATCCGACTCACTCTCGCTCTCGATTCGCTCTCACTCACCTTCCCCCTTGAGCCCAACCGCCCTTCTCCGTCTCTCACCCTCCCGGCGTTGCACCCTTCTACATCAACCCTCGCCCGGCGTCTTCTCCCTCCTTCCCTCTCCTCGGAGGCAAGTGAGAGTGGACCTTGGTCCAGCGCTGAATCGACCCTCTTTGCAACCCACCCCCGTTCTACCCCGCGCGCACCCCCGCGCGATTCCACGCGGCCGCTCGCTCGTTCCTTCCTTTCCACCCCCGCCGCCTCCGCCGTCGACGTCGACGACGACGACGACGACGACGACGACTTCTCCGCACGTCGCCGCACCCTAATCCCCATCTCGAAGATACGTCTACCCTCGAAACTCCGTATCGATTGGCAGAAGCGTCGCCAGAGAGCGCCACCTGAAATCACCCCCCTTATGCGGCTCTCGCTCACTTCCTCGACTGTTCCTAAAATTTCGAGGAAAGCGCGCAAGTTTTTCG